>JAMXDD010000005.1:15336914-15668542 GCA_024733475.1 Syzygium grande | reverse complement strand
AAAATCTACAATACTCCAAACTGCATAGGGAGTAACGACATGCTAAGGTCCTGAAAATGTTTAACAACAACAAATGAGATAAAATCTTTGTAAGTTAACGGCCTTAACCCCGCTTAAGAGGCCAACTCGCCTCAGGGGTCCCTAATCAGGCAATACAGCATCAACAGCAATGTCATTAAACAACCACAGGTATCCTTACGTCGCTTTGGTACACTCGTTGATGAAATGAACATATCACATACTCGAAGCATTTAAAGAGATTTCCCATGAATCAATGCATCACAGGCACGCGTGTCTCAATTATAAGATAGAATCCACTTGGGCACGTCCCATACCATACCTAGCAGTTTCTTTCACATAATCAGGCACTATGCATCATATGTATTCCAGTTATTACGCCCTCTCGGAGCCACTACACATCAAGCGATCTGCAGTAAGATGGCAGTCTTTTGGCATGACTGTACTCCGTCCCACACCATTGAGCACGACTATGTCAAACGATCTACAGTAATACGGCATTCCAATACGACAACATCAAACGATTTACAGTAAGATGGTATCCCGTAAGAAGCATCGAATCCGCCATCAGGCAGCGATTCGGCATCCGGAGTATCGGCTATCCAGATAATCTCCAAGCATTCAATAAGATTGAGCGCAATCTGCAGTAGACCTCGATAAATTGGGTATCGTCAAGCGATCTATAGCGAGACGGCTCCGACGTGTGACCACATGAGTACTAGGGGTGTTAGAACCGAACCGAAAAACCGAATCGATATACGAATTGAACCGAACCGAATCGAAAATTTCGTGCATTTCGGTTCGGTTTCGGTTTCGGTTCAGATCATCAAAATAAATCAATTTTTCTTTTCGGTTCGGTTCATTTTGATTCTGTTCGGATCGAACCGAACTAAAATAAACACTTCGATTTATGGCTATTTTGCCCTCTCTCTCTCCCCTTCTCTCTCCTCTCTCCTCTCTCTTTATGCTTAATGAACTTGAAACCGAAAATTGATCCGAACCAAACCGAACCAAATTAATTTTTCGATTCGGTTCCAATTCGGTTCGGTTCAAGTGGCACCCTTAACGGTTCGGTTCAGTTCGGTTTTTTTGAAAAACCGAATCGAACCGAACTATTTACACCCCTAATGAGTACACAAGCATTCTGGCCAATTATTATCTTTTCAATTAGCCCATGCATCCATGAATAGTGCTTACACAATGCTGCATAACAAACCATGTGGTCACACATGTAAATAGTCAATCAATTCTTACAAGCTTCGATGCCAAACACGTTTATCAACCACAAAGCATCACTATCATTTCTTGGCATAACCATATAATAGTTTAATTCCAAAAATCTCACAAATTTTCCAGAGAAACTTCCGTTCAAAACAATTTGTCATATAATCAAATTAATATGATGATTCACGGCATAATCGCCACCATTCAAGCACAAAAATCATAATTTGAGATTAAAACCTTTTCGAAATAATAATAAATAAATTCAAAAATTAATTATTTAATAATATCCAAAAATAATTTATTTTCAAAGATTCAAAATATTTTCTCGAATCATAATCATTCAAATCATTTTCCATATATGATAACTTATACGGCAAAATCCAACATTGGCATTACAATTTGTGCATAAATAAATCACAATTCAATATTAAAAATCATTCCACAATATTAATATTAAATTTTCGAAAATCAAATATTTTATTAATAAATGTTTTTTTAGAATAAAATATTATTATTTAATTCCGAAAATTAATTTATTTAATAAAATAAATAGTAATGATAAACTAATCGATAACTTATCGTTAAAATAGCGATAACTTATCGCGAACACAACAATAGCCTATCACACAAATAATCATAACTTATCATACTTACCGATAACCTATCGCTAAAATTTACCAATAACTTATCATTTAAATACCGATAATCTATCATCACATCCAATGATAACTTATTAATCGTCGTTTACTTATCACCAACAATTATCTAATAATTTAACGATAACCTATCACATAATCCCATTTAACTAACCATGAACTTAAACTAAAATACCTTAAGCAAGTTTAATACCCTAAACGAGGGATTAGAGGTTAACTTATTCGTTTAACGATGGCGTTAACACAAGGATGACGGCGACAACGCGAGCTTGCTCGTGGCGGCTCCAGTTTTGCGTTACGAGAGACGAATGGCGGCAATCCAGGCGTGGCGAAGGAGTGGCTGCTGTGGTGGCTGGTTGGGGCTACGTGGGGCTGTTCTGGACATGAAATTGTGGCTGGTGGTGTCGACTAGGCGGCTGGACAGCAGCAGACCAGCAGCTGCAGCGGTGGACACGTTCGACAAGCATGAACGGTAGTAGACGGACGTGACGGAGGGGTGGTGGCTAGTGGCGGTTCGGGAGCTGAGTCGGGGAGGGGATGGTGGCTAGTGGTGTCTTGGCAACTGGAACAGCAGAGGCGAGCGACGGAGGCGAATGGCGGTTGGACCAAGATTGCCGCGGGTTTGCGCCCTATCGGAACAAAGCAAATGGCTGTGAAAATCGGGTAGCTGGGGGCAATGCTGTTCGGCCAAGGAGGAGCTGGGGTGGCCTTAGTTAGATGGCGGGGTGGAGCGGCTCTCGGCGTGGCTCTTTCCGACAAGAAATGGACTGGTCCGGCGACTGAAAATGAGGAGCAGAACAAGAAATGTGGTTTAAGAGGAAGCAGCAGAAGAAGAAGAAGTAGAGGCAAGAACAAATAAGAAGGTAAGGTAGAAGAAGTAGCTGCAAAGAGAGGAGCTGGGAAGAAAGAATGTGAAGAAGCAAAACCAACAAAGAAGGAAAAGAAAAGAAGAAGAAAGAGAGAGGGAAATGATGGGGAGTCAGACGGGGGAAAAAGGGAAGAGAGAGAGAGAGAGGAGAGAGTGAGGGGATAAGTTGGGTCAATCATTACCCCAAAAATCTTCCAATTTCTTTTTTTCTTAAATTTATCCCTTAAATTATCACTTTGTCCTCGACCCGAACACCAAATTACAGGCCGACTCATTCTTATTGAGCCTTGATGGTCGGCCCCCTCGGACGCGACGCTCAACGAGCGTTGCTCAGTTCACTTTTGTTTTTCGCGTTGAATTTCCGACTCTTCAATCCTTTTCCAAAATTGAAATTTTCGATGGCCAATTCATAAAAATTACGAGGCGATGTCCTATGGTTTGAGTGTGAAATCCTTAAGCATTCGCCACTTAAAATCGGATCATAATTCATGGCCGAAATTGATCAATCGCAATTATAGTTCATCTCGAACTAATGGGCCGCTGTTAGAAATAAATTCTTCGATAGCCTTTTTCCCTTTTGTTAGCATTCCCTGAGTAATCAAGTCAAAGCGAGAATTAACTAATAGAGCATTGACGAAATCATCATTTCATAAATCACCAAATTGAGTCGAATTTTTAGAATATCACACTAGTAAGACGAGCGTTTAGTTTAAGGAAAATATTTTTCAAATCGTTCATTTTCTGCGATAACAATCAGAAACTCAGAAACAGTGTGTTGTCGCTACACACTAACGAGAAAATAAGTGCTGAATCTATAGTCCATACGTGTAAAAACTGAAGAAAGAACTTCGATTTACTACATTCAATACTCCATGAAGACACTAGAGAGCACAAAGCCGTCAAACCCTAAGAGTTATCTCTTACATGTTGAATAATCGGCTGCACTGTTGTATCGTATGAGCCAAGTGCAGGTGATCCGTTGGATCGTGTGAGTTTAGGGTGGCCTCCACGTGATCCATCTGATCGGCTCCACCGGGCCGAATGTGCCGCGTGCAGCCGATTTTGGATCGATATCTGTGTGCTGTGGTTGCCTTTGGGGATCATGAAAGAGTGCGTTGTTGCCAAGGTTCACCGTGGACAACCGGAAAGGACTAAGTTGTGCATGTCGACGTTGAGAGTCTAGGTTTGGCCAAATCCATCAAGCTAAGGGATGAACGGGGGATTGTGTAAAATTTCATGAAACAATTATCGAGTATTTTAAAAAGTTAAGTTATTAGATGAATAGTAATTTGAGATTTTAAATGTTTTAACAAATGAAAAAAGGTAATGGAATAACTCACCCATCGGTGGCCGCGTTGGTTTGCACTCAGTTCCTTTCACGAGAGGTCCTAGGTTCAAACTCGCCTATCGGTAATTTAAGTGAGGGGTCGTGACGGCGGGATGCTGCGCTAGCCCCCTCGAGGACTAGTCGAGCATCACCGGTGGTTTGAGCCCTAACTCGCTGGCCGCACGGACACCTCGATTATCGAAAAAAAAAAAAAGGTAATGGAATAAGTGGAAATGATCGTAGGAGATGGAAATAACATTAGAAGCTCTCGATGTTATCACTAAAAAGTCTTATTTTGTGGGCCGCAACTATCATGTAATTAATGAACCCAATTAAGATCATAATGACTTTTATTCGGGAGCACACAGCGTCTGCATGCAGAATACATCAAGTTCTGCGCGGAACGCGTACAACCCAGTTAAAGATCATAAAAACCTTTATTCATAGCACACACTGTCTAATCAAAAGCAACATCTACCGTGAAAACGCGACCGACCTAAACCCGAGTGTTTATTCTAGATGGGGAGGATCGGTTTTCAGGCCCACTTGGAAGCGGCAACCGGAGGTTCCTACGTGGAAGCAGCAGCCGGAGTTTCCCCATTTGTGAAATTGGGAACCGGTCCACCTAGTTCCTGAACTGAATTGGACCGGACCGGCCGCTCCAGAATTTGTGGAGCGCCAAACGAGGGCGTCGGGCTAGATGGCCTTACCGGCTGGTCACCGTGGCAGCACTCGAAGGCGACGGCAGTCTTCATGTACCGAGAGCACTTGGCGCACTTGATGCACTCCGGTATGTTGCCGACGACATTGGGGATATAGAAACGGTGGCAGTGCGGCTTTTTGACGTCTTCATTGTAGTACTTTTTGAAGGCGGCCTCAAAAGCCTGCGCCTGAGTCACCCACTTCTGGTGCTGTGACAGCACTGTCTCGAAATCCATAAGACCAGTGCTGACGACCACGCTCGACCCTTTCGCAATGACAGCGAACCCACCGCACTGCTTGTAGCTGGTGTAGAGCTCGAGCAGCTCCCGCATCAGGCAATCGTAGACGTCCGAACTGGCCTGCATCTTCGAGGACAGGCAGCTCTCGAGGCGGGTCAGGAATTTCTCTCTCTTGGTGCTGATGTTGAGGGCCTTGTAGGGGCCAAGATAGCCTTTGATCTCGCTCAAGTATTTTTCAATTTTTTGGACAGTCTGGGAGTCTTCAGCCGAGCCGTACAAGAATATGAGCTCCTCCCTTTCAAACTGGCCAACAATATAGGAAACAGGCCATGTGGAAAGAACAAGGTTATAAGTTAATTAGTCATAAATTTTTAATCTATCTTGTGAATGATTCCTGTGTGAATTCGATAAATGTGACGTCAGATGTATCTAAACTTTTAGATCGGTTGAATTTTACATGAAGTTTGCATTAATAGACGCTTGTTCTACTTGCTTTTGCCAATAGTGTGCGAGTTTCTGCTTGGTCGAGCGTCTTAAAGACTAAACCATTAGATAATCTTATCGGATGAATTTATAATTGACGCTGTCTTCTTTTTTCCCTACTTGGAAGAAGATCTCCAACTAGACTTTGATTGTTCGGTTGTGCGACATCACCTAAATGTAAACCAAAATAAAAATATATGCGAGTGATGTGTCCAGATTTGTAATGCACCAAACAGAAGCCTGGGAGGAGGAAGATCCGACCAACTAGAGATGAATGATGAAAATATGGCCTAGATAATCAAAGTCATAGTGCATTTGTGACTTACGCTTTGTTCGACATCAGGGAAGACCATGTTGTTCACTACGAGCTTGAACCAGTTGATCCCTTTCCTGCTCCAGAGTTCCTGGCCCTTTGACTCCGTGAGCGGGAAGGCTTCCCGTCCCCAAAGGCGTATCATCGCCATCGCATCCATGTTCACCACCTTCCCCTGTTGGTTCAGCACAACAACCTTAGTCTGCTGCCTAAATTGCCACTTCTTCCGGATGAACTTTGCTGCTGGCTTGCTGACCATGGAGTTGCTTGTGTACCAACGCATCTCAGATCTCTTGTCCAGGAACTTCTTCTGCATTGCCTCGTTATGTTCCTCCACAATGGGAACCCACATAATTTTGTAGTTACTAGATTGGAAGGTGGACTCACTGTAGATGCCAGAAAGGATTTCTCGATCTTCATCCGACAAGTTCAAGTCCGAAATAAGCAGCATCACGATCTTGTCCTTGAACTTCTCCACCTTTACCTATAACATGGAGTGATCAAACCATGCTGTTATTTTTCCATTTTGCATGCCAACAAAAGAAATATTTAAGAATTTCAAATTCAGTTAATTACTAGTAAGTTGATTTGCATTCCCTTCTCGGGACATTGATAAACGGTGATGACCAGTAAGCAAAGGTCAATGAAAATTTTTGGGACTGAGAAGCTAACCGCTGTCCTCTTGGAACATTGATAAATGGTCAAAAAATCGTTCTTGGTGCAAAACAGTGCGGCCATAAGCTCCACAATATCAGTACAATATTTGGAAAGTTGCTTAATCTTCTCATATGAAATTTGCTCCGCTGCATAATGTGAATCACTTAACTTAAATACTTTTATTCCATATATAGATCTGACAAAGAAAATCTGGGTACGCAAAAAGGAATCTGGAGGAGATGCATGAACGCTTCCTCCCATGATGAGAAGTACGTTTCGTCTGAAAACAAACAATGATCTCACCGTGCTTTTCTCTGAGATTTTCCACTTCTTTCTTGAAGTATTCATATTTTGTCGTGACCCGGTCCGAGAAGGTCCATAGATCTTTCCCTAGGAACCTGAAGTCATCAAGAAAGCATTGATGCGAAACAGTTAGAGAGAGAGAGAGAGAGAGAGAGAGAGAGAGAGCTTGGAATTAATTCCAAGTCTGCTAACAAAGGTAGTCAAAAGCAAAGGGTTATAACATACTCATTGCTCATGCTAATCAAGCCACTGAACTGAACTGAACAGCCAAGTACGATGACAATGATGTAGTAAAAACGGGCTGATATGTCGATTGATGCTGAGAATTCTCCCAACTCTTTGGTGTAGTTCACAAACTCAACAGCGCACTTGGTGAACTCCAAAGTCACCTTAATCAGATTATTAAGCGCCACAAAAGCCTTGATCCGCTCTGCGTTGGAGGACTTACCAATTGCACGTGACCCTCTCAACATCGCCGTTAAGCTCAAAAGGTCGTCTGACTCTTCAATTTGAGCAAGACGACATTGCTCGGCATAGTACACTGATAAAGCTAAGAGTGTCAGAACAGCCTTGGCATCCCATGAAAAGGATGACAACGCGTTGAAAAGCGATGCCATTGTTTGGTGCACATCGTTGGATCGGGGCTTGCAAGTAATCTGTCGTGGGTGCATAGTTTTCGACATTGAATATGGGAAGTAACAAGATTGAGAAGTATACCATAGTAAAGGCCACGACAAAGTATTTGATTTGATTTTTTTTCTGATAAAATAAACAATTTTAGCGCTGCAGAAAAGGTAGCTTTAACTTTAGTATCAGTTGTATATAAAATGCAAATTCTTCTAATCTCTAAGTCATCTAAAAAGAAAACTAAAAAGTTCTGTAGCTCCCACATTTATGAGAGAGGAATAGCTCTCTCAATTTGACATTACCTGATAGCATAGTTCGTTGATGGTAGATGACAAAGGAAAAGAAGTCTCTAAAGAAAGTGAGGTTGAGCTTTTGCTTTGACATTGGTCACCCTGGAAAAATGAATTCCCTTGTGAGTCCTAATCATGAAATATTATGAACATGAGAGAATGTAAAAATTGTGTATCTTTATAAATTTTGGCTGGACAAGAGTGAAACCTGATATAAATTTGAGAAGCAAAGAAATTTTGCCGCGAAAAACAATCGCACATTAAGAACGAACCAATTAACCGTGGTAACAAGTAAATGGGAAATATTGGATTATTTGCCATGAATTTCATGTTTTTGCAGGCAATATGTAGTAGTGACGCAACTAATCATCTAAGAACTTGAATATATTTTCTTTTTTCTTTGTGGTAATATAGGGACTTGAACGCGAGGCTAGCTACCTAAAAGTCTTGGGAGTACCTTGCAAATTCCATGAACCAGTTAGGTTCAGGTTTTTGGCATTTATTGAGAGGAAAATTCACTACTAAGAAGTAAATGGAAAGGAGAATAGAGCATGTTGTTGAATCTGCTTGCCCGCTATCTACCTTTGGCTGAGTGTTCTTAGCAACATCATCCACAATGGCCATGGCTTGGTTGAGGATTTTCTCAACGAGATTCAAGTAATATTTGACATTAACTTGTTCTTTCCCCCAGCATGGCTTGCTCGTGACATCTTTCATGAACTTGTCGTTGTCGAGGAGGGCAAGTAAACTGGTCATGAAGCTGTTGTTTCCGGCCATTTTCGGACGCATGGAAAAGGAATAAAGAACGAATGAAGCAGAGAAAGTCTAAGGGTTTCAAGGGAGTGAGTGACGTGAAGGAGGAAGGCTTGCGTGGAGCAAAACTGCAGGTACCTTGTGACCTATTTATAACACTCCAAGCCCACACAACACGACAACTTATGAGCCGGTAAGATCGATCTCTGGGGCTTGTTACGTGGTGGGCTCGCTCATTTCTCACAAAAGAGAAACGTGAACGAGGCTAAAGCTTAAAAGTCGAAAAAAACAATGTTAAAGCTGAAGAGCATGAAGCACAAGATGACAATGGAACATGATCTCCTGAGGGATGTGGGGGCAGTGAAAGGTGCGATGGCGATGTTTGAATGGGAAGAGAGGTTAGAAAATATAAGGGGAGAAAAGGCCTAACTGAGGTAAGGAATAAAGTATATATCGCTAACTACACCCAAAGCACATTCCATACTTTTAATTTATTTGCACTCCAAGAGCTTCTCGCCAACTCCAGCTCTGCTCCATGCCTGACCTCAGCTCAAGTCCTGTCGCTTCGAGCTCCTTCATAGCTACACATTGTTCGACAATCGGTTGCATCAAAGAAAAGCTAAGGGATTACTAAGCAAACGCTTAGCACAGACAAACTATCCCAAGCCCATACCAATTACAACTTTGAGGTTTTGATCTAATCAATTAAAACAAGAAAATTAATTAATATAGGAGTCGCCACTAATCTAATATGGTTTAATTAGAAACCCAAGTAAAATGCGGGAGTACATTTTATTTCTACAAACTAGAGATTCAACGAATACAAAACTTGGTTACGCATCTAGCTCTCTTTCGGTACCTTTTCTCTTTATTTCAAACATATTTTAAGCCCTTTCAGTATCTTTTTACTTAAAATAATTTGCAAGCATTTTTGGCCAATTTTAATCTTAAACCAGTAACATGCAAGAGGTGACCATCCAGGTGCACAAGCAAAAAATTTACAATAAATAAATCAAAGCAATAAATAAATTGCTAAAAATAGGGCAAAAAACCTTAATGCATCAAACAAAAGCATGACTTCATTATGATAATGACTAAAGTGTTATGCAATATGTTGATTAAAAATATGCATGCAAACATGATTTCTAAATCCAATGTCTATCAATTCTTTTTGGGTTTTTCTTGTTTAAAATAAGCATGACTTAAAATAAATGCTATGACAATATAAGTTCTAATCTAACATGCATTGATAAACTAACATAACATCTCAGATGACATGCATACTATGTTAATTAAATAAAATACAACCTACATGCAATTCTAATGACATGGAATAATATTAGTTATAAAGTAACCCTATTATTTAAACTAGGTATGAGATTTTTGTGCTTTCTTTTTAAAGAAATTAATAAAAAAAAACTAAGCTCTAGAACTCCTAACATAAGTGACTTTGTTAAAAAGAATAATAATCTATTGATGCAACGTTGACTTTTTTTGGTATTTTCTTTTTATGAAAAATTAAACTACATGCAACGTATGAGATGCTATTATTAATATGTATGACGTAAACTATATGACCCTCAAGCATATGTCACTAAATGACAGGCAATATATGACGTGGATCTTACAAAATTAACTAATTTTATATGAAATAAGCATGTTATATTTTTATGATTTTCTTTTGAAGCTAAAATAGGAAACTACTTAAAACCTATAATGACCCTAATTTAAACTAGAAAATAATTTAGATTGAATCCTTATCTAAATTAAATAATTTTCTTATTACTACTTGGTTCCTAACTATGTTATGCTAAATTAGGAAATCAAATGAATGTAATCTATCTTGAATGCAATGCAAATTTTTTGTATTTTCAAATATAGGAAAATTTCACATATTAATGGCATGCAATATCTGCAAGCTCACAAAATCAAATATTTGCCACATCCAAAATAGAAAATAAAGGTAATCGGGATCTAATCTTTGGTCTCAAAGATCAAAATCCCAATTTTCGCACATATGCATGAATCGAAAGAGAAAATTTCCTATTTGAGAAATGCCTAAGACTTCACACCAATCCAAATTAGGTAATCAAATATTCCAATGATGACCGGCAAGGAGAGTTAGACGACGACGATTGGCGAAAGGCAGGTGGTGATACCGCCGTGAGGAAACAATAGTAAAGGCGATGAAGGTGAGGAGATCACAGTGGCGGTTGGGTACGTCGAAAGAGCTGACCACCAGAGTTGGCATGCATCACAACCAAGGATTGGGTTCGGCGGTAGTTGGCAGCTCTTGGTCAAATCTCTAGGTCTCTAAATCTTTAATGCTCGATTCCTTTGGTGGGTTTGGGGTTGAAGAATTATGTGTCATAGAGATCTCCTCAAAATTTTAACGCATTCCAACCTAGAATGAACACGTACTCATCGTTTCGCTAGACCGCACATTGAGCTCTCTTGTCTTGATCCAGCAACTGACTAGTTCAGTTTTCTATGTCAAAGACATACTTCTAGATATTTCGTCACCAATCCTACCATACAAACTCAAGATCAATGTCTTACTGTATTTTCCATAAATTTTGAGCGTGATCCAACAGTTAACAAATGCGTACTTGTCGATTTTGTCAAACTGCACTGCCGAGGAATAGAGTTTCGCCATTTTCTCAAAACATTTCTACACGTCCCTCCCATTTCTTGCTCAGCCAAGAGGGGTATTCATAACCTACATTAGGTCGAGTTTGAATTAAGATCAAGGGTTTATCCGGAAAGAGTTTGATCGGATTCGATAACAACCTCAAAAACTCAATCGGTTTTGGTCATTATTCCTTCCGCGGATTAAACCGATTAAATCCTGTTTGAAACGGTGTGGATAGGATAAAATATCCTTCAAACATGGGTTTGAAACGATTCTAAGGCGGATAGGAATAGAATTGAATAGATAACTGTTGAATTGAGTATTCACTAGAAATCAAACCTCGTCAACAAGGAGTTGAGTGTGGAGTTAAACTCCTCCTATGGAAATGGTTGGCCATAGCTCTCGATTGTGCACGCAATGGTCCGTGGTAAGATTGTGTTAAGACCATCTGACTTGCACGTGATGCATGACTTAAATAAAATGCAAAGATGAACCATGCTAACGGCACTTTTATTTAAGGTCAAGGTTGATCCCTAATTTTCTTATGCAAGAAATAACTAAAGTGTCGTCAATTTAGGTGTCAATAGTCATTGACTCTCCACCCTCAACAATCATCATCAAATTTAGGTGTCAATGGTCATCAACTTGTCGCGAGAAACCAATAAATCTTGTGATAGGATCTGTGTAATTTCCTTTGTGAGATTGAGATTTTTTTTGCAAGAAATAATGAACCATAAATACTTTATGTGTTATTGGATATAATTGAGACATGATAAATACTGAGAATATTTTAGTAACTCGAGTATAGTTGTAATCGCCGTTGTATCGCTTGATCTATAATAGAGTCATGTCATGTTTTTCCGTGGAATAGGTCACGAATCACCTAAATTTGATATCCAATTTATTTTTCTATACTTTTTATTTGATTATTTTGTAACACTTACCATGTTGCGAAATGTGACGTCTTAGGCCGTCACCACTAACGACAGAGGGTCTATTAACCCATATACGCATGTAGAAGCTATTAATATTCACGAAACAAGTATATAAAATATCTTTTACTGAGAAACACACACAAACGCACGCTGGTAAATACCTTTATATATATACACAAAGATAGAGTCAAGGTACAGGCGAATTAACTATACAAATATACAATTCAAAAGATAAATCACCCCTAGGAGGTTAGGTACACTACTCCACCTACACAACCACCCCCAAATGCTCCCCTGCTCCAACAACTATACGACCCTATCCAAAAAGGTCCGTCATTTGGGTCGTGCTACCTCAAAAAGTCATCCATATGGTCACCCAACTACTCCTCTATATCAGGATCGTTGTCGACCCTGAGTCTGAGTCAATATCCAAAAATGGAAGCGGTCCCCAAAGCTGTCCCTGGCAGCAATATACAACGCAACGAAATAGTATGAATCTAACCCTTGCGCAAACCCTATGTCAACCCATAGTGTGGACACAAACTTCACAAAAACAACATTAGGAAACTCAGGAAAGGTCACGTCCTCCCATGGAACGAAAAATCAACAGGGGCTCCATAACGAGTGCTATAGGTAGCGGGAGAAACTGATGGCATATCTACTAATCTGAAAAGATAAATAACCACGGGAGTCAGCATAAAAGCTTAGCAAATAGATATCTAAAACATCGACAACACGAATCATCAAATCACCACAAGATGTAAACGTCATTTACAAGGGAAATGATGCAAATGCAACAAATGGGTGCAATGCATGTTGTATGCCAGTTATTATTTCAGAGTTCTCATCAAATATCACTCCCGTACCACGGTTACATCGGCATGCAGACCAACCTATGCGGGTAACTTCCAGCACGCAAACCAGACTTCATGGTACACCAACCATAGGCATCTCACTCCAAGGCACTCGGACTTCATGGTATACCAACCACAGGCATCTCACTCCGAGGGATCGTCAGCGCGCAGACCGACGGCATCCAAGCCTTCCGTACTTGGGCATCCCGATACTCTCGTGGGGCATCATCGGCACACAGACCGATGGTCCTTAGCATTCATTTTCACATGATGCACATAAAGCAATGCACATAAGGCATCGTCAGGGATCCACCGTCTGACGATCCTTACCATCCATTATCACACAATGATGATATGATGAGTGCAAAATGATTCTAACAGAAGCATATGAATAACAATCCACATATGGGGCATATTAATCCAACCAAGACATCAACGATACAATCCAGAGTATAGGCAATATAACAACATCGTGCACAAAATCACCATCTCATATGAACTATCCTTCATCACACGATTCAGCTAACGTGAGACCACGTCGTCATCGTCCATAGGCTCGGTCACCACCAACACCAGCCTACGACATAGACGTTCCTCACGCCTCCATCCCGCACCGTGAGCCACCCCCGCTACTTTCTATTCCGCAGCCATGGCGCGCCGTTAAGCTGTTCAGCTCAACGTAAACCACAGCCACCCTTATCAACTCCATACAGCCATTCAAACTCACCACGTCTCATCCCGACACTCGAACAACACCAAAAACAACTAGAAAATCAAACGAACATAGTAAAAATTTCATCATCCAACTTGCACATAACCTTAACACGTCTTGTTAGAGGCATCCAAGCTCGTTTTCAACGATCCATCATCATCACGCAATATCCCGACACCCGTATGTCCTCGGAAACCAAAAAATCGAAGACTTTTTGAACTTTTCAACGTGAGACCCAAAACCCATCATAAAAGATCGAAAACCATTCATCTCGGGCGAAAAGATGAATGTGAAGTCGAGGAATTAGAATCTAGTTGACTCAAGGATGATCTTGTCGAAGAATCGTAGGAACTCTAGCCAATTTTCCTCTTGCGCGGCCACGAACCATCCAAAATGAAGAAGAAAGCAGAAGAAGAAGACAAGAAGAGAAGATGAAGAGAATGAAAAGAGAAAAGTAAGAGACTTGATAAAAAGGAATTTCGAACGGAATATTATTATCTTTTTCTTTTTTTTTCAATTTTTTTTTTGCGACAATAAGGAGTGACACCAAAAATCGGATGTCACACGGAACACCATGGAGTCCTCCAGCGATACTGACAACTCACTACAAGAAAAACCGCCGTTTTGCAACGAATTTTTCAACAAAAAATTTTGCAAAATTCGTTGGAAAATGAATTTCCAACGAAATTAGCGACAAACAAAAATTCGTTGGTAATTCATCGTCGCAAATTTTTCCGACGAAAATTTTAAAGTGGTAATTTCCGATGAAATTTTTTCGTCGCAAACCTTCGTCGGAAAATTCGTTGGAAAGTTCGTTGGAAATGTCGTCGCTAATTATTCATTGCAAAAATCGTGGCAAAATTCGTCGATAATTTTTCGTGGTAAAATTCGTTGCAAAACAAATTTCCACAAAATTAGCGATGAAAAAAAATTCGTCGCTAATTTGGAGTCGGAAATTTTTTGCGACAAAAAATTTTAATTTTTCGTTGGTAATTTCCAACGAAAACAGGTCTTTGCAAAATTCGTGGAAAATTTCCCACGAATTTTGCGACGAAATTAAAATTTTTGGCATAGGCTTTTTTTTAATTTTGTGGCAAAATTCGTAGGAAATTTCCCACGAATTTTGCCACGAAATTGAAAAGCCCGGTATTTTGCCACGAACAAAAAAAATCGTCAGAAATTTTTTCCGTAAATTTTTGCGACGAAAATCTGAATATTCATTGGTAATTTGCGACGAAAATTAATTCGTCGCTAATTATTAGTTGCAAATTTCGTGGCTATGGAAAATTCGTTGGAAATTTCCCACGAATTTCCCAACGAAATTGAAAAAATAGCTGAATTTCGTTGGAAAATTTGTGGGAAATTTCCCATGAATTTTCCCACGAATTTGAAAAATCCAGTATTTTTTCGCAAAATTTTGCGACGAAAATTTGAATTTTCGTTGGTAATTTGTGACGAAAATTAATTCGTGGTTAATTATTCATTGCAAAATTCGTTGTAAAATTTGTCGCAAAATATTCGTTGCAAAATTCGTGGAAAATTTCCCACTAATTTTGCCACGAAATTCAAATTTTTGGCATAGGCTTTTTTTCAATTTCGTGACAAAATTCGTGGGAAATTTCCCACGAATTTTGCCACGAAATTGAAAAACCGGGTATTTTGCCACGAACAAAAAAATTCGTCGGAAAATTTTTTCGTAAATTTTTGCGACGAAAATTTTAATATTCGTTGGTAATGCGACGAAAATTAATTCGTGGCTAATTATTTATTGCAAATTTCGTGGCTATGGAAAATTTGTTGGAAAATTTGTCGCAAACTATTCGTTGGAAAATTCATGGGAAATTTCCCACAAATTTTCCAACGAAATTCAAATTTTCGGCTTTTTTCAATTCGTGGGAAAATTCGTGGGAAATTTCCCACGAATTTTCCCACGAAATTGAAAAAGAGGGTATTTTGCCATGAACAAAAAAATTCGTTGGAAATTTTTTTTCTCAAAATTTTGCGACGAAAATTTAAATTTTCGTTGTTAATTTGCGACAAAAATTAATTCGTGGCTAATTATTTGTTGCAAAATTCGTGACTAAATTAGTTGCAAAATTCGTTGGAAAATTTATTGCAAAATATTCGTTGCAAATATTGTGGGAAATCTCGAATTTTGCTGCAAAAAAATTTCGATTTTCATTGGTAAATTGCGACGAAAAAAAAAATCGATGGCTAAATTCGAGGGAAAATTCGTTGCAAAATTTGTCGCTAAAAATTCGTGAATTTTGCAACGAATTTAAACATAATCTAATATTTTATTTTTCGAATTTTAAACCCAATTAAAAGAAAAATTAATTTCTAGAATTTATATTTAACATTGAGCACTTAATAACGTCAAAATATTATAATAATATGAAAATGAAATACATTCATCAAAGTTTTCCACAAGAATGACATAGATATTTTTCTTTATATTACACATAATGAGAGAATAAATAATCTTGCACAATAAATAATGCCGACAAAAATGAATCAAAAAAACTATCCTGCTTTTAGCGACAATTCCCATCATATAAATACTAAACAAAACTACTAAAGATACGATCCATGTGTGATGCTCACTTCCTGCTCCAGTTTTAACATATGCCAGTTGAAATGTCGTTGCAACCTCTCATTTGCATAACTTATGCATAAATTGCCACGACAGCCTCTCTCTGTATATGCTATACTTTTGAGGTTCTACCTGCACCAAAATGTTATCTTAGCCATAATTTTCTGGAATAGATAACCAAAAAATAAGAGTAGGCTGCATTAAATCTACAGATTCACACTGCATCTTCAAATTCCAATACCAAGTTAATCACCATAAAATTTCGTCATACTCACCAAGGCATATCTTACAGATGCAACTCAAAAATGGGCAAGAAGAGAAGTTGCAAATATCAAATTCAAAATCCAATAAAATCCCAAAAACTACAAAATGAATAGTCAAGAAAGTATACTATTAGATCAAAGTGCAGCATAAGTATGGCAACCAAAGGTTTTTCATCATCTGGAGCACTTCGTAGATACAAAAGCAGAACATGCATTGCATTGACCATCTCTTCATTGGCCAACTTACCCAAGAAAGATACAACATCCTTCCTCCTGTTTTTTCAAACAAGAATACTAAGTATCATGCCAAAACAATGTAGAATAGCTTAGGTTCAATCTGCTACTACAGGTTCTCGATATGTTTAAGTTACTTCCTCAAAACCAAAACCACACACTCTCCAACATAATTAGGAGAGGCCAAGGTACTAAAGATACATAGATATATTATAAAAGGACATCCAGGTATTTCATACCTTGTAATCCCAATCCCTTTACTATGAACCCATAACTTAGAGAGTCCTGAAGAGGCTATCACCATAATATAACCATACACAAAAAAATGAGACGACAAAGTCCTCAAAGGGGAAAAGAAGCATCTACAGCCTCACCATCCACATCACCAAGAAACATTTATGACAATTCACACAAAGAACAAGATATAAAGCATCTTTTTTAATAAAGCAGCTCAACTTCTCTAGTCACCCTAGGTAGTACTTAACATTGTGGCAATCTCTGCATGACACATAGTGTCGTATTAGAGTTGATATGTGACATTCCGAAATTCCATCAATTGGAATTTGTTGAATAATTGAGTTTTATAAGATGTGCTCGCAGTAAATTCTCGCCCGGAACTGATCATTCCTGGGAATGCTAACCATTAGGGAAAGGCTAATAGGGGAATTAAATTCGCGCGACTAAAGAAAATTCAATTGTGAATGGATTTCGACCATTAAATCGCAGAAGTGATATTTTGAGCCACTGTTGGCCGATCCAAGGATAGTTAGGGGTCAGTTCGCCACTGTCATAGTAGTGGATCGCGGGTGATTCCATTGGACCACAAAACGACTTGATGAATGATACTGAAATTATACCGAACGATCATACCCCTCGGATCAAGTAATTAATCTTCGTGATTTTAATGACAACCGAGGTCGTCACGCACCGAACGAACTTGCACGTGACTCGATTCAGTATCAGTCATGAGTCGATTCTACAAATTTCTCCAGCAAGCCACTCGTTAGCTCGAAAAACGCTCGAGTTGTGTTTAATAGAATTTAATTATGGAATTTTTGCCCAAATTGGATACTGAAAAATTAGGAAGTCACCCTGGAATGTTAAGACAACGTTGCACATGACACGTGTTAATTTTTGGTGCAGTTAAATCCTTCGAAAAAATTCGATTTCGACAAGAAATGGAGAAAGTGACGATTTTGCCCTTAAAGATTTATAAAGAATTAGTTTTGTTGGACAAGGGCGTTTTGGTCATTTTAGGCCCAAAGTTGGAAAAGACATATTACCCTTGGATATTTTAAAGCAATATTCGATCTGGATCGTTAATTTTAAGATTAGATCGAATTTCGGCCATTGGATCAAAAAGATTTGAGGGGGTATTTTGGTAATTTGCCATAAAGTTGGTCAAAATTGATTTTTAAGCATTTGACCCATTCTCTCCTCTCCCCTTCTCCATTCGGCAGCCCCCTCCTCCATGAGCAATCCCCCCCTCTCAACCGTGAGCCTTCCCCCTCCTCCGATCACTCTCTCTCCCTCAAGCCCAAGCTGCGCCGTCGCCACCCAAGTCGATCGCCGCTACCCGAGAGCCGTACACCGTTGCCGCCGTCCCCGATTAAGTGCCGCCGCTTTTCGTTCTAGCCGCGATAGTCTAGAACGCAGGTAAATCGCGCTCTAAACCCAATTTAGGATTTCAGGTATCGACAGGTGATTTTGGGCAAAACCGAGAATAGATTAGGTGCGGAATGGCATGATTTAGAAGTGGGATTAGGTGGCAGGCCTTAAAATTGAAACCATAAAATTTTTATTGGAAAATTCAGAATAATAGTGGGCTGCGAATTACTATTCACGAACTGTGATTTACTGTTCACGGGGACTATGATGATTTGTTCGAGATGTAAGTTGGGTTTTTAGAACCGATATTTTGTGGCGAGAAAGTTTCGTGAAGGATTGGAATTAATCCGACGTCGTTTGGTGGGAGAAAAATGAGAATTTACATGTTGGATGTATATTTAAATTATAAATAAATTGAGGTGATTAAATTGAGCATGTTGTTGTGCAATTGGGTGACTGTATATGCTTGTTGGGTGCACACGTGAGTTAGATTAAATTAATTATTAGTATTGTCATGTCCTATGCTGAATGTACATGAGCTACGTGTAAAATAATGCGTGTGCCGGCCACGTGTGAAGGGCCAGTTGCGTGTGATAAATGCGTGTGGAGCGTGGGCATGAGTGAGAAAGAAATTGTGGTGTGACAAGTGATGGTGGGAAAGTGTGTGAAAGTGTGAAAGTGCGAGTTAGGGATCGGGCCGAGTATCATAAACTCGGGCCGCGATCACATAGGTTTGTTGCATTTGGCACAGGCTGAGGCTTGAAAAAGCAAAAATGAGAATTGATCCGAGGCATGATCAGCTCGGGTGAGACTGGGATTGGACCGAGGCATCATAAGCTCGGGTTCCAATCATGTAGGCCTATCGCATTTGGCGTGGGCTGAGTTGGGAACGGGCCTGGGGCGTGTGATGCTCAAGTCGTGATTGGAGCTTGAGGCATGAACGGGTACGCGGGCCAAATGTGGTGAATGATCGTAGTGTGCCTGAGGCGTGTACTTCAACGCGGGTCACTGACGAGGAATGAGAAAGAGGAAATGAGAATGGAAGGAATAGTGGGATGAGAATTGGTTACACGCGTGTGTTGCATATGACGTGATTGTGATTGAGTACGGGTGTACGCATGTTTGAGTCTGACTATATTATTTGAGGTGCCTGCGATGTGAAGACTTGATGTGTACGAATGCACGTGTGTCGATGTGATTGTCTGGAGGTACGTGATAACCTAGGTTGGGTTTAGGGGTGAACTTACTAAGAAGTGTTCTCACGGTTATTTCAACCAAACATTTCAAAACCCCGACCTGAGCCATGAATCCTCGACCACCACCACTAGAGCGTTTTGGGGTACCCATGCACACCGAGTTGGACATTGCAGAGTTTCCAATGGGTGATAACTTTATTTGGATTAAGCACACTTCCACAGTGTTGTAGATGTAGTTCGGTGTGTACCTGTATATTCAGTGACTTGTAGTTTTTGGGGCACTTGCATATGTAGTGGCTTTGTAACTGTAAATATTATAGTCTAAGTTCGTTAATGGGAAATGAAAACGTACATTCTCCCTATTCTCCCCAGTTTTATTTGTCAGGGATTAATTGTTAGTATCCGCTATGATTGTAAATCTCTGATGGAGACTTTGAGGTCGGCGACATTCCTGGGACGTCGCACTAATCAACCAGGTAAGGGTGTCGCACGCTCGATGGGAATCGGGGGCGTGACATGATCTATTCAAGCCACACATGGATATTTATTATTCAATATGTTTCAATACACAAATAATTATTTAACTTTCTAGATGTGGGAACTAAGGCCATTTTCCGGGACAGTGAAAATAGTTTCATTACTGGACCTTTTTCTTTATGGATCTCTCAGCAATAAAGACTAACAAAGTGAAGAGATGATGATTGAAGGAACCAGTCATTCTTTTGACAATAAATACAGGAATTTAGATGCAAAATACTAAATAATACACTTCACATAAGCAGCCCAAACAAATTTTTTCATATCTGCTCAATTTTATTTCTACCCAAACCCAATGGCTTCAAGTTGTAGTACCTAATTCAAAATCCAAACTTGGTGAAAGATTGCAGAATGGCTTTTTTACTAGAATGAGCTAGCACCATTAAATTTCTATTGGCATCTCTTAATTGCTTGATTAATTCGCTGCCTAGCTGAGTTAGGACGTAAGGCACCCAAAATCACAATACTGACCTCAACAGATCCTTTGAGTATGCTGCATATGCAATGACAATCTTCAGCAAGTGCAAGCAAAAAGAAAGTACCTCTCATTGCGGTTAAGTCGAGCACCAAAGTAGAAGGCCACAGAGAGCAATCAACAGTCATTATGCATAGCCACCAAAGACAGCTAGTTCGTGCATTTCATTCCATCTCTAGAAAAGGAGCTTTAACATTTGGAGTCCGTAATCACAACTGAAATACCCATTAAGATATCAAAGCAAAAAATAAAGAATTTTCTTTCAGATCATGAATAAAAAGAACCAACAATAACCTAAAGCACACTTAGCCCCTTTCTTATCAACCCACCACAACCACTTCCCCGATCAAATTGACCACAGTTTCATAGAAAAATCACCTAAGAGCAGTTACCCATTTCCCACATACCTCATCCCGCTTCTCCAAAATTGCAGCACAAGCTAAAGTCAATACCTTTTTTCTCTAAAAGGCGCAATCTTGCATTTGCCCTTTAATTCCAAGGAAAAACAACAACGAACAAGAAACCCAAAGTACATGGAGCCTCACCTGGATCGCAAAGCGAGTAGAATTCATCCACATCTGAAACAAATTCACCCCAACACCAACAACGGCGTCGAGCCAGAAATAAAGAATTAAAAAGAAACACTGCCGGCGCGCACATTCGAACTCGAACCCAGGAAAAAAAGAGAAAAAATGCATGCATGTGAAGATCCAAAGAGGGAGGCGACGGCCCAACGATCAATACCGTAGGTGAGGGCGCGGACGAGGGAAAGGGCGCAAGTGTCAGAGCCCTTAAAGATCTCTTCTACAGTGCAAGGACTAGAGAGGAACCACGTCCGACGAGAAGCAGCGCCGATCTTGTGGAAAGACGAGAGGAGGACGAGCCGAGGTAGTGAGCTCAAGAGGTGAAAACCACGTCGGGGGCCTTGTCACGTTGCTTTGTAGTGAGCTACCTGGCGACGCAGAGTTCACGAGACCACCACGTTAATCAACCGGGGCCCCCACCGCTGCCCTCACCGGGAGATCGCGGGGTGAAAACCATGGTCCCCACCTGCCCAGCCTTCGGGCGACGGGAGGTGGATGGGCGGGGGACCTGGACCTGCATGAAGCCAGGCGGCCACCTGTCCAGACCGGGGCGAGGGAGGAATTGGGCGCTGAACGAGCGTATGGCAACAGAGGAGGAGGCAACGGCGTGGGCATGGCTGGTGGAAGGGAGGAGGAATCATGGTAGAGGTGGACGGAGGGGGAGCAAAGGGGAGGGCGGGAGATTTGCCATGAGAGGGCGGGGAGCAAAATTGGCAATGAAGTCTTCTGTTCATCGCTAAAATTAGCGACGAAAATAAGAGTTCGTCGCTAAGTCGCCAAAATTAGCGATGAACATAAGAGTTCGTCGCTAATTAGCCACGAAAAAAAAAATTCATCGCAAAATTTTTATATTTTTAAAATTGGTAATGTCAAGTTCATGGCTAAATTCGTCGCTAATTAACCATGGATTTTTTTCGTGGCTAAATTCGTCGCTAATGATGATAACGAGTTGTTTGATTGAAGTTATTTCAAGCACTTAAATATACTCTCCTTGCCAATTTCGAAAAAAACGAAAACATGTTAAATTAATGAAATCATTTTTTGGGCATGAGATTAACTTTTTTCTCTTAATAGGAGATTGCAAAAGAACATTGTGTTAGCCTGTCCGCACTCAACCCGATACCATTTGATATGTTTATTTTTTAAAGGAGAAATTATACTTTTCTTCCATATACTATCATGCATTTCTAATGAAGTCTCTGTCCTTTTAATTTTAATTTGGTAATAAAATCTTTTTAATTTTTTTTCAAATGTCTTCGACATCAAATCCATTCGAATTTAGCTGATATGACCGTCGAACATTGCTAATGAATGACATGAATAAAATATGTGAATTTCTACATGGACATGTACCAAATCATTTTGCTAAATGGTGTTGGACTTAAATGAAAATTTGTGTAAATGAAAGAACTTGGTTAGATAGTATATGGAAAATGCATTGTTTTCCCAAGTCAATGGAAGAATGCATTGTGTAAAAAATGTCATTTCCAACCTAAGAAAAATGCATTGTTTAAAAAAAAATGAGTCAACGGAAAACATTTTCCCAAGTCAATGGAAGACTTATGCTTAAAATTGAGAAAATGATTTTTTCTTTTGAGAAGTTGGAAAACATTTTCAAATATATGATTAAGTGTCAGGACTTGAATCTGAAACTCTATGGTTGGGCACGAAAATCTTAATATTGGTTCTCAGGTCCCAGCATTCGAGACCAAGTATCCATTGGCTTGGAGCCCGGGTCCCTAGCACCCACGCCCAGGTCTATTGAGGGCGAGGTTGAATCCCTTGTGCCTGTAGGCTCATAAAGCTGTGCTCGAGTCGTTAATGCACGAGCTTTAGTCCACAAAGGCCGTACGCGGGTCCTCGATGCTCAGGCTTAGGTCCGTGATCAATGAAATGTTCGCTTTATAAAAATATGACTAAAAAATTTGTAGTTTTAATTATTGTTTAAATTTGAAATTTGAAATTTCTTTCTCTTCTTTTTTTTGTTTTTGTTTCCTTCTCTCTCACCCAGTGGCCAACCACAAGCACAGTTAGCAATAGATCGTGGGCCTCGCCCAAGGCTAGTGAGGTCATCCCTTGCTTATGGCCGGCTACTGGCCATCAGTCGAGAAAGAAGGGAAAAAAAAGAAAAAAAAAGAAAAAGAGAAAAAAATTCAAATTCTTTGGTAATTTTTAGATTTTCCCTACCAAATGGTGAAAAAAAAAAATTTATTTCATTTGCAAGCTTCAACCAAATACCAAAAAATATTATCATTTTCATGAAAAATGACTTCTCATAAACATTTTCAAGAAAATATTATATTTTCCACGAAATAAACATAATCTAAAATCATGATCGAACGTGTTGGGGTTTGTTGAGGCAGTTGTCGTGGCTAATTTGCGATGAAATTAGTGACTAGATTTGGGCATAGTCAACGGAGAGGAGGAAGGCGAGGAGGAGATTTGGTTCGAGCTTCTTCTTTGGCGAGGAAGATAGCGAAGAGGATGACTTTGCATTTGTTTGCTAGCATTTTTTTGAAATTCGTGGCAAATTTTTCATGAGTTTTACAACGAATTTTTTAAAAAAAGCATTTATTCTACTATGTTCTGTTTTCGTGGCAAGTGGCAAATTTGCCATGAATTTTACCATGAAAATCAAAAAAACGCATTTATTATATTATGCACTATTTTCGTGGCAAATTTGCCATGGATTTTTAAAAAAAAGGCATTTATTCTACTATGTTCTATTTTCATGGCATTTATTCAAATATGCATTTATTCTTCTTGTTCAATTTTCATGGCAAATTTGCCAAATTTTAAAAAAAGGCATTTATTCTACTATGTTCAATTTTCGTGGCGGAAAAATTTGCCTGATCTCCCGAACAGAATTTTACAAAAGGCATTCATTCTAAGCAATGTTCATCATCCTTTTTGTGGCAAAATGGTGTCCGCTCGCGATGCCACGGATCACATCATTTTCAAAAAGGCATTTATTCTGAAAATATGAATTCAATTTTAATGGCAAAATAGGTTGGCGAAATTTGCCTCTGAATTTTAATCAGAAAAGGCGGATTTATTCTAATATGTTCAATTCAAAACACTGTTAGACGTCAGGATCAGAATCTGTAATTTTCTGTTTAAGTCTGTTCTGATGATCCCCTGACTGAGGTTGTGCTGTTCGATGAATTTTATGATTTTCTACAATCATTTTCTGGAAAAACTTTCTTCATAAAAATTGTAAAACACATCTTGATCTGTTCACTGTAAAATTTTCATAAAATTCTAAGCATGTTAGCCTAGTACGATTTGCCACGTCATGTGCATATAGATCTGGTGACATGTTGATTTCAGTCGACCTTCGTGTGTTCTTCGATTTTCATAAATTCGTGTGTTCGAGATATGAAAAAATTTTCTTCACGAAAGTTCTTCCTGAGATCGAGATCTTTCTATTGATACTAATTTCATCAAAATCGAAGATCATTTGAATTTTCAAAAGGAATTCTCATGATTTGATCAGTTCTGTGTCCAGATCTGATTTTTGTTCCTTTGGAGTTCACAAAGTGTTTCTCCGAATTTGATGAAGTTAGAGCCCTTTGCAAAAATTCAAAACTTCAAAGTTGTTTATTGGGGTCTCAATATACTAACTGAAGATTTTGAGGACCTAATAGCAATTTTTGAAGGACCAATTTGCTTAAAATCTCATGAAAGGTCTTCTCGGGTCAAAACTGTATTTGCAATTGAGTCCCTAGCGAAAATTGAATTTTATAAAAATTTAGAGGGCTTTTTAGCAAAAACTCAAAACATGAAAGTTGTTGCACATGGGGAATCCTAACGGCACAAAAATTTTCGCGCTGTTTTGATAAGGTTTGTTATTTTTCCCGCCTTTGTTTTGAAATTCATAACTGAACTGAGTCCAGCCTGTCACTGAGTTTTAATTTGATATTTTCGAGAAAATTGGCTAGGATTTAGAAAAAATGGTCCTCTTGACTTTTGATCCTCATGTCATAAGCTTTCTAATGACACCTGAATCACTTCATTTGGACGTCATTAGGATAGTTAATCACATTCAAACAGATTCAATCCGAATTAGACATTAATTGAATAAGTGGTCTTTTTTTATAAAGCCCACTTCTCATTGATGGATTGGTTTCGAAACAAGGCCCATGGGCTTGAATGCATGTTCATTTTATGTTTACGCATGTGTTTGTTAGATGAATGTTAGGCCCCGGTGCATGTTCGGCGGGTAGCCCATTCATGGTCATTAGAACCCGACTTTTAAGGGTTAATTGATATGAGTTGCCGTTTTGTGAATACAAATGGTAGCCCATTGTCATTAACCATTAATCAAAAAATGTTAGGTGATTAGATGGGTGATGAATCGAAATGCATGAAAAACAAAGGCCGATCCCGAGGCCCGTGTTTAATTCAATGATTTGTTTGTTCCATTGTTTTTCCATATGTCGTTCGTTATGAATGAATGTTACGGATGTAAACATCGACACCCGAGAGGCGTCCGAGGAAGAATAATCCGAGATCGAAAAAGCCAAGGTGATTGACCGATGTCCAATCCGGTCCCAATTTGTACTCGTTTTTGATGATTCCAAACCGATGTCCAATCCGGTTTCAATTTGTACTTAATTCATTCATCCCGATCATGTCTCGGGTTTTCAATTCGTGTTGTAATAAACACCCGACGAGTTGCGGGTTTTTACTTTCTCGTGTTTAGAATTAGCTTGTCTTTTCAATACTTTGAGTGTTTACTTTACGAAATGTCTTTCAATACAATTGATTTTTTTTTCTTTTTCTAGACTAAGATAGGATTAGTTTAGAATCTCAAATGAAAATACAAAAACAAGATGCATGATCACCTAGTGGATTAAGACTTTGGCATGAAAATGGTAAAAAACAAATGCATGACGACTTAGATAACAACCATGTTAAGTTTAGCGGTGCGAAAGGGCGTTAATAGAAATATTAACGTAAGCTAGTCCCCGAACCTTTGATCTCTGGTTTTCAGAGAAACCGAAACGAAATTCCCGCGTTTCGGTTGGGTATTCTAGCCGACCCCGACCTAGGCTAGTGGCGACTCCTAAAAATAGAAAATAAAATCGATCCGCTGTCACGCGAGATATGGATTTAGGGAAAATCCACGTTCATGATCAATGAGTTATATGGCTAAACAAAAGATTTACACTTCAGTAAAATCATTTTAAAAAGTGCCATATGAACCATCTCATGAACACTTATCTCTAAACCCGCCTCATCCGAGCTCGGCCCCCTCGAGGGGTAGGTCGCGACACAGGCTTGGCGACTCCACTGGGGACTAGGTTACAAACCTAAGTGGATTAAAGCCGTGATAAACTTGTTGGTTGTTATCTCACTTGTCTACATTTTGTAGCATCGACTGCATGTCAAAGTCGCGTGGAAAATGAGGTTAGTCCACTAACCATGTGTTAAATGGTTTTGAAGGTGGGAGCCATAAGGGGTGGAGTGAATGCAAACCCTTTGTTTTGTAGGTGTTGTTCGGGTGAATGTCGAATGTATGAGATTATATTGAAGTGTTGTTTGCTTTAGATTTAAACGCATGTTTACTTGTTTTAGCACGACACAATGCACCCACGTCCCGCGGTCTAAAACCCCGGATCGCTTTAAGGCACCTTAGGAGGTATTAAGAGTGGAATCCGTATGTGAATCCATGTGGTAATCCATTCTTCAATACCGCTCATCTTGATTAGTAAGAAGTGCACCGACCGACGTTAGTAGCGGTGGGTAAACTCTTCTTATCCAATTGAGATGGGGACCTTAAACCTTTAGAATCCCACCCTTAGATGTCAAAACTCACATGTCCTCATGCGATGTGTCGATGTGTTTGCCATTTTCTCTTCGTGGTAAGGTTGATTGTATCGTTCTACAATTTCAATTACGCCATTTCAAGCCCACGTTATATTCTTTTCTATAATGCGTGGTGATTAATCTCGATGCCCCAAATTAGGGTTAGTCAAAATGGATATGTCGGAGATTCGAATCATCTGTACCAAGAGCTCTTGTGGTCATGTGGGAAAGTCTCGAGTCAAGGCAGAAGGATTACGTGGAAAAGAGGATCGGATATCTTCCCGCACTCTTATACATCGAGCCTCGTGTCGCCATGATCAAAGCATTGTCCCATTTTTGGAACTCGAAGACATCCACTTTTGTGTTTGGTCGAAATGAGTTGACCCCTACAATTGAGGAGTACGATATTGCCATTGGTAGAGTCGGGTCTTTTGGTCTAGTCGGGTCCTCCGATAGATATAGATCCTATAACTCTTTTGAGCCAATTCTTAGGAATCGATATTCTCCAAATTAAAGGCGTTCTTAGAGGGAATTCCAATGCATTTCCTTTCACATTCTTAGAACGACATTTTTCTAGCTTGCCAAAGGAATCGGGTAATCAAATTCCTCGAGTTTTTCTCTTAGCCTTCTTTGGTTTTGTGGTTTTCCCATTTACCAAAAAGACCATGGATCCTTTGTTAGTTCACATTGTCAATCAAGTGTGTATGTTCAAAAGATTCTCCAATATGATCTTAGGCGAGAGACCTTCGTATATCTCAATAGGTTCAAACAAAACAAAAATGGTATCTTTAGAGCCCCAATAGGTTTACTCCAAATTTGGTTGGTCTCTCACCTCAAAGATTTTGGTTTGAGCTTGAAAATCATAGATGTGTCCAAAGATTGTCATCCTATCTCGCTCTTCCGAGAAAAGGAAGAAATCTTTCCCTTTTGGTCGTTTTCAACTTGGTTTAATTTTTTCAAGAACCTTGTTCCAAATCAAATCCAATGGCATGTTCGTTGGCTTGGAAATCCCGGGGTGCGCCTTAATAACGGATCCGACAACCCAATCCCACTCTTGGGTCTTACGGGGTCTACGTCATATTACCCTTTTAGGGTGATCCGTCAATATCGCGCACTTCAAAAGATTCCACCATTCCTCAAGCTGGGGTTATATCATTTTGATTATCGCAAAGATGTCATCCAAAAGGACCAAATGACGGATGTGAAGGAAATGGTCAAGACTATCATTGATATGTGGTACAAATGTTGCCCAGAGTCAATTCTCATTACCGATGAATCAGAATTGGAAGGGGAAATGAAGGCCCATCACGCATTGCCG
The DNA here is from genome assembly GCA_024733475.1 of Syzygium grande. Lineage (NCBI taxonomy): Eukaryota > Viridiplantae > Streptophyta > Magnoliopsida > Myrtales > Myrtaceae > Syzygium > Syzygium grande. The sequence continues at coordinate 15,640,330 of JAMXDD010000005.1, read as the reverse complement.
GAGTACATACACCGTCGCCTCGAGCCCGAGCTTAAAATAGATCTCCCTGATGTCCCCGAGAAGCCAACTCAACAGCAAGCTATAGCCGTCAGAGCTCTTAAGGAAAAGAATGAAGCTTTAGCCGAGGTTGAACGTTTGACCCAAGAAAACAAACGAATTCGCCTCGCATCTAAAGAAAATCCATTAGGAGTTTGGCTATGTTCCATGAGGGAGTCTCCTTTCATGTAATTTTCCTTTTATAGATTTGATGTATAGGGTTTCCTTTTTACTCATTTTAGTAATGATGTAATAGGACTCTCTTCTTGTTTTTAAGGGATTGTATTTCACAAATTTTGTTGTTAATAGTGAAATTTCCCTTTGTGCGTACTTTCTTTTCCGAGACTCCAATGGAATATAGATGGGGCATCTTGATTAATCATCGCGTGTTACCCCTTTAATTGTATAATTTCTTGTGAAGAAATTATGATAAGAGATTATTCACGTGATATTGGGATCATGAGAATATTTCTTATCTCTATTTCATCTAAAGAAAATATAAAATTGAAGGGTTTTATATTTTCGTCTCAATTCATTTTCCATATACTAATTTGATTTCTGTGTTTTACAGAGAGTATTAAAATACGGCTGAGACGCGTTCTATTATACGCACCCGTCGCCAAGCAAGGATGGAGAACGAGGACACTCGTACTCGTGTTATTACCATCGAGAATCAAATGGCACAAATGATGGCGCTTTTAACCGATCTTGCAAATCAAGTGAAGAACTTCACGCCTATAGCTCCTGCCGCTGCAGCTTCTACTCTAATCCTAATGCGCCCACTAATGCCGGTGATAGATTCTGTTGACAAAGGACCTGCTGAAGAGGTCCCGTTAATGCCATTCCTACCGTCATTGATTTGGAAGCTCCACCTAAGGAGTCGCCTGTCGCTCATATGGATGAAGAGAGAGCGCGAGGCGTCTTGCAAAATTGGAGGGCCTTTGTGCATGTTGCAAGGTTACCAACTCCAAGGCTTTGATAAGTTGTCGCCTTTTACAAAGGTGAAAGTCCCTGATTTTTATAAGGAGCCCGAATTTTCAAGGAAGTATGATGGAACCGGGTGCCCTAAAACCCACTTGAAGTATTATTTGAGCAAGATGGCTCGTTATTCCGATAACACCCGCTGTTGATCAACAATTTTCAAGATAGCTTGGCTGATTCCGCCTTGACGTGGTTCATCGAATTGGATTTGGAGAAAATTTGCACTTGGGAAGATCTCGCAGATGAATTCCTCCAACAGTACAAGTTTAATACTGAAATTGCCCCAACCCGTGAAGAGCTGGTCCGGGTTGACAAAAGGAGGAATGAAACTTTTAGAGCATATGCCCAAAGGTGGAGAACTATGGCATCTCAAGTCAAACCCCCGTTGTCCGAGAAAGAAATCATGCAGTTGTTTCTTCGAGCTTTACCTCGAGAATACTTCGATAAGATGTTCAATAACACTTGTATTAATTTTCCCGCAATGGTAGAATTGGGAGAACGTATCGAAGGAATCATGCGAGATGGTCGATTGTCCGAGACGACGACTCGCAGATTTACCTTAAAGAAGGATAAGGAGCCAACGGTGGAAGTTGCCTATATTCAAAATCCCAATGCTCAAAAGCCATTAAACACACCAATTCAAAGGTCTGTTGTGGAAACAGGGGGTTCTTCCCGGAATTTTGACCGAAAAGGAAAAGCTCCGCAAAGGCAATTCACTCCGTTACCAAGACCTATGTCTCAGTTGCTGCCAATGTTGATTGAACAAAGACTCGTAGCAAAAGAAATCCCGAGAGACAACCCACCAAAGTTTGCTGGGTTTGATTTGACAAAATCTTGTGTATATCACATGGGTGAGAAGGGCCATGATGTAAACAATTGTTACACTCTCAAGGTCAAGATTCAGAACTTGTTGGATAAGAAGATCTTGTCATTCAAAGATGCCACGCCAAATGTTCAGCAAAATCCGCTCCCTAATCATACCGAAGCCGTTAACGTGATATTTGGTGATGAGAATGAGAAACCTTTCTTGTTCGACGTGACGAAGTTGGAAGAGCTATTGACTATAGCTAGAGATCAACCGAAAGAAGGAAATGTATCCCGGGAGGAGAAAATGTATTGCTTAGCCAAAATGGCTGCTTTAGGCATAATTCAGCCTCTTCAAGAAAGGAAGCCCGAAGAGTCCATCGAAACTGCTGTAATTGATTTGTCGTCCGAGAAATTCTCATTCAAGTTCGCAAGTGAAGCCTCATGCTCTAAGCCAAAAGATGATGGGTATGAGCCAGATGTTGATGAACCTTGGATTGACATTTATTCCGATAGTGATTCGGAATGTGAGAGTAAGAATGCCTGTCGAGATCGTGAATTTATGAAGAAGGCTATCGAAAAAGGTGAAATTATTGATACCCTCGGACAGCCGAGTGGTAAATATGACTTCATAGTCAAATACACGCCACCTCCAAGTTTTTTCGTCGACCCAAGGGATATCGTTCCCGATGGATGGGGAAGCATGGATGATGAAAGCATACCCGCCAATGAAGACAAGGAGTATGTTTCTGACAAGGACTCTGATCTGGATGGTAGAAGAACTCATTGGGATCGTGAATTTGTAACGACCGCTCGTGAGCGTGATGAGGTGGTTGATACTCTAAGGCAACCAAGTAGGAAGTATGACACTTTTGTCAAATGTTCACCTCTGCCAAGTTTCTTTACTGATTTGAAAGACATTGTTCCAACTGGATGGAGCGATGACGAAGATGATAGAGAAGTTCTTTCCGATGCTGATTCGGGGAATTTGAATGCCATACCTCCCACTGGGATCGGGAGTTCATTAGGAAAGCGATTGAAAAGGGCGAAATTGTTGACACTCTCGGGCAGCCAAGTGGAAAATACGATTTCATGGTAAAATACTCTCCTCCTCCAAGCGCTTTTATTGACCCTAAGACTATCGTCCCGAGTGGATGGGGGTCCGAATTTGAAGATGATGGCCTAGTGGCTGTGATTGATCCTGTTGTAATTGAATTGGATGCTACTTGTGAAATCCAAGAGCATGTTGTGGAACCTGTGGTTATAGATTTAATGGCTGATGGCTTCGGAAATATAGAGATCTCTAATGAGGACTTTAAGCCTATTGTGATCGAGCTGCCACCGAAGAAAGACGAGAATTTGAAAGCAAGAATACCTCTTGTTTATGATTCCAAGGCAGTTCCATGGAATTATGAGTCTCATGAAATAGACGCTGTTACTCGGTCAGGCCGATGTTTTCCATCTCGTGAAGGTGTCGAGAAAAAGGCTGTAACCGAAGAAGAGGCGGAACAACTTCTCAAAACTCTCAAAACGAGTGAATCAGAAGTGATCGAGCAGTTAAGGAAAATGCCGGCTCAAATCTCGTTACTTGAACTATTCAAGTCTTCTGAGAAACATAGAAATGCTCTCTTAAAGGTTCTTAATGAAGTACATGTACCCGAGACAATTGGAGAGGTACAGTTGGAAGAGTTTGTAGGTGCTATCCTTCTTAAGGATCAGATTTCTTTTTCCGAAAAGGATTTGCCGCCGGAAGGGCGAGCGCACTCTAAAGCATTATACATCTCTGTTCAACACTTTGATACAAGGATATCGAAAGTACTTATTGATAACGGTTCAGCTCTCAATATCTGTCCGTTGTCAACCTTGTGCCGTCTAGGTATAGGTATGGATAATGTTCGTCCTTCTAAGACTCCAGTTAGAGCTTTTGATGGCATGAAGAAAGAAGCTCTAGGAGAAATTGACTTGCAGTTAATGGTTGGTCCAGTTATGTTCACTCAGAAATTTCAAGTGCTTGATATCCCAAGTAACTTCAGCTTGTTGTTGGGACGGCCTTGGATTCACGCCGCAGGTGTTATACCCTCAAGTCTACATCAGATGATTCGCTTTGTCGCGTGTGGCAAAATTATAACTGTCCATTGCGAGAAGGATACTGAGACCTTCAATAATACTGCGATCCCATATGTGGAACCGGAAGTAAAGGGAGAATCAAGTTACCATTCGTTTGAGTTAGTATCAGTATCTCATGTGCCTGCTGGCACTGTTGTGAGAAAGCCTCACTATTCAAAGGCGGCTCTTATGTCTAGCAAAGTGTTGATCGAGTATGGATTCACTATTGGCAAAGGATTGGGAAAACTGTCCCAAGGCATTCTCACACCCATTGAGGTGACTAAGAGAAAGAAACGAGAAGGCTTGGGTTACCAAGGCGATCAACCAGATCAAGGTAATCAGAAAAGCCCGAACATCAAAGAAAAGAGTTATCGACGTTTACTTCCCCCTCCGTTGAAAGATTTCTTCTCTGGACCGCCAAAGTTCCTCCAAGATGAAGAAATAGAGACCTATGGCGTCATCGACTTATTTGAAGAGAGTTATGTGGGTGCCATTTCCGAGAGCTTCGAAGAGGATCCACCTACCGATCCCGTTGTGTAAGGGATGTTTTCCGTGTTCTACTTTGTTTTCAGTTGTTTTCAATTGTAATCCATTTAATTCTCCCCTGCGAGGGAATTCCATTTGTTCATTTGTTTCGTTCATTTCAAGTCTTTGTAATAATTCGGATCACGAGCTTTTGATCCGAACATTATAAAGCATTCATTTTCAATTCAATAAAAACATATGCATGTTTTGTTAATAGGCGATGCAAAAGTATACTAAACCAGCCCTATGATGATGCTTTGAGGGCCTGGACTTTTGCACGATCTATAGTTTTCAAAATATGTTTTTGGAACAAGGATGTCCAATGATATGAGGACGAGTTCCCCATGAAATTTTCAAAATCTGGAATTTGAAAAATTTTTCATCGCATCTTCATGCATTGCATTCCTTATTTTCATATCTGACCATCTTGTTGTTACATCTCGGGCATGACACTTTGCATAACCATAATAGTCATATGCATGGCTTGGATTCATGTCCAAAAATTCTTACGAATCTGATTATTCCGATCCCGAAAAATGAAGAAGATTCCTGGCTATTAAAAAAGAATGGATCCGACATGAAGAATCCACACCTCCCACGTAAGAGCGAATAACTGTTGTTATAAATTTGGGCGATTCTGAAAATCCCAAAGAAACAAAAATTGGAGCAAGTCTCTCTCAAACAGATGCTGATCGACTGATCGAACTATTGAAGGAGTATCGGGATGTCTTTGCTTGGTCTTATGTTGACATGCCGGGTCTGGACCCCAACATTGTAGAACACACGTTGCCTCTTGATCCCGCCATTCCACCTAAGAAACAGAAGCTTAGGAGGACGGGCCAGAATTATCCAAGAAGATTGAGGAAGAAGTCATGAAACTGTTAAAAGTTGATTTCATTGAAGTAACTCATTATCTTTGTTGGATTGCTAATGTTGTCCCAGTCATGAAGAAAGATGGGCGAGTTCGGGTATGTGTTGATTACCGTGACTTGAACAAAGCAAGTCCCAAAGATGATTTCCCATTACCACATATTGACGTCTTGGTCGACAGCACCGCAGGATTCGAATTATTTTCTTTCATGGATGGTTTCTCTGGCTATAACCAAATCCGAATGAAGGAAGAAGATAAGACTAAAACATCTTTTATCACCCCATGGGGGACATTCTATTACAAGGTTATGCCCTTCGCTTGAAGAACGCGGGGGCAACTTACCAAAGAGCCATGGTGACATTATTCCATGACATGATGCATAAGGAGATTGAAGTTTACGTCGATGACATGATCGCTAAATCGCGACAAGGTGAAGACCATATTGAAGTTTTGAAGAAACTGTTTGATCGACTTAGAAAATTCAAGCTAAGGCTTAACCCCGCTAAATGTATTTTTGGGGCAAAGTCTGGAAAGCTCCTTGGATTTATGGTTAGTAATAAGGGCATCGAGATTGATCCCTCAAAGGTGAAGGCTATTTGCGATTTAAAACCTCCTTCTACTGTTAAGGAAGTCCGAAGCTTGTTGGGAAGATTGAATTATGTTGCAAGATTCATTTCCCAGTTATCAGAAACAGCTAAACCCTTTTTCAAGCTGTTGAAAAAGAATGCCAAGGTTGAATGGAACGAAGATTGTCAGAAATCCTTTCAACAAATAAAGCAATATCTTTCACAAGCACCAGTTTTGGTACCGCCTACTCCGGGTATACCTTTGATTTTATACCTCACCATTCACAATGAGTCTTTGGGAGCTATGCTAGCGCAGAAGAGATCAGAGGATGGAATAGAACGTGCTATTTACTACCTCAGCAAAAAATTCACTGCTGGTGAAGCTCAATACCCAGAAGTTGAAAAAACATGTGTAGCCTTAATTTGGGTATTACACAGATTACGGCAATACACTCTTCACCATCGCATCCTGCTTGTGAATGAAAATGATCCTATCAAGTATCTCTTAGAAAAGCCTGCACTGGTTGGAAGGCTTGCCAAATGGCAGATATTGCTCTCTGAGTTTGATATCCAGAGCATGTCTCAGAAGTCCGTCAAAGGACGAGCCATAGCTGATATGTTGGCTGAAAATCCCTTAAAGTCGAATGATTGGGATGAAATTGATGAAAGAATCCATTTGGTGTCACAAGACAAGTGGGTCATGTATTTTGATGGAGCCGTTAACCTCTCCGGTTCGGTCTTGGAGCGATCCCGATATCCCCGGTAGTGGTCAAGATTATCCAAAGAGCCGCAAAGTTGGTATTTCCTTGTACCAATAACATTTCAGAATATGAAGCTTGTATTCTTGGTCTCCAATTAGCCATTGATATGAAGGTTAAGAGATTACAAGTCTATGGTGATTCCGCACTTATCATTCTCCAAACAGGAGGTGAATGGCAAACTCGTGATTCAAATTGATTCCTTATCATGAGTATCTTAAAGATTTGGTGGAAGAATTCAAGAGATCTCATTTGATTATTTGCCAAGATCTCAGAATCAATTTGCTGATGCTTTAGCAACATTATCCTCAATGTTACAAGTGGCGATGGATTGAACATTGATCCTTTGCAAATCGACGTTTTAAAAGAGCACGCATATTGCATGGTTATAGAAGAAGAACTCGATTGTCAACCATGGTACTATGACATCATGAATTACCTTCGAGAAGGAAAATTCCCCAAGGAAGTCAAGCTACGGATCGAAAATACTTGGCTAAGTTAGCTTCCAAATTCTTTCTTAGTGGAGGTGCTTTGTACAAGAGATCTTTCGATTCAGTCCTACTGAAGTGCGTAGACACTAAAGAGGCCAATTTATTAATGAAGGAGATACATGAAGGAGAATGTGGTCCTCATATGAATGGCCATCTTCTAGCAAGAAAGATCATGAGGCTAGGGTTTCTTTGGTTAACCATGGAAGCCGATTGTATTCAACATGTCAGATGTTGTTATCAATGTCAAATTTATGGGAACAAAATCAATGCTCCCCCAAATGAATTACATCAAATGTCCGAGGCATGGCCTTTCTCAATGTGGGGGATTGACATTATCGGACCAATTAATCCTAAGGCGTCAAATGGACACCGCTTCATTCTAGTGGCTATTGATTACTTCACCAAATGGATCGAAGCCAATTCTTATGCTCACGTCACTGCGAGAAGTGTGGCAAAATTTATTCGTCGAGACATCATTGCTCGATACGGGGTTCCCGAAGCAATTATCACAGATAATGGGTCAAACCTGAATAACAAAGTAATGGATGAGCTACTTAATAAGTTTCACATCCGTCACTTGAATTCTTCTCCTTACCGCCCACAAATGAATGGAGCTGTAGAGGCGGCAAACAAGAATATAAAGAAGATTCTGTCCAAGACGGCAGAAAATTACCGAGATTGGCATGATCGGGTTGCCGTATGCATTAATGGCTTATCGAACTTCCATTCGCACTTCGATTTGGGGCAACACCATTCTCATTGGTATATGGAATGGAAGCAGTTTTACTGTGGAAGTGGAAATTCCTTCATTAAGGGTACTTTCACAAATAAAGCTTTCAAGAGAATGGATTCAACAAAGATTTGAACATTTTAATATGATTGATGAGAAAAGGGTAAAAGCCCCGTGCCATGGACAAAGCTAAAAAAAGCGAGTGGCTAAGTCATTCAACCGTAAGGTTCGACCCTGCATTTTAAGATCAATGACCTGGTTTTGAGGAAAGTCCTACCCATTATTCCAGATCGTGGGAAGTTCTCCCCCAATTATGAAGGACCGTATGTTATCAAGAAAGTGTTGCCTGGTGGAGCATTGATTCTTGTAGAAATGGATGGCCGAGAGTTGCCAAAACCTGTAAATGCAGATCTTTGTCAAGAAGTATTTCCCTTGAATAAAAGTTTTGAGTTGCTTTGGACTGAATCCAAGTTTCTTTAGGACATTCGCATCATGCATTTCATGCATACATGGCATTTTTGCATATTTGTTCATTTTGTAGGTACTCAACTATTCCCCGGAGAAGCTATTCCAAACCTCAAGGTCAAGCTCAAGGAAGTTGCTATATCAAATCAATCTTCTCCCTAGAATTTAGGAAGTAGATCCTATGTGTGAAAACCTTTTCTGTCCGAAAGGTCTTTCAAGTTTGAAATTTTATCCCCAAAGGAGTCAAAAAAAAAAATCAAAAATCAAAAATCAAATGTTTTGATTTGTCAAAATTCCCCATAGACGGAAGATTTAACCAAATGATCCTTTGAAAATACAAAGAAGAGGATTTCTCAAAAATGCCAAATGGAAACGCCTAGGATGATAAAAAGGCAAACTCGACTAAACACATCCCTATACACATTTTGAGAGAATTGAGCGAAAAAAAACCATGTCATAGGACGTAGGGGTTCGTTCACATTGAATACATGGATTGAAATGATAAAAGGCATTTCATTTCTCTATCCTAAACACTCATGTTATCCTTTGCTAGCCACTTTGAGCCAAATAAGGAGAATTCTCAAAATATCCCTGTCAAGAACCACCCCACATTGGGGCAAAATAAGAAGTTATGGTTGATCATTTTTGGAGCAAAAAGATTAAGAAAGATTTTATTGCTTTCACTTGCATCAACCTTCTTGTGATAGTTTTAGATGGATCTTTATAGAAGCTCGAAACATCTCAAAGTGAAGAAGAGCATTTTTTTCCTCTACCCAAACACAGTTATCATTTGCTTAGCCAAATTGAGCCTTAAGCATCTTCATTTTAAAACCCAAAGTGTTGATTATCTCCCTACATTGAGGCAATGCATATGATTTACCAAGAAAAATTGAGAAAAATTGGTGAATATGTATAAAGTGTCTCGAGAGTCCAAAGAACTCAAAAGATAAATATTAGGGGGGGCATGAAAAAGTGTGCTGGTAAAAGCAAGGCCGATGCCCAAAAAAAAAAATGTGTCAAAAGCAAAAGCAAAAGTAAGAAAAAAAAAGCAATATGCTTATGATGAAAGCAAAATTCTCATTGCAAAAGATGCTTAGAAAGAGCAAAGCTCTTATGTTGCAAGAAAAATGAACTCTCGAGACAATTTGATTTTCAAGAATCAAATGATGTCGAACTTGAATGATTTGGTAATGATGCCAAGATAATCATCATTCTTCTTTCAAACCTATTCTATCAAATTTCAAGCCTTTTGAGCCTAACCCGAACCGACATTACAACCCTCTCCAAGTCTCTTCCGATTGGGATGGTTTGAGTTAATATAAAGTTTTCACAAAGAAACTACCGCTAGAAGGAGTGGAAGTAATCCTATCTTGTCTTATCTTCAAGGTTCTTGACTTGTAAACCCGCTGAAGATGTTGATGGTATGTTTCTATTCTTGGCCTCAAAGCAAATACCCTTTGTGTAAGCCCATGACCAAGCCTACATTACGGTCCTTTTGAAAGACCTTTTTATCAATCAATTTGTATTCAATGTGAATGTTTCCGAAAGCCTTTGACATAGGTTCGTGAGGCATCACCAGTGAGAATTGAATAGCTTTCCCACATCAATGGATGGGAATCAAAACCTTTACGAGAGCCAGTGCAAAAGACCTTTTTGATTAGGTTATTTCCAATTTGGCATTTTTATCTAACCTCTTTAGGTGGTTATTCAAAGATCATTTTGTTAAAATTTCCTCTTAAGGATTTTGATAATCTGTGCCTTTCACCAAAAGTTGAAAAATTCCGTTTGATTTGTCGTTGAACAATCTCGGAACTTTTTTTCAAAATATCTTTCCCGGTGGATCGGTTTTTTTTGGTCATCCTAAACCATACCCTCGGTTTTTGGTCATCCTAAACCATACCCCCGGTTTTTGGTCATCCTAAACCATACCCCCGGTTTTTGGTCAGCCTAAACCATACCCCCGGTTTTTGGTCATCCTAAACCATACCCCCGGTTTTTTGTCATCCTAAACCATACCCCCGGTTTTTGGTCATCCTAAACCATACCCCCGGTTTTTGGTCATCCTAAACCATACCCCGGTTTTTTGGTCGGCCCTAAACCATACCCCGGTTTTTTTGGGGTTATCCTAAACCCCTTGTCTTAGGTTCTAGGTTATCCTTAAACCTTGTCCTTAGGTTCTAGGTCATCCTTAAACCTTGTCTTAGGTTCTAGGTCATCCTTAAACCTTGTCCTTAGGTTCTAGGTCATCCTTAAACCTTGTCCTTTGGTTCTTGGTTTTCCTTAAACCATAGATTTCCCATAAAACCATTTCTGTTTCTTTTCTTCCTTCATTCCATCACATGAGAGAGAGAAGAGAAGAACACATGAATGATCTGACAATCCAACGGTAAGTGCTTCAGGTAAGACTCTGATCAAATGTCTTTGTCTTTATTTTCTTTCATTTCCCAAATGGAGTCGACTAAAAATTTTGCAGGTGCCAATTGGTCTTTGATCGGAACCTCTTCGAACTCCCAATCAAAGAGGGGCAGCTGTTGACACCTAATTTTTAGCCGACGCGTCATTAAAAATAGAAAATTCAAGATTACGGTTTCCGATCGCGACGGAGTCCATTTCTTGAACAAAAGTGTGTCGTTTTTAATTCTATCTGTTGATCTGCTTTTTATAAGCGATTTTCTATTCATTTTATGCAAAACCCGAAAAGTCAAATGGTTGACTTTGGCGTTGACTTTTGGTCAACCCTTTGACCAAAAGTCAACCCCAGGTCAAATGGGGCTTTTGCATAAAAAGATTCCTTTCAAGTCAATTTCACTTTGGAAGTGGAAATTTTAGAAAAATTCAAAGATTTGATCATAAAATCAAGCTCTTAGTGGAAAGTCAACTAGGGTTTGACTTTTGGTCAAACCTTTGACCAAAAAAATTGAAAAATACCAAAAATCAAAAATTACCTTGTTTTACATTCAATTTACCTTTGGCATTTGAAATTTTACAAAATCGATTTAGAATCAACTTTTCCCCAAATTTGGAATTTGATTCAAATCGGCCAAAAATAAAATTACTTCATTTCTAGTCATTTTTTAGGATAATTTCCTTCACGACATTTGATCTAGAGGTCATTTTATATCCAATTTTTGAACCAATTTTGTGATTCCAAGCCAAACACAAAAACCCCCAATTTTGGCCCTAATCAGTGATTTTGATCGATTCGTCATGATGTGCGCAATTGAGACACGATTGAACCTGATTTCTTATATGAAACCCAAATTCAAAATCAATTTTGGAAGAATCACATGAATTTGGGTCAATTTGATCAATTTAGTGATCCAATGATTAAGAAGTCTAAGAGTAATTAGTCTAATCAATTCAATTGGACTTGACCCATTCTAGACTAATATTCAATTTGATGAATTGAGACTCAATTTGGTTAATTAGACTTCAATTAAACTTGTTAGTCTAGCTTGGTCATGCAATTACCCAAATTCAGAGCTAATTGACTCAAATTGGTTTAATTCAAAATGAACTAATCCGATCGGATTAATCATTTTCCGGTTGAAAATTTTGACGATCGATGATCCGGTCGGACCAATCAAGGTCAGTCACATCATCTTGAGCGAAAAAAATGACAAAAATGCTCTTAATCAAAAATGACAAAAATGCTCTTAATCAAAAATGACAAAAATGCCCTTTTTTAAGGATTAAGCGAATTAATTAGGGGATTAGCAAATCAATCATGGCCATTCATTTAGAATTGATCATGTCCATCCACAATGCCATGTCATCAATCCTTAGCCTCTAAGGAATATCCTTAATCATTAAGGATGCATTTTGGACCATTTGATCAATCCAAGGGCTAAAATTCAAAGTGGAAGGGGGGTATATAGTTTTTTCCCTCCAAAAATCAAAGGGGGGGTTCATTTTTTTCATTTCATTTCTCTCTCCCTCTCTTTCCCTCTCACGTCCATTTCTCTCTCCCTCTCTTTCCCTCTCACGTCCATCTCTCTCTCAAGCTCTCTTTCTCTCTCGGCCGCAGCAGTTTTTCCGGCCTCTTGCCGGGTGATTTCCGCGAGCTGCTCCTCCTCCGGCGTCCCCACGGAGGCCTGCGGCTGGTCGCAAGACCAGCAGCTCCTGCTGGTGGCCGGAACTCACTGTTCCGCCTGATCTCCTCTTGACAGAATCACCGGCAAATCTGCCGGTGATCTGTCCAGCCGGTTCAACCGGCTGAACCGGCCCTCCGGCGACCTCCTCCGGTGATTCCAAGCAACCGATCATCATCCTCGACGTCTTCACGGCACTGTGGTGTCCGGCCTCGCATCAAACGGCCACCGGATCACATCATTTCCCTCAACTTTTACTGATTCGTTTATTTGCGTGAAAACGAGTCGAATCTCACATCGTTTCGTATAATCCGTTGTCGTAGGTTGGCCGAGCTTTCCGAGGCCTCTCCGTGCTATTCTAGATCAGAATACGGAGGCCGGATCGCTCGCTTGAGCGTTGGAGCATTGTGAGACAAGGTATGAACACTTGAGCACATTCTGTAAATTCGTAACCAGTAAAAACCTGATTGCTTGAGATGCTGATTCGAGTTCGTTAACATCGAAATCTGATGAAATGATGAACTAGAGAGTCGTAGAACTCGTCTTAAGCTTCGATTCGATATATCATATGCTCCGATCGGACTTCATTTGCTATGTCAAAACACTGTTAGACGTCAGGATCAGAATCTGTAATTTTCTGTTTAAGTCTGTTCTGATGATCCCCTGACTGAGGTTGTGCTGTTCGATGAATTTTATGATTTTCTACAATCATTTTCTGGAAAAACTTTCTTCATAAAAATTGTAAAACACATCTTGATCTGTTCACTGTAAAATTTTCATAAAATTCTAAGCATGTTAGCCTAGTACGATTTGCCACGTCATGTGCATATAGATCTGGTGACATGTTGATTTCAGTCGACCTTCGTGTGTTCTTCGATTTTCATAAATTCGTGTGTTCGAGATATGAAAAAATTTTCTTCACGAAAGTTCTTCCTGAGATCGAGATCTTTCTATTGATACTAATTTCATCAAAATCGAAGATCATTTGAATTTTCAAAAGGAATTCTCATGATTTGATCAGTTCTGTGTCCAGATCTGATTTTTGTTCCTTTGGAGTTCACAAAGTGTTTCTCCGAATTTGATGAAGTTAGAGCCCTTTTTGCAAAAAAATTCAAAACTTCAAAGTTGTTTATTGGGGTCTCAATATACTAACTGAAGATTTTGAGGACCTAATAGCAATTTTGAAGGACCAATTTGCTTAAAATCTCATGAAAGGTCTTCTCGGGTCAAAACTGTATTTGCAATTGAGTCCCTAGCGAAAATTGAATTTTATAAAAATTTAGAGGGCTTTTTAGCAAAAACTCAAAACATGAAAGTTGTTGCACATGGGGAATCCTAACGGCACAAAAATTTTCGCGCTGTTTTGATAAGGTTTGTTATTTTTCCCGCCTTTGTTTTGAAATTCATAACTGAACTGAGTCCAGCCTGTCACTGAGTTTTAATTTGATATTTTCGAGAAAATTGGCTAGGATTTAGAAAAAATGGTCTTCTTGACTTTTGATCCTCATGTCATAAGCTTTCTAATGACACCTGAATCACTTCATTTGGACGTCATTAGGATAGTTAATCACATTCAAACAGATTCAATCCGAATTAGACATTAATTGAATAAGTGGTCTTTTTTATAAAGCCCACTTCTCATTGATGGATGGTTTGGTTTCAAAAACAAGGCCCATGGGCTTGAATGCATGTTCATTTTATGTTTACGCATGTGTTTGTTAGATGAATGTTAGGCCCGGTGCATGTTCGGCGGGTAGCCCATTCATGGTCATTAGAACCCGACTTTTAAGGGTTAATTGATATGAGTTGCCGTTTTGTGAATACAAATGGTAGCCCATTATCATTAACCATTAATCAAACAATGTTAGGTGATTAGATGGGTGATGAATCGAAATGCATGAAAAACAAAGGCCGATCCCGAGGCCCGTGTTTAATTCAATGATTTGTTTGTTCCATTGTTTTCCATATGTCGCTTTTTATGAATGAATATTACGGATGTAAACATCGACACCGAGAGGCGTCCGAGGAAGAATAATCCGAGATAGAAAAGCCAAGGTGATTGACCGATGTCCAATCCGGTCCCAATTTGTACTCGTTTTTGATGATTCCAAACCGATGTCCAATCCGGTTTCAATTTGTACTTAATTCATTCATCCCCGATCATGTCTCGGGTTTTCAATTCGTGTTGTAATAAACACCCGACGAGTTCGGTTTTTTACTTTTTTTCGTGTTTAGAATTAGCTTGTCTTTTCAATACTTTGAGTGTTTACTTTCTTAAATGTCTTTCAATACAATTGATTTTTTTTCTTTTTCTAGACTAAGATAGGATTAGTTTAGAATCTCAAATGAAAATACAAAAACAAGATGCATGATCACCTAGTGGATTAAGACTTTGGCATGAAAATGGTAAAAAAAAACAAATGCATGACGACTTAGATAACAACCATGTTAAGTTTAGCGGTACCGAAAGGGCGTTAATAGAAATATTAACGTAAGCTAGTCCCCGAACCTTTGATCTCTGGTTTTAGAGAAACCGAAACGAAATTCCTGCGTTTGGTTGGGTATTCTAGCCGACCCCGACCTAGGCTAGTGGCGACTCCTAAAAAATAGAAAATAAAATCGATCCGCTGTCACGCGAGATATGGATTTAGGGAAAATCCACGTTCATGATCAATGAGTTATATGGCTAAACAAAAGATTTACACTTCAGTAAAATCATTTTAAAAAGTGCCATATGAACCATCTCATGAACACTTATCTCTAAACCCGCCTCATCCGAGCTCGGCCCTCGAGGGGTAGGTCGCGACATCGAGCGAGCAGCAAGCAGGAGAAGAAGCCAGAAGCAGTGGCGTCGGGGGTAAGCTAGCGAAGGAGAAGAAGAAGAGAGGAAGGAAAGAAAAGAAAGAGGAAAAAGAAAGAAAGAAAAAGAAGAGAGAGAGAGAAATGGATAGGTCTGACAAGGGGGGACAAACGTGCAAAGGGGGAAAGTGACCGGAGAGAGAGAGAGAGAGAGAGATAAATAAAAGAGAAAAAAAAATAATTCTTCTATTAAATGCGATCCAATGGCCCAAATTCAAAACCGAAAACGATCTATCGGTCCATAATAAGCCTCGCACATAAAAAGGGACAAAGGCCAAATTAATTAAACCAAACTATAACAAGGGAGGTCTACTAGTCTAAATTCGCACTTGGTCAAAAACTCTCATTTTTCCATTAATCCTGACAATCTCAACGTTGGCTACGATCATATTAACACCGTCCAATTTATTTCGTCCCGAAACTCCCGAAAATTGACTGCCAAGTTCGGGGTCTAAATAATAGCAAAAATTCGATCGAGTGCCATTCTAGCGAAATCTCTAATTTAAAATAATAACCGAGAGTGATCAGTTCCCGAGCGAGATTTTTACTATAAGCACACTGACAAATTACGCGTTTTATAAATCCCAAATTGGGTCAAAATCCGGAATGTCACATGTTGTATTTTCGTTGGAAAATTCATGGCAAATTTGCCACGAATTTTCCCATGAATTTCAAAAAAAATGCATTTATTGCAATATGTTCTATTTTCTTTGGAAAATTCGTGACAAATTTGCCACGAATTTTCCAACGAATTTGAACAAAAGGTATTTATTCCAATATGTTCTATTTTCGTTGGAAAATTCGTGGTAAATTTGCCACGAATTTTTCAACGAATTTCAAAAAGCATTTATTCTAATATGTTCTATTTTCATTGGAAAATTCTTGGCAAATTTGCCACGCATTTTCCAACAAATTTCAAAAAAACGCATTGATTCTAATATGTTATATTTTCGTTGGAAAATTCGTGGCAAATTTGCCACGAATTTCTAATGAAATTCAAAAAACGCATTTATTCTAATAGGTTCCATTTTCGTTGGAAAATTCGTGGCAAATTTTCCAATGAATTTCAAAAAAACACATTTATTTCAATATGTTCTATTTTCCCATGAATTTCAAAAAAATGCATTTATCGCAATATGTTCTATTTTCATTGGAAAATTCGTGGCAAATTTTCCACGAATTTTCCAACGAATTTGAACAAAAGGCATTTATTCCAATATGTTCTATTTTCCAACGAATTTCAAAAAATCGCATTTATTCCAATATGTTCTATTTTCATTGGAAAATTCGTGGCAAATTTGCGACGAAAAATTTTTTCGTCCCAAATTTTGTCGGAAAATACCGACAAAAAATTTTTCGTCGCAAATTTCGTCGGAAATTAGTGACGAAAAGTTTTTCGTCGCAAACTTCATTGGAAATTTAACTACGAAAAATTTTTCGTCGCAAATTTTCAACAAATTTAGTTTTCGTCACAAAAGTTGTTGCTAATTTCCGACGAAAAATTTTTCGTCGCAAAATCCTAGTTTTTTTGTAGTGAGAGAGAAATTGGGCGTGGGGACGGATATCAAAAAAATCATTTTTTGTGTCGAAAATTTGCCACGAATAAATTTTTCGTCAGAAATTTGCGACGAATAAATTTTGGTCATAAAATTCATCGGAAATTTCCGACGAAAAATTTTTCGTCGCCAAAATTCGTCGGAAATTTGCGACAAAAGTTTTTCGTCGGAAAAATCGTAGGAAATTTGCGACGAAAAATTTTTTGTCGCCACAATTCATTGGAAATTTGCGATGAAAAGTTTTTCGTCGGAAATTTGCGACAAAAAGTGTTTTGACGCAAAATTCGTTGGAAATGTGTGACGAAAAATTTTTCGTCGGAAATTTGCGACGAAACAGTTTTCGTCGCAAATTTCCGATGATTTTATTTTTCGTTGGAAAAGTCGTCGCAAATTTCCGACGAAAATTTTTTCGTCTCAAATTTTCGTTGGAAAATCCCAGTTTTTTTGTAGTGACTTAAGAAATATAAGTATTATTAACTTTCAGAAGAATTAAAGAAATTTTAACCTAAGACTTGTAGCACCTAATTTCTTTTTAAAATCCAAAGTTTCTGATATTGAATTTCACACACACAGACATATATTTTTTTATATTATATATTATATATTCTTTTAAAAAATCAGTGTTCTGTTATTTTATATTTTCTTCCACTGGCAATACGGAAATATAACACTTAATCTTAATGTAACTTTAGAAACTGCTTTGATTTAGATGGATTGTACTAAATAGAAACCATATAGAGTACAATGGACGTGAAAAGGTAATGATGTTTAATTTTTTGGACCATGCCTTTCTTAAATATGATTTTAATGTAAGGTTTTTGTTAGTCTTTTAATTAGAAATGAACATTATCAAAAAAGAAATGATGGACAAGACACCTCAGCTCGATAAAACAGTTTAGTCATTTACCTGTGTCAAGAAAACATAGTATATATAATTAAAAGAAAGTCGGACACGAGAGACAGTCTACAAATTTTTTCCTCAAGAAAAATGATGTTCTTAGAAGTTTCTGTTGACACCTAAATTTTTGCGTCCCATTTAGAAAATTAATTGTATAGAAAATTAGGAATTAATATTTAACCCCTAAACAAAAATATTAAAATTAAATTGTACATCATACAGTTTAGAAGCATATAGTTTAATTGCATTTGACTGGCGGTGGCAAACAAACTCAATTCAATTGCACAGATTCAGCCTACACATCAAGTAATACTCAGATAGGCTAGAGGAATAGTGGCCGAAAATTACAAGGCATGACGGGCCTAATTGAGTCTAATTTGATTATAATTTAGCCCATGGGTTGTTAAAGCCCGTCACATTGGAAAGGGGCTTAATTTAAGCATGCAATAGTGAGATAAATCTAGGTTTACACTATATAAACATAGTTATGCCTCTTAATTCAAGGTCGGCAATCATAATTTAGAAATCACACGAGCAAAACACGCAAGGCATTTTGAGAGAGAATGAGAGATAGGCGGAGCCTTTTGTGATCGAGCCCCTCTTTGCCTTCGTCGTCGCCGCCGCCTCCCTCACGGCTAGACCTGTAGCCTTGAGTGTTTGTTACCACGACGAGTCCTGACATCGCTACTGCCACGCAACGACACCGCACCTCCAACTACTGTCCCTGCATTACTCCCGACTACACTACTATTGATCCTTGTTGCCGCTGCCGTGCCGAGCTTGACCTCAATGCCACCATGACCTCAATGCCACCACAGTCCAACCCAATTGCCCCTCAGCACTGACGAGTCCCTACAGCTGCTGAGCCAGCTCGCAACGATCACTACTGCTTCCTCTACGATGCCGTGATCGAGCCAACACCACCCTGCTGTTGCACCTTGCTCAACCTTGATGCTGCTGCTATTGCTATGACACCATTGCTCCCTTTGCCGCCGCTGTGCCATTCCTCATCCCTGCTATTGCCCCGCAATCGATGATGACGTACTGATCCTTTTCGCGTTAACCAACTAAGGAGCCACTGTCCCTATCATCCTTGCTGCAAGCCTCGTCGCGGCCAACCGAGCTGCTCACCGTCAATCCACTGCAAGTGCCACCATCGGTCATTTCGTGATCTGCAACCTGATCTAGAGTCAAGTTTGAATTTGGAAATTATCTGCAAATTAGATAAGAATATTATTCAATGTCATTTTAAATATTTAAATGCCTAATGTGGATGATATGTTTTCAATTGTAGATCTTTAGATATATTTGAGTGAATGCATGCATATCTGCAAGATTTAAATTCCACCCTAAGTTAGGAAATTTCTTTAACTTAACAACATGCCTGGACGACGATCTGAGCTCTAATTATGAGATACGCTACTCGGCTGCACGAAAAAGCTTTCATCCTATCTATAACTATTTGGATATAATGATTGATTTTACTTCGTTTCCAAATTTAAAACGAGTTGTTTTCCATCAATATCCATAACTATATGGATATGATTGTTGGTTTATATTGTTTTCAAATTTAAAGATGATAAAACAAATCTTGCGGATTGTGAGAATTGGTTCGTTGGTGGTGTTTATCACTTATTTGATTTGTTTCTTTAAAAGAAAATTTCAAAACAATAGGTAGAATTTAAATTGATTTTTTAGGGATAATGTTGCATGTTTAGAATATATCTAGATAACTTGCTTTCAATAGGATAGAATGATTTAGATTTGTTTTTGAATATATGCTAGAATGATAGAATAATTTCCAATTTAAATTAGGATTTGTAACAATTTATTTCCTATTTTAATTTAGACATTATCCTAATCTTGATAGTTTATTTAGGGTTATTTTTAATTCCGAATTTTATAAAAGAAGATACCAAAAATATTACTCTAGGATAGGTTAATTAGCTTTCCTTAGTTTAAAATTGCATGTTTAGATAATAGTTATTTTAATTTCGAATTAAATAAAAATTACAAAAAATACATTATATGCCCATCATTAGAATTAGGACATTTAATTGCATGTAATATAGTTTGCATGTTAGATTTATTTAATTGCACGTCATACTTTGCACGTCAATGCATAGAGGTTAGTCTTCACATAAATCAAGAGAAAACTAAAAAATACAATGAGTGAAATTACTTGTTAATTAGAAATCATATTATAATTGATGATGTGATTTTCTAGCTAACATTGCCGATACTCACATTGCTTCTATCACGCCCCGAACCCTACGAGCACACAATATCCCACTATGGTCGTTATGATGTAACGTTCTAGGACTTGTCGCCGATCTTTTATTTCATCTTTTTTTTAATTATGCATGCGGAAGCCGTCATATCCTCAATTTCAGTCCCTCGGAAATGGCTATGGTTTAAGTTTAGTGGTTTTTCAATTGGAACTAATTTTACTTCTGTTTTGGAAAACCCAGTTTCGGATCCTTTGTATCCCTTCATTTTGTTATTTTTGGAGAGACTTTTATGATCCGAATTTCCAAACACTTCCTTCTTGAAAGTTGTTCCAAGCATCATGAAGTTTTACATACTTTGATTTCAAAACTTTTGGAGTTGATATGGGTGGTACGATGGCATGATTTTTGGACCGTGTAAAACTACCCAGGATGGGTATTTCGGTGATGTTCACACCGTTTTTATTTTCTACAAGCTTTTCTGGGCTGATTTTGGAAAAGTTTCCTTCATAAAAGTTGTTAAGAACTCCTTTTTCTATAACGTGTACAAAGTTGAGAGTTTTCTGAGATGATTTGGATTCTGGACAGAGTTTAATTTGAGAAACACGAATTCTGTTCCAGTGAACTGTTTTTAGTCTGTGTTTGAGCTACTAAAAATGGTGTTTACAGGGAGATTCCGATTTTGTATTCTTCACGAGAAATGTTTGTTAAAGCCTTGTTTATGACATATCCAAATTTGAGAATTTTCATAGTCTGTTTACTATGTTTTCAAGTCTGATTTCGTGAATGGTGCAAAGCTATACGATTTTGTTATATTTCAAAGATTCAGTATTTTCTATACAAGAACGTTGGAATCTCGACTTAATGTCTTTTGGTGATATTTGAGGCATATTTAGAGGATTTCCTACACCGAACCTCGGGTTAAATGGGATTAATGAGCAGGTTATATTTTGGGAAAATCCTCAGAGAATAAGTTAGATGTTTATGATGAGGGTTGTGATTGTAGTGCTGATTAGTCTATTTCGTATGACCCGATTGGCCCGAGTCATTTGCGTGAGAATTCAGTAAAGTTAGAAGGTTCTAGGGAGTATACAGTTCGGGAAATTGGTAGAAGAATTTAGAGGATAAGGCCTTGAACGAGTCAAAGCTTATCCTCTAAGCTTCATTATGGCTTGCATTTATTAAAGTTGGACTTTGGTGGCCCTTCATCATGACTTGCAATAAATAAATCAAGACTTTAGGGCCCCTCCAAGATGACATGCATTGATGGCTTGGAGTGGTGAGCAAGTTAGTCTAAGCTTGGTAAGCAAGTTAAGAACTTGGGGAACAAGTTAGACTTGGAAGAGTTTAGAAACGGTCAAAGCTTCTCCTTCAAATTTCATTTATTAAGGTTTATTATGACATGCATTAATGAACGAAGACTTTGAGGCCCCTTTATCATGACTTGCATTAATTAGTTGGACTTTGAAGGCATTGCATCATGACATTTTGGCTCTTATTCATTAATACCAAGATTTTCAGAATCTTTATAATCATGACATTTGACTTTGGAGACATTTCATCATGATATTTTGGCTCTTATTCATTAATGTCAAGATTTTCAGAATCTTTTATTAATGGCATTTCATCATGACTTTGGCTTATATTCATTAATACTAAGATTTTAAGGAAGATTGGTAATGATGGCCAGATTTAGTCATTAATAAAAGAAGATTTTGTAATAATGACAAAATCTAGGAATATTTGGTAATGATGATAAGAAAATATGGCTTGGGGAAGAAGCAAATGGAGCCTATAAATAGAGGCACCACTCCTTCATTTCTCACGGTTTCACCATCACCTTTCCTCTCTCACGCTCTCACTCTCTAGGCCACCCTCTCTCCTCTTGGCTGCGCCTTGCTCGTACTTGTGCCATCGCCGACCGTCATAGACGTTTCTTGTGCTTATAGGTGAGTGGATTCCCTAACACTTAGATAGGGCGGTGTGTTACGTGGTTGGAACGCGGCATGTAAGTGAATTCCCTAATCTTGTGATGTGGTTTGCTTAGACCGTGTTCGGTCTTTTGATTGGTTATGGTTGGTTCTTTCCATGACTTGCTTATATGTCATATTTGAGGTGACGTGGTTTGCTTGAACTCTGTTCGGTTATTGGACTGGTTGATTTCAAAGAAAGATTAAGAATCTTTGAAAGGGAATTTTGTTTAAGAAATGATTTCGATGTCTTGAGAAGGAAAGCATGCTTTGAAATGATGTTTTTACAAAGTCCTTTGAAAATGGATTAATTTCATTGCTATGTTTACAAAAGGATTTCGATGTCTTGAGAAGGAAAACATATTTTGAAATGATGTCCTTTCAAAATCGAGCAGCCATTTGCTTAAGTGATCAAGCAAAATTGTGTTGTGGCATTGTTATGAGCACGAATCATGTTTACATGGCCTAATGAAAATATAAGAATTGGCTTGAATGCTCGAGTGCTCATGTGACCACTAAATAAAAGGAGAAGACCGTCGCGTTAGCGGCGATGCCTCGGTAAACTAGCGCCGGGATGCCCTAGTTGAGCTAGGATGCCTGGGTTAAGCCTGGATGCCTCGGTAAACTAGTGCCGGGATGCCCTAGTTAAGCTAGGATACCTTGGTTGAGCCCGAATGCCTCGGGTGAGCTAGCCGCGGGATGCCTCGGTTGAGTTAGGATGCCCTGGTTGAGCCAGGATGCCCGGTAAATGATTCCTATATATGTTCCGATATATGATAAATGAATTCTATATGTGTGTCGGGATGTGCATTTACAGGTGAGTTTCTATGAAAACATAGCAAGGGTAATGTCAAAGTCTTTGTTATTGATTTGCCATCGACATAAGGTGGGGAAAGTATTTGTATGCGTTAGTACAATAACGAGGCATCATCCTGCATGAGTATTAGTGAATTTACTCATTGAGTCTCCCCGACTCATCCCCCCGTTATTTCTCCTTTTTCAGGTCCGTAAGATGAAGGATGACATAGAGGAGCTAGGATTAACCTCAGCCTTCGTTTGTAATATGATTTGTATAAGGAACGGCTAGTGAAAAAAAAAAGGGCTTGTAAAATCTATTTACGTAAAATGGAAATAGTATGTTATGCATGTTTTCCCTGATTTCCAACTATTATGTAAGGTTTGCTCATGATGCTGTTTGTCTTAATCCCGCTGTTGTTCTAATTGTGATTGTCCCGAGTTATGCTTCCGCTTGTATTTGAAGAAAGATAATAACGAACGGGACGTCGAGTTTATGACCCCGAGGTAGAGGCGTCACAGAAGCAATAACAACCCACACCCAGACAACCACAATAAGCAGGGATAGGTAGGAAAACGGTTCACATCATTCAACCAAAGTACCGGTTTAATATTTACTTGATTAACCCCTGAGAACATACTTACAAGCCCACTTCGGGCATTTCCACAAAAAAGCCAGCAAAACGATAAAGGCTAGGATTAATCTACTCCATCCAAAAGATCAGCTTCCAGGGCTAACTCTCAAGAACCAACCAAAATCTGCGGTACTCCGAACCGCATAGGGAGCAACGACATGCTAAAGTCCTGAAAAGGTTTAATAACAACAAATGAGATAAAATCTCCATAAGTTAAAGGACTAAGCCCCGCTTAGGAGGCCAACTCGCCTCGGGGTCCCTAATCAGGCAATAAAGCATCAACAGCAACATCATTAAACAAACACAGGCATCCTTACGTAGCCTTGGTACACTCGTTAATAAAATGAACATGTCACATGCTCGAAACATTTAAAGAGATTTCCCATGCATCAATGTATCATAGGTGCATGTGTCTCGATTACAAGATAGAATCTATTTAGACACGTCCCATACCATGCCTAGCAATTTCTATCACATAATCAGGCACTATGCATCATATATATTCCAGCTATTATGCCCCCTCGGGATCACTACACATCAAGCGATCTGCAGTAAGATGGCAGTCTTCCAGCATGACCGAGCTCCATCTCGCCCGTCGAGCACGGCTACGTTAAACGATCTACAGTAAGACGACATTCTAATACGGCAACATTAAACGATCTAGAGTAAGATGGTATCTCGTAAGGAGCATCAAATTCCTCCATCGGGTCGCGATTCAACATCCGGAGTATCGACAATATAGATAATCTCCAAGCATCTGATAAAATCAAGTGCGATCTGTAGCAGACCTCGATAAATTGAGCATCATCAAGCGATCTACAGCAAGACAGCTTCGAAGTGTGACCACACAAGCACACAAGCATTCTGGTCAATTATTATCTTTTCAATTAACCCATGCATTCATAAATAGTGCTCACATGATGCCACATAACAAACTAGCCAGCTCAGGCCAAGGGCCTGGCCTCTACTTGGGCTAACGTTCCCTGGTCGACTTTGACACCGCCGACCAAGGGAACCCTCCTTGGTCAAAACCAAGCCAAACAATGGTGGCAGTTGGGTTGTGGCCGATGACTAATGGCCATTGCCCGGAAGCCTAAACATCACAGGGATGCCATAAAGGGATGCAATGTGCACAGACGACTCAATTCCAGCTGGGGATGGAGATTCGACAAATAGATCTCACTATGGCATTCTATCAAACAGGTAGGGCACACTCTAAAACAAGGGCATTCCAGCTCAACTGGGACTTGAACCTACGCCAGGACTCTCGACAAACAACTAATAGAGCAGACAAAGGCCGAACAATGAACCGATGAGGCTAGAGTTCATGCATGTTGGACGGCCACCAGCTTTAGCTCGACGTGCCCAAATCAAGACATAACAGAGCTTGTTGAGGAAGCTAAAAATAGGGGCTAAAAAGGAGGCGAGCTTGATCACTGGAGGAGTCGTTCCTACCTGGCTTAGCGATAGAGGCTAGGAGGCGAGCCTGAAGTGAATCAAGCTAAAGCCAACCGCCCTAGTGTTGCTAAGTCGGGATCCTCGGGAAAAAGTAGGACAAATCATGGATTGGGAACTTACCGGTTTGGTGTTGAGGACGTCAGTCAGAAGAGGTCATCGACCTGGACTCAAGTAGGGCCAAGGCGTTAGCCGAGACTCCTTCTTGCTCACGGCTCTCTCTGGGTCGGTTTCCTTGTGACATTCCGAATTTCGGCCCATTTTTAGGATTTATAAAACGTGCAATTCGTCAGTGTGCTTATAGTAAAATCTCACCCAGGAACTAATCACTCTCGGTTATTTTATTTTTAACTTAGAGATTTCACTAGAAATGCACTCGATCGAATTTGGCCGTTAATTAGAGCCCAAACTTTGGTGTCAAATTTCTCGAAGTTTCGGGACGAATTTAATGGGACGGTGTCGATATTATTGTGGCCAGCCTCGAGATTGCCCGAAATGTGTGAAAAGTGAATTTTTTGACTGGGTGCGGATTTGGACTTGTAGACCTCCCTCGGGGTAGTTTGATTTAATTAACTTGGCCTTTGTCCCTTATTATACTTTAGGATTAATTTGGACCGTTGGATCGTATTCGATTTTAAATGTGGGCCGTTGGATCGCAATGATTATTTGGATTTTTAGCCCCCCCTCTCTCTCTCCTCTCTCTTCTCTCCCCTTTGCCGCGTTGCTGCTGTGCATGCGTTTTTCCCCTGTCAGACTCTCTCTCCTCTTTTCTCTCTCTCTTTCTTTTCTTTTCTTTTTTTTTATTCCTCCCTTCTCTTCCTTTCTCTTCCTTCTTCCCGCCCCCCCTAACGAGTTTTGCTTTTGCTTTCCCTTGCTCTCTCGACCCATCCGCCGACCGCCGGAGCTCGCCTGGCCGCTGCGCGCCACCGCCGTCGCCAACTAGCTCGACCACCACACCGCAATGTCTACCAGCCGCCACCCCTGATCGGCTAGTCTCTTCCTTCCGGCGGCGTAGCGGCGGGCTCGCCCGCCCTTCTACCCCCGTGGCGCCCGGCTGTCCCTCCATGCACAGCCATTCTTTGCCGTCGTCGACCACCGACGTCGCCTAGCAAGTTCGTCGCCGTCGCCTCCCTCAACCCCAGCCCCTCTCTTCCTCACCCTCGCCGCCCCGGCTGACCTTCACCTCTCCATTAGCTCGTGTACCGTGTACCATGCGTCGCGGTACGCGTACGCCATCGCCGCGCGGTCACGCCCCATCACCGCCCGGTTTGCTCCTCCCCTCGGCCTTAATTTCTCTCTCTCTCTCTCTCTCTCTCCTCTCTCTCTCTCTCTCTCGCCACCTCCACCCCTCGGTTGATCATTCCCCCCCTTAGCCGGCCCGCCTCCCGTCGCCGTCGCGCCGCCCGTCCCACCGTCGCTACTACGTCAGCGCATGCCCGATCATCGCCCGACCCGACGGGCAGCCTAGCTTCTTGACTCAGCCATACCGAGCTTACGAGCCGTGGCTGGCGGAGTTGCTTCACGCATCCTGGTATCCGGCTCACCTACTCCAGCGAAGCCCATCTCCCGTCCAACCCGGGTGATTGCCGTCCGTTAAGCCGTGCGCCCTCCCGAACATGCCGCTCGACCCTTTGTGCCACGCACTAAGCACGCCGATTGTCCACCATGCCCGCGTTGGCTGGCCAGTGCGCCCGTTGGCCCGCGCCCGTGCCTAGTTTGGCACTGTTCACCCAGGCCATTTTAGGCTAGAGTCAATTTTCTCCGGGCCAAACTTAGGTAAGCGACATTCTAACCCCTATTTAGTACAATGGGTATTATTAGACTTGTTTAGATATTAATTAGAATTAATTTAGTGTCTAAGTTAGAAAATGGATTAGTTGGTTAGAATATGATTAGTACTTGAATTATGTGATAAGTGGTGGATTAAATTGTGATGATTGCGTAGCAAATTGTGGCGTGCTAAATATCCGTATTGTCGTGGCGTGTGTGGGAAAGTTGACGTGTGATTGTGGCCGGCTTGAATGTCGGAATAGTGAGCTGGTGAATTGGAATTGGGAATGATTATGGGTGCATATTTGTGGCTATTGTTGGTAGGTCAATGATTGGCTTATTATGACGTTTGTGAGTGGAATTGATAGTTGAATGTGACCGACTTGAAGGTCGGGTTGGTGGAATATTGTGGTGAGCATACCTTGAGTTTGATTAGTACGATTTGTGAGAATGGCGAATTGTGTTGTGGTGCATGTGCATGAGAAAAGCCCGGATTGATCGGAGGGCTGCCAACCTGAGGCATGATTACGCAAGTGTGGCAAGAAAGGCATGACCAGACCTGAGGTGTAGGTTATGCGGGTCATTGGAAGGGGAAAAATGACCTAAGGCATGGTTACGTGGGACGGAGCCCGGCTTGATCTAAGGACTGAGCCTGAGGCGCAATAGCACGGGCTGTGAGATTGGGCCTAAGGCGCAATGGCACCAGCTGTATGAAAGGACATAGGAGGTCGTGGAAAGTTGTTCGGGCCAAGCATGCGAGTTGAGTGTGATTGAATTGATTGAACTGATTGGGCTAGCTGATTGAATGTGTGATTGAATTGGTTGAATTGATTGAGTGCTAGTGTGGTTGGCGCTTGAGTGATTGTGATATGTTATTAAGCTATTAATATTGCATTATCATGTTTAACTAACGTGCAGAGCATGCGTTTGATGGTGAGGTAAGTACCATGACATGAATTCTTTGTATAGAGGGTTAGATTGTTTGTACGACTTGTCTGGGTACGCATTGGCCTTCGTAGGGTTTAGGGTGTTTCTTACTGAAACTCGTTCTCATGGTTACTGTATAACCACTTTCAAATCCGCGATCGTGATCGATTTGGAGATTCGCTAGAGTACTACAAGGATTGAAGGATATATCATTTACCCTGTCTTTTGAGTACCCTTTTTGTAGAGGAGATAAGTTTATCAACCACCACCCCTTTTTGAAAAGTGTGCCTGGGTTATCATTCTGTAATAGTGACTACTTTATATTATTATACAATTATTGTGTCGTGCTATCCTTTTAGTCATCATGTTAATTGTCTGGGTTGTTTTATTTCGCTTCCGCTTGCATAGTTCGTTTGGATCGGCGACGCGTCCTGGGACGTCGCGTTTGATTAGACCATAGATGGGATGTCACGAGCTCGGTGGGGTCCGGGGTGTGACACTCCTATTCTCCTCTCTTTACCACTAGTGACCACTCCTTTCCACCTCCCTCTGATCAGACGCCTCCCCTACCACTCTCTCTCTTGTTTTACTTTTAAGCCCCACCGGCCAATCACCTTTACTTGCTTCCATCGTGTCCTTCCCTGCTCTACTTTGCTCTCATCTGCTATGTAGAAGGAGGAAGGGAAAGGAAGAGAGAGGGAAGGAGGCTAGGCCAGAGAAGAGAAGTGTGCTAGGTCAAACCCAATCTGGTCCCATTCCGTGTCCTTTTTTTTAATAATAAAAAGGGAAAATATATTCTAATAAACCCTATTAATGCAAATGCTCTTAATGTCTAATGCCATGCAATTTAATGTAGATATTTTTGTTTAGTGGTTAAATATTAATCCTTAATTTTCTATGCCATAATTTACTAAAGGGTTAATAACACCAAAAAACTCTAAACTGATATACTTGTGATAAATTTAGCCCCCGTTAAATTTTACCATCAAATTACTAGATTGAATAACACGTTGCAGTTGACGAGTGTGCCAGTTTAGGATTTTACCCCTCTATTTGTCAAAGATTTATCAGTTTGTGATTTTTCGTAATATTGATGTAATTAAATGGAATGTAAATTTGTCATAAGTGTATCGGTTTGGATTTTTTATGGTCAAAAAATTAGTTTGAGTTAAATTTATCATAGGTGTACCAGTTCTGAATTTTTCGTGATATTAACCATTTACTAAATGGGTAATCAAAATGTAGGTGTTAAAAAAAAAGCGCCTATATTGGTTGAGAAACCAATGCAAGGCTGTGGGAGAATAGCAAGGTTGATTTCAAAAAAAAGATTTTAACTTGTAAATTTCAGTAAAACGATTTTAACTTGTAAGCGTCAAGTAGTGGAGATTGTTAAAATATATATATCAACTTATATGACGAAAATCCAAAGTTGACTTTGATACCTAATCTTGGAGGAGGCAAAATCAGGGAAACGTATTCCATGTTGAAGTTGCATTCCTGTTTTAAGTTGGCCAAGGATTTTACTATATGAGGTTGTTGATCTTAGACCTAAATTTTTCATATAATTTGAAAATCAAAAGAATAAATAATTTAACCTCAAACATATATATATATATATATTTTTTTTTTTCCTATACATAATCGAAAACTTAGACTTCAATGTTTTAAACCCATTTTGACCTGTTTTTAAAATTTTAAGTGACCTAAATTCAATCGAGGCCACTACAACTGAGTCAATAAATGGGTCTCTAACCCATGTTGCCACATTTACTTTTAAGGAGCTTAATTGAAGTAACCTGCATCAATGGGACCTGACTTTGACTCAAGCGGAATTCGCTTACAACCAATCTTCAAGCCAAACAACTGGAAAAAGTCTTTTTGAGGGTTATGGGAAAAATCCTATTAGTGCATTGGGCTTAGCTCGTCTTCCCATTTCTCAACATTTCAGTGGAGATACTGAGAAAAAAAAAACATATTAGTAGAAATGCTAAGGAACATGCCAATTATCTGAAGGAGCTTCGTGAGCAGATTCGGGAAAAGATCATAAAGCATAATGCAAAGTTTCAAGAAAGGGCAAACAAGCATCAAAAAGCCTACATCTTTTTAAAAAGCAGATTTGGTTTGACTTCATCTTAGAAAGGAGAGATTTCCTCAGGGTCTTCATGGGAAGCTGAAGCCTAGGGTTGATAGACCTTTCAAAGGACTATAAAGGGTTAGAAACAACGCCTACGAGTTTGAACGCCCTGGTAAGTATGCTGTTTCGGCAACATTCAATGTTGCGAATCTTTCTCCCTATCAAGAAGATGAAAACAAAGGAAACTCAGGGACAAGTTTACACACTATAGAAGCGTTTGATGCCAGAGCATTCCTTGAAGGTCAATAAAACTTTGGAAATAATCAAAACTCACCTACAGCCAACTATATGTCTCATATTTGCAATGTCTCAAATTTCAGTATTACATTTCATAGTTCCTAGGTCTTTAGAGTCTTAATTGC
The DNA here is from genome assembly GCA_024733475.1 of Syzygium grande. Lineage (NCBI taxonomy): Eukaryota > Viridiplantae > Streptophyta > Magnoliopsida > Myrtales > Myrtaceae > Syzygium > Syzygium grande. Next base: position 15,610,317 of record JAMXDD010000005.1, on the reverse strand, counting down.
AATGACGGTTCCAAGAGTCGAGATAAAAATAGCATGAGTGCCATAATTTTTGTATGGCGGTCGCTTGATACTATAACTTTTTTTTGCTCACTCAAGTGCCATATAGGAGTAAAATCAATCATTTGAGTGCCACTTCTAACAAATCTTTCTACATGGATTTTTTTAAATTGATTTTTTGATTTTCCTTTTTTCTCTTTGTTTTTTTTCTATGAGCCAACCGTAAAGGCCTCACCCTCAACCAGCAGGGCGCGAAGGCTCTTGGCGAGGGCCATCACCAGTTGCAGGTGAGGGCCTTTGCGACCTTGGGTGAGGCCGCATCGCTCGCGGGTAGTGATGCCATGATGGCCTCGTCGTGGGCCATCGCGGCTCGTTGGCGGTGGGAGAGGGCATGAAGGCCCTCTCTAGATCTAGGCAAGGCTGGCGACAGACTTTCTGGAGAGGCAAATTGTCAATGACACTTAAGTGATTGATTTTTCAAATTTATGGCACATAAGTGAGCAAAAAAAAATTACAAAATTATCCCCGTCGGCATCGATGCTGCTATGTAGGATGACCATGTCCACGTCAAATTTTCCTATGAGGCAAATCGATGATGGCACTTAAGTGATTGATTTTTCAAATTTGTGGTCCTCAAGTGAGAAAAAACAAATGACAACACTTAAGTGATCGCCATACGAAAGTTATGGCACTCCTACTGTTGTTATCCCAAGAATCAAAGTTCTAGTTTCTAGGACTTTATTAGGTTTTGTCTTTCCAATAGGTGTAGGAAATTACTCATGCTTGGAGGGTTGTTCCACGCTCAAATTATATAAGCATGCTATGATAAATAAAAATAAAAGATTTGGTTGATTCATAAATTATTTAAGCTTTGGCTTGAGAACAAGAAGTTTTTCTTGTTGTTCTTGTCCCTTAGGTGCATTCTTAGGGGTGGCGAGCAACCTATCTATTTAAGTTTTGACTTGTTTTACCTCCTATTTCTCTACACTCTTTCCAGCTTCACATAGTCATTTTTACATATATAGTGCAAGTCAAGATAGAACATATTGATTCCAAAATTAGAGAGCGATTTCTTTGGTGAATCACAAATGGAAAGTTCTCAGTGGACCGAATATGGACTCCAATCTCAAGAATGTGGTGATAGATGGCGCATTATCACACCTTGTGTAAGGCTCCCTTGGTTTAATTAATTGAAGAATTTAATTATCTCAAAAATATATAATTTGAAAAACATTTTTTCTAAAAACAGATTGCTCCTATTGCTTACAAAATTGATGAATGGAAAGACATAAATTATTGTTGATAATGAATACATTTTTTATTGGCTAATTATTTCAAACGATATAAACGATCAGTTTTTAAAAAAAAATTTCAAATCATTTATTTTCCACAAAATAAACAAAGCATTATAAACAGTGTTTTATCGCTACACATTAACAAGAAAATAAGTGCTGAATCTATAGTCCATACGTGCAAACTTAAGAAAGGACTTCGATTTACTACGTTTAGACACTCTTCATGAAGACACTAGAGAGCATAGAGCCGTCAAACCCTAATAGTCCTCACTCACATGTTAACTAATTTGCTGCACTGTTGTAGCATATAAGCGGAGTGCAGGTGATCCGTCGGATTGTGTGAGTTTAGGATGGCCTTGTCACGCCCCGTACCCCACTGGAACGCAACATCCTGTCACGGTCGATTATGGTGCAACGCTCCCAGGAAGCGTCGCCGACCCACGCTCAAAACAGAGATCAAGCATAAGCGGAAGCATTAAATAAACAAACCCAGACAACTACCATATGAGCCAAGGATAGCCAAATAACAATCAACGCAGAAAATATGTACATACTTATATTACTATTTTAAAATTCTTTTTACAATGTTCACTGCAACCAAAAAGGAAACACCAACAGCTGGGAATAACCAAACAGCCACTTCTCCGTTCTGCTCCGTCTTCACTGGGGTGCATGCTCGACGACCGCGGAATAAAATGCGGTATTCCAAAAAGCGGTGGTGACCTCGGCATCCTACTGCTGGGGGTCTGAAAATGTTTCGATTTACACAACCGTGAGACGAATTTCAGTGAGTTCAATCCCTAAACCTATGCTAGGCTAACATACAATCTCCTGACCGGAAACGAATATTTAAAATTATAACACAACCATAATCATACAATTCTCTGACCCTGCAGGTTAGACAGTTTGATATATAAAAATCATGGCATATACGTGGCACGCACAATCACATGTACGCCAAACACATGCTTATGCACCGAGTCCCACCCACTGGCATGCTAATCAATGCATGTTTATGCATGCAAATGTTATTAACATGTCATGCGCATTTCTTTGGCCCACCGGCTCACACTGGCACACTTGCCCAATTCATTATTATTACGACTCGAGTCATCAATTTTTCATGACTCGGTGCGTCTAGCCTGCTTTAAAGTGCATGAGGCGCAGCAACCGATCTGGCCCAGTGTTTCTAGCCTGCTTCAAAGTCCATGAGGCGCAACACTGTTTTCCTTGCGAACCAGAGCCTGCTTCAAAGTGCATGAGGATGGTCGCCTTCCGGACGTACCGGGTATCGTCCTGCTTCAAAGTGCATGAGAACGGTATCGACCCGAAGGTCCTTAGGTGATCACACAATTCATTATTATCTGAACCCAGCTTATAACGCTTTAGGGTAATTTAGATGATCACACACTCATGGCAAGCACGCATTCTCGCATAATTTCACCACATGCCACACTCTAGGCATACATAATGCATGTCCATGTTATGCAACACAATACACCATGAGCACCAATAAAATTCAATCATAATCAAGCACAAATCACGTACAACCAATTAACCCGGACATACCCGGTAATTTTCTAATGGGCTCCTAAATTGATCAATCAATCCAATTTCTCTCCCCAATAAGTCCTCAATTGTTTACCACAAATTTTTGATAATAATTTCTACCGGTCAATCCTCAATCCAGTCTCAAATACACATTGACACTATCTAAGCCAGTCCAAAATGTATTGATAATACCTAAACCAGTTCAGAAAAACGTACTATCAGTCCTAATCCAGATTTAGGAATTTTACTCACCTAATTCGAAGTCACGACGATGGGGAATGACGACCGATCACTGGTGAACAGTGCAATCGGCGGTGGAATTCCCGGACGGCGATAGCGTACGGACCGGGATGAACAATGACCCGCATGGCACGCGGAATGCGGTACCACCGCATTTAACACTTGTACGGACAGCTGGGGAAACGGCGGCCGGCGAGGCGCCGGTAACGGCGCAACGTGCCGTACGGTCGGATGAACAGCGACCGTACGGATGGTGAACAATAACCGTACGGTCACTATACGGACAAGGTGCGATGGCGACGTATGGACTTGCTGGACGGCCGGGTGTCGACGGAATGACGATCGAAGCTCCGGCGAAGCTCCGGCGGTACTGTTCACGGGATGGAAAATGAGAAAAAGAGAGTAAAAAGAGAGAAAAAAGAGGGGGAAAGAGAGAGAGAAATGGACTGAACCAAGGCTGAGCTAAGGCGGGGGACCAAAGGGGTTGACAGCGAGGCACGGCGGTCGGCGGCGTGCTCCGGCGAAGCTCCGGCAAGAGAGAAAATGAGAGAAAATTTGAGAGAAAGTGAGGGAAAAATGGAGAGAAAATTTTCTGAAGGCTGGTCTGGTTGTGGGAGAGAGAGAGGAGAGAGAAAAAAAAATGCTTATCTTAGTCAAAAACTAGGGCCTAGGGTGCCAAGTATCAAAATCTTGGGCCAAATGACACTTTTGCCCTTGATCCAAGGCTATCCTTCATTCTCATCCAATAATTTAGGGTTAAAATGGTCAATTGTCCCTAACCAAGGGCTAACCAGACCTGAATTAAGTTAACTCACCTTGGTTAGAACCCCAAAAATTTTCTAAATTCGAAATTGTCCAAAAATGGCCTAGGGACATTTTCGTAATTTTCCGATCCTGAATCGAAATTTCAATTTTTGTCCATACTGGTCCTATATATTCATGGTAGACATAATCTGGTGTCGGATCCGGAAAATTCATCCTTTAAGCCCTCAAAAATCGACTGCAAAGTTCCAGGAATAAAATAATATTATTTTTTCAATTTTTGTTGAAATTTTAATCTTTGGCTAGTTTAGCTCCAAATGTGCGTGGCCAGCATAATATGACGTCAGAATCGTGAAAATGGTCCTTTAAGCCTTCGAAAATCAACATCGAAATCCGGACCCAATTTCGTGAATAAACTCGCTAAACTTTCAATTTCAGGGTCTCTCACTAACGGGCGGCTGTTTAGAAGTTACGTGTATCGACCTAGGGCTATCCGCGTCGTAATGGTCTCGATCATCGAGAGAATGAGAAATTATCACTAGTTCCAGAGGTCACCATCTTTCGGTTCAGGTTCAGGACTAGTTGGCCACGTGTATTTCGGTCTTGCAGAATCACCTACGTCCCTATTATACATCGTTGGCCTTGGCCAAACCCAATCCATTACCCTTTCCTACAATCGGCCCACGTTGGCCCAAAATATTCCCTCAACGTCTCTCGTGATCGGTGTCCGTTTCACGATAGGGTCCCTGGTCCACGTACCGTTTTCTAGTTAGCCATGCCCCCATTGGTTAGTATCCCGAGAGTGATCAGCTCTGGGCGAGACTTACTAAAATGAAATGCGAATTAATATCAGTTTTATTGATCGCAGAATTACATCGAAATTCGAGCTGTTACAAGCCTCGACGTGATCCATCCTATTGGCTCCATTGGGCCTAATGCACCGAGTGCAGCCAATTTTGGATCAGAGTTGCTAGGGTTTCCTATCTGTGTGCTGTGGTCGCCTTTGGGGATCGTGAGAGAATGTGTTGTCACCAAGGTTCATAGTGGACAACCGGATATGGACTAAGCTGTGCATGTGTGGCGAGACATCTGCCTTCAATCAAGTATTTGGCTAGATCCGGTGTATTTTGCCCAAGAGAAGAAGCTGACAAAGCTTCAGGCTGGAATGGATTTGGCTTGGCTGTGTGTGACCTTGAGGAAAAAAACAGTCAGGATATCCATGCATGATATGTTTGATCTATCTTATTTTACCGACGATGGTTGAGATATTTCGACAATGAGAGTCCAGGGTCGGCCAAATCCGTCAAGCTACGGGATGAACGGGGGATTGTGTAAAATTTCATGAAAACAATTTTCGAGTATTTTAAAAGGTTAAATTATTAGATGAAGCCTAATTTGAGATTTATATGCTTTAACAAATAGAAAAAGGTCATGGAATAAATGGAAATGATCGTAGGAGATGGAAATAACAGTAAAAGCTCTCGATGTTATCAGTTGGAAATTGTGATATATTTTTGACAAGAAATCTCTAGTCCAATCTAGACTACTCTAGATGGACGGAGCAGCAAGAAATGCGAGCTGTGGAAGTCAATGGCGGTGGAGAAAATCAAGAATGTGAAAGCAAGCAACAAGTTGGCAAAAAAAATATTGCTGGAGATGAGCTGTAAACAGAAGTCCAGAACATTGCTATGGCGGTGGAAAAGGCCATCTTGCCCGATGCCAAACGGCCTCATCGGCATGTGACTCTGGCAGCAATCGAAGGTGACGGCGGTCTTCAACTTGGCGCACTCGATGCACCGCAGTATGTTGCCGACTCTGCTGCTGCGACAGCACTCCAGTATGTGGCCGACACTGGTTCTGTGACAGCACTCCGGTATCTTGCCGACTCTGCTACTGCGACAGCACTTTCTCGAAATCCATGAGCACCAAATGAAGGCGTCGGGCAAGTTGGCCTCATCGGCTGGTCAACATGGCAGCACTCAAAGGTAACGGCGGTCTTCATGTACCGAGAGCACTTGGCACACTTGATGCACTCCGGTATGTTGCCGACTACGTTGGGGATATAGAAACGGTGGCAGCTCGGCTTTTTGGCGACCTCCTCATAGTACCTTTTGAAGCTTGCCTCGAAAGCTTGTGCCTGAGTCACCCACTTCTGGTGCTGCGACAGCACTGTCTCGAAATCCACGAGAAGAGTGTTGATGACCACGCTCGACCCTCTCGCAATGACAGCGAACCCACCGCACTGCTTGTAGCTGGTGTAGAGCTCGAGCAGCTCCTGTGCCCGGGAATCATAGACGTCCGAACTGGCCTGCATCTTCAAGGACAGGCAGCTCTCGAGGCGGGTCAGGAATTTCTCTCTCTTGGTGCTGATGTTGAGGGCCTTGTAGGGGCCAAAGTAGCCGTTGATCTCGCTCAGGTATTTTTCAATTTTTTGGACAGTCTGGGTGTCTTCAGCCGAGCCGTACAAGAATATGAGCTCTTCCCTTTCAAACTGGCCAACAATTAAGACACAGGCCATGTTGAAAGGACAAGATTATAAGTTGATTAAATCAGAAAGTTTTTAATATATATCTTGCAAATGATTCCTGCGTGAATTCGATACGTGTGACGTTAGATGAATCTAAATTTTTAGAACAGGTGAATTTTAAATAAAGTCTGTAATAATAGATGCTTCTTCTACTTGCTTTTGCCAATAGTGTGCGAGTTTGTGCTCGGTCGAGCGTGTTAAAGACTAAACCATTAGAGTCTTCTTTTTTTCCCTACTTGGAAGAAGATCTCCAACTAGACTCTGATTGTTCGGTTGCGCGGCATCACCTAAATGTAAACCAAATAAAAATATATGCAAGTAATATGTCCAAATTTGTAACATGCCAATTAGAAGCCTGAGAGGAGGGAGATCCGACCAACTAGAGATGGGTGATGAAAATATGGTCTAGATAATCAAAATCATATTGCATTTGTAACTTACGCTTTGTTCGACATCAGGGAAGACTATGTTGTTCACCACGAGCTTGAACCAGTTGATCCCTTGCCTGTTCCAGAGTTCCTGGCCCTTTGACTCTGTAAAAGGGAAGGATTCCTGTCCCCAAAGGCGTATCATCGCCATTGCATCCATGTTCACCACCTTCCCCTGTTGGTTCAGCACAACAACCTTAGTCTGCTGCCTAAATTGCCACTTCTTCCGGATGAACTTTGCTGCTGGCTTGCTGACCATGGAGTTGCTTGTGTACCAACGCATCTCAGATCTCTTGTCCAGGAACTTCTTCTGCATCACCTCGTGATGTTCCTCCACAATAGGAACCCACATAATTTTGTAGTTACTACATTGGAAGGTGCACTCACTGTAGATGCTGGTAAGGGTTTCTCGATCTTCATCCAACAAGTTCAAGTCCGAAATAAGCAGCATCACATTCTTGTCCTTGAACTTCTCCACCTTTACCTATAACATGTAGTGATCAAACACCATGCTGTTATTTTTCCATTTTGAATGCCAACAAAAGAAATATTTAAGAATTTCAAATTCAGTTAATTATTAGTAAGTGGATATGCATTCCCTTCTTGGGACATTGATATACGGTAATGACCAGAAATCAAAGGTCACTGAAAATTTTCGGGGCTGAGAAGCTAACCGCTTTCCTCTTGCAACATTGATAAACTGTTGAAAAATCGTTCTTGGTGCAAAACAGCGCGGCCATAAGCTCCACAATATCAGTACAATGTTTGGAAAGTTTCTTAATCTTCTCATATGAAATTTGCTCCGCTGCATAATGTCAATCGCTAAATTCCATAAATAGATCTGACAGAGAAAATCTGGCTACACAAAGGGGAATCTGGCAGAGATGCATGAACGCTTCCTCCCATGATGAGAACTACATTTTGTCTGAAAACAAATGATGATCTTACAGTGCTTTTCTCTGAGATTTGCCACTTCTTTCTTGAAGGATTCATATTTCGTCGTGACCCGGTCCGAGAAGGTCCACAGATCTTGCCCTAGGAACCTGAAGTCGTCAAGAAATATATTGAACATTGATGTGAAACATTTAAAGAGAGAGAGAGAGCTTGGAATGAATTCCAAGTCTGTTAACAAAGGTAGTCAAAAGCAAAGGTAAGGTTAAAACATACTCATTGCTCATGCTAATCAAGCCACTGAACTGAACTGAGCAGCCAAGTACGATGACAATGATGTAATAAAAATGGGCTGATATGTCGATTGATGCTGAGAATTCTCCAAAATCTTTGGAGCAGTTCATAAACTCAACAGCGCACTTGGTGAACTCCAAAGTCACCTTGAGCAGATTATTAAGCATCACAAAAGCCTTGATCCGCTGTGTGTTGGAGGACTTACCAATTGCATGTGACCCTCTCAACATTGCCGTTATGCTTAAAAGATCGTCTGACTCTTCAATTTGAGCGAGACGCCAATGCTCGGCATAGTACACTGATAAAGCTAAGAGTGTCAGCACAGCTTTGGCATCCCATGAAAAGGATGACAACATGTTGAAAAGCGATGCCATTGTTTGGTGCACATCGTTGGTCCGGGCCTTGCAAGTAATCTGTCGTGGGCACATAGTTTTCGACACTGAACATGGGAAGTAACAAGATCGAGAAGGATACCATAGTAAAGGACGCACAAAGCATTTAATTTGATTTTTTTCTGATAAAATGAACAATTTTAGCGCTGCAGAAAAGGTCGCTTTTACTTTAATATCAATTGTATATAATATGCAAATTTTCTAATCTTTAAGTCATTTAAAAAGAAAACTAAAAAGGCATGGAGCTTCCGCATTTGTGAGAGAGGAATAGCTCTCTCAATATGAGATTACCTGATAGCATAGTTCGTTGATGGTGGATGACAAAGGAACAGATGTCTCTAAAGAAAGCGAGGTTGAGCTTCTGCTTTGACATTGGTCACCCTGGAAAAATTAATTCGCTTATGAGTCCTAATCATGAAATATTATGAACATAAGAGCATGTAATGTGTATCTTTATAAACTTTGGCTGGACAAGAGCGAAACCTGGAATCAATTTGAGAAGCAAAGAACTATTGCCATGAAAAACTAGCACGCGTTAAGAACGATCCAATTAACCGTGGAAACTAATCATCCAAGAGTTTGAATGTATTTTCTTTTTTTTGGGTGGTAACTCAAGGGCTCGAAAGCAGAGGCTAGCCACCTAAAAGTCCAGGGAATACCTTGCAAATCCCATGAACCAGTTAGGTTTAGGTTTTTGGCATTTATTGAGAAGAAAATTTACTACTGACAAGTAAATGGAAAAGGGGCTCAGAGCATGTTGCTAAATTTGCTTGCCCGCTAATCTACCTTTGGCTGAGTGTTCTTAGCAACATTATCCACAGTGGCCATGGCTTGGCTGAGGATTTTCTCGACGAGATTCAAGTAACACTTGACATTAACTTGTTCTGTCCTACAGCATGGCTTGCTCTCGACATCTTTCATGAACTTGTCGTGGTCGAGGAGGGCAAGTAAACTGGTCATGAAGCTGTTGCTTCCGGCCATTTCCAGGCGCAGGGAAAAGGAAGAAAGACCGTGAGAAAGCAGAGAAAGTTTAAGGGTTTCAAGGGAGTGAGTGAAGTGAAGGAGGAAGGCTTGTGGGGAGCATAAACTGCAGTTCCCTTGTGACCTATTTATAACACTCCAAGCCCACGCAACACGAAAACTTATGAGCCTGTAAGATCGATCTCTGGTGCTTGTTTCCGTGGTGGGCTCGCTCATTTCTCGCGAAAGAGAAACGTGAACGAGGCTAAAGCTTAAAAGTCGAAACAAACAGTGTTAAAGCTAAAAAGCGAGAACGACAAGATGACAATGGCATATGATCACCTGAGGGGTGTGGGGGCAGTGACAGGTGTGATGGCGATGCTTGAATGGGCAGAGAGATTAATAAATAGAAGGGAAAAAAGGGTCAAGTGCTGTAACGAACAAAAGCGTACATCGCTAAAGCACATTCCATGCTTTTAATTAATTTAGACTCCACAAGTTTCTCGCCAACTCATTTTAGCAAAAAAAAAAAAATGTTTCTCGCCAACTCCAGCTCTGCTCCAAGGCTGACCTCAGCTCGAGTCATGTCGCTTCTAGCTCCTTCGTAGCTACTCATCACTCAACTTCGGTTGCATGAAGCATAACGTCTATTCCTATCTGATCGGAGACAACTTTCAGAGTGTCATTGTCCCGACCTTCCCAAAGATGAATTACTAAGAAAAAGCTAATGGATTACTAAGCAGACACTTAACATAGATTATCTCAAGTCCATACCAATCACAACTTTGGGGTTTTGATTTAATTAGTCAAACATGGTATATATCATTAAAAGGAAGTCGGACACGATGGTTTACAAATTTTCTCCTCATGAAACGTGTTGTCCTTAGAAGTTTCCCTCTTATAAGGTGGGGCACAAACACTGAAAAAAGACAGCTCGAAGCCTCACTCTTGAGAATTTTGCAAATGGGCTATGCTGGCATAATAGTTTTTGGGCTATACTACTTGTTGTGAGTTACAAATTCTTAAAGAGAAGTGGATCTCACAGCAATTTCTAATTATTTTTTATATATATTTTTTGTGATCCAAAACATATTGTTATTCTCACAGTAGATTAAGAATTGTCACGTAAGCATTTCTCTTCGCCAAATTACATGCCAGGCTCAGCGTTTGTCGTTTTCGGTTATGGCAAATTCTAAGTGCAGATTAAATATGGAAGGCACCTCTATTGATTGAGAAACCAATGCGGTGCTATGGGAGAATGGCAAGGTTGATTCCAGTAAAATGATTGTAACTTATAAACGTCAAGTAGTAAAGATTGTAAATATATATATTTACAATCAAGTTTGAGCCCATGAAGGAAAGCTGACCATAATCCAAGTGTGTGACGATTCAACCGGTATAAAAAAAACCAAAGTTGACTTTGTTACCTAATCTTGGAGGAGGCAAAATCACGGAAACATATTCCATGTTGAATTTGCATTCCTATTTTTAAGTTGGCTAAGGATTTTATAATATGAGGTTGTCGTGGTCACAACCTCAATTTTTCGTATAATTTGAACCTCCAAAGAATAAATAATTTAACCTCAAACAAATATATACAGTATTCCTTTTTTTTTCTATACATAATCGAAAACTCCTAGTACGAAATGTTCTCCCATACTCTTGTTGTGCACTCTGATCCAATCGTCACTCAATCTTCGGAAGCGCTAAATCTAATGTAAATGAATTTTCTAGGTTTAAGGTAGGAAAATATCTTACCACTTGACCTAGGAGCACGACAACATAATACAACCAACTAGTTATCACATATCACTTATGCGAATCACTATAATTTGGAAAAAACCAATCACTCATTTGGCAAGAGTAAATACATACTAAACTTATCCCTTTATTGTTTACATGCTCATAGAATAATTAGATCACTCAAGGAATACTACATGTATTGTATATGATTCAAGAATTTGTATTTCAATCCCAATCTAACATTTCAACCATTTCGTATTCTGTGAGCATGTATCTTAACATAGGTTATAGGTTCACAAATCTGTCAAGGTCCCATATATTCCACCAACATATTCATAAAAGCCATTGCAAGCATTAACTAACCCAATGTCAAATTTTCTCATCGCTTGTGCACTTTAGTGATAAGAGATCAACTTACTTTAAACAACAAGGATTCACTTACATTTTTCAAACATATTATTTAAGTTCATTTAAGATGTAAATCTCACCTTATATAAAATTGATTATAAGCATGTGTGCAATGAATAAAATAGATGCCATGAGCTAACATTTAGTTTCGCACTCAAATGCACACAAATGAATGTATCAATCTCTTGATGCGCAAATATCACATAATAGCTCACTTAATCCCTACTCATCACTGGCAAGGACCATCTTGACTAACGAGAAATCATCACCACCAACACATGAGAACAAAATCATAAATACCTCTTGGTCATGCCTCTCAACCCAATTATCACAAGTGTCCTCTATATTAGCGAAGATAAATGTACTACAGTACATCCACATGATGCTATTTTATAATATCACATCACAAGCTACACAAGACTTATCGGACTACATAGCCATTACGGGATACACAAGCCATATCAATATCAGGCTACACAAGCCATATTGTTTCGCGTATGAATCATACTACTTCATGTCCTCTCAACCTCATAGAAACTCGTGTCTAGACAATAGAACACTTGTCTTTATCCGGAGTCTTATACACATACTCATGCAAGAGAGTTTGCTCTCTAATAGATGGAACATGGCAAAGGTATTCATCACATGGCATCACTGATGTGGGTGCGGGACGAGCGAATGTCGCTATGAGTGATGTCGATGGAATCAGAGCGTTTTGGAATGGATGTCAATGGGTGATGGAATAAAAGTAGGATAAAAAATGACCACAACCAAGGTATACAAGACACGCCACCAACCAAGGATCACGATCGGGATTGACATAGCTCACCACCAAGGCCTATAGAATATCACCACCCGAGGATATAGGACTTCGGGATAGGAGAAGCTCACTACTAAGGCCTACAAAATATCAACAACTGAGGATACAGTGCTTCTTTGGCTCACCACCCAGAAAGAAACAACCTTCCAAGGATACATATGCCGAGATAGGAGTCATCCACTCTCCAAATAAATTCGCTCACACGGTGGAAAATCTCATATATTCTCTATATTCAAAAACTCGCTTACTTACATTTGAGAATTCTTCTCGTTATATAGAGGGATTACATAGGAAATAGACTAGTATTGAAGACACGGTAACTACCCAACATCAATGACTTAGGAACTAGAAAACACAATAAAGACCTAGGAACTAGAAAATATTAAAACACCTAGAGACCTAAGCTTTGACTCTTGAAACCTACAATACACTTAAGACTCACTAATGACACTTGAATAGATGCAACGTAATAAAAATTACACTCAAAATTCGCTCGTCATTCTTGGGAGCGAAATAGTCACCGTTAGGAGATCACCAAACAATGATAGAAATTGATGAGAACACCCTACAGTCATTAGGTAGTCAAGGGAGTTTCAAAATCAACAACAAATTTGAATATTGATGCCTGAATAGTCAATCAACAACTTGTCAACCGAATCGATAACTTTTCGAATTATCGACAACTATTATTGCATATCGACATCTTCAACTTGAATTGATCGATAAAGCCCGATACTTCTGCATCAATCACTCACATGCAAATAACATCACAACTACCATGTATATCTCAATAACCACGTTTACAAAAAACATGCTACTAACCCATTGACCTTTTTTCGTTTCAGCAATGGAGATCAAATGTCCATTTATAATCACTTGCAAACCCACTCATAAACAACTGTCATTTGGTACGTAGCATCATCACTTGCAAATCACTAGTACATAACAAATGCTACATATATTTCAATAATCACATTTACGAGTAATAACAGATTAATCTATTGACATTTTCCATATAGACATTGTCAATCAAACAATTATGGCTCAACATATAAATTTTCATCGTCTAAACAACATGCCATCATCATACTTATGCAAATTCATAATCATTGAGATTAATTTTCCTTAGAAAATCAACATTTCTATAATTTGAGTAATTAGTGAAACTTTCATTTCTAAGACCACGCCTTGATTAAATTCACCTTAATCATCAAAATTAAAACCAATTTCCTATATTTCCAGATTTCCAAAATTACATAATTGCCCCCAATAAAATTTCTGATTTTACAATTTTTTATCCCTAACTTCCAATCTTCACTTAATCAAGCCATATTAATTAAACTGCATACCAAAGGCCATTCATTTGTTATCTAAAAAAATATGAATTTCTCATAGACATGCCAAAGATTTTATAAATTTATCAAAACAGCCTACTTTTAGATTAATTGTGCAATTATGTCCAATTTTGTCTAGTCGAATAAATTGTCTAGATTAACCAATCATATCTAAAAAAAAATAACTTAACTAACTATTACCATTAGATTTATAATGCTGTGAATAGCCCCCAGAATTTCCAGCTTTTGCATATTAGTTCCCTAGCTTGGTGAAATTACAAATTTGCATCTAAAGCTTCAAAATCAGTAATTTTGAACTGATTTGATTTCCTTTGATTTATCTAACTTAGTAAACCACTAATTAACACCTAAAATCATAAAATATCACTATTAAAAGAGTCCTATTAATTGAGCAATGATGATATTGTCTTGAATTTGCCAACCTTCGATGAGTGCAAAGGAGATATAATACGTGGGAGAAATTTTTCTATCTGTAAACAAGGATTTTGGAATTGATTTTGTATAGAAAATTGCAAAGGCCAATAGGACTATGAAAATATGATTTAAGGAAGAGGGGAAAATATGTCACGCCCCGTACCCCAACGAAACGCAACATCCCACTCCACGGTCGATTATGGTGCATGACGTCCCAAGAATGTTGCCGAACCAACCCAAACATCAGAGCCACATGCCGAAGCGAATATAAAAACCCTGAACAGAAAGATGACGACGACGGGGTAGAACACCATAAGAATCAAACAACAACATCTTCATACAGCACCAAATATACAAACATCATATTACAGACATAAATACAAACGAACATCCTCCGCCACCATTTTAACAAACGTTCAGGGGTTTGGTTATCTTAACTTCACTATCAGCTAAACCAAGTTAAACAACCCCTAAAATACCCTAGGGAAAGCCTACTGGTCATCCTCCTTTCCATTCTGCTCCTAATTCTTCGGGCTTGAGTCTCCGGAAACTCACCTACAGTTCCACTGGGCACCAAGAGCGACTCTTCGCACTTTAAAAAGAGGAGGCGGTTCCCTGGGTTTACGGCTGAGGGTCTGAAATTATGGATTATACAACTATGAGACGAATCTCAATAAGTGTATAATCCCAAACCCCACATAGGCACTCACGTACCGCCAGATGAAAACACGTAGAACACACATAATCAATCAAACTAACAACCATACGCGACCCTACCTGGAATCCATCATGCACGTTACTACACGTTAAACAATAACACAGCCAATACACCACAGCCATGAATCACAGTCATGCACGTGCCTCAATTATAAAGCAAAGCCTACTTGGACACGTCCCATACCGTGCCTAGCAGTATTTTACCCCATGATCGAGCACCATAGCAATCGATACAAACACACTCGCACATTGACCCACACCACGCATCACTTTCCCAAATCTCGCACCTCAAGCCAATTCCCGCTCATTCTTAACTCTTCCACCACTACCGCGCCCGCGTAAAACGCATCAGGCCAATGGTCTTCTGACCTCATCAGGCATCGTCACCCCATCGGGCCGGGTATCGTCACCTCATCAGAGACGGCATCATCCCGAGTAAACGAACACACCTCAGGACAAAATCCTACCTCTCCCTTTCCTTAATTTCCGTGCCTGCGTAAAACGCATCAGGCCAACGGTCTTCTCACCTCGTCAGGCATCGTCACCCCATCAGGCCGGGCATCATCACCTTGTCAGGGACGGCATCATCCCGCGTAAATGTACACGCCTCAGGATAGATCCTTTCCAATCAATCCTACCTTTTCTGTACTCTTGTTCCACTCAAACCACACTTACACACGGCCAACAGTCGCACGACCAAACATACACATCTCACACACATTTTACAATTCACGTCCTTGCCACACGAACACACCACCCAATCACACATATTTAGCACGCGAATCTAACTCACATTAACCCCAACACGTCACCACACTTCACGGCACACACACACGCGGCACAATATCAATCCACAATCAGTCCAGAACGCATTCCAAATCAGTACAACCAGCACAAACATTCCAATCAGCCCATTCAAGCTACAACAATTCCAATCAATCACACATTTAATTCCCGATCAGTCCTCAACATGACAGCCCTAACTCAGCATTCCTAAACCTCGAATTTCATCGCCCAATCAGCCCACAACCACCAAATAATCAGCCCCTAACTCAATCCCAAAAATAGCCACAAAACAGACATAATTTTACCTAAATTGAGTCCTAAACGAGCCTAGAAATACCCGAGGACCTAAGTAGTTTTTAGGAGAGACACTTACCCTAAAAAGCTAGACAAACGAGGGCTAGAATGGTGCGGAACAGCCGGCGGTGAAGGGCAAAGCATGCCGGGCGATGTACAGACGGCGTATGGACAGCTAGAGGGTCACCAAGCAAAAGCAGCTCGGCGGCTTGAGTCTGCACACATGGCAATCTTCTCCGGCGCCTTGGCTACGAACAGAAAATGAGAGAGAGAGAGAGAGAGAGAGAGAGAGAGAGAGAGAGAGAGAAAACGAGGAAGAGAGAGAGAGAGAACGGATGGTGTCGTTAGGCTAGATGGACCCGACGGCCCAAATAGCCCAAGTGACGCGGGCTTCCCAAGAAGGATCCGACGACGGACGGGCGACGAGAGGAGGACGGGCGGAGGAGGAGGAAACGTGGAGGAGGGGCTGCTAGTCGGTGGGGCTGGCCAAATGAGGAGGAGGAGAGAGAGAGAGTCCAATCTGGTCAAAGATAATGGCTAAAGGGCGCCACGTGTCGCCGATCCGGGCTACTTGACCAAAATACCCCTAATTTGACAACCGACGTTTATCTCTATCCAATAATTAAGGGGCAAAAGTATCTAAAGTCCAATAATTGAGCTGAAATTTCAGACCTGATTATTCCAAAAATATCCCAAAAATAGCCAGGGGCAAAATGGTCATTTTTCCGGTCCCGAGGCGAAATTTCAATTTTTAGCTATATTAACCCCAAATATGTGTGGCCAACATAATATGACGTTGAAATCGTGAAAATAGCATCTTAAGCCCTCGAAAATCGACTGCAAAGTCCTGGGGATTAAAATAATATTATTTTTTACTTCCGAGACAAAACTTCAATTTTTTACCGTAACAACTCTAAATGTCTGTGACCAGCCCAAAATATCATCGGCCTCGAAAAATAATCTCATACGAGCTCAAAATCACTGTTGGTATCTTGAGGGGCAAAATCGTAATTTTTTCGGTCCTGAACTGAAATCCATTTTTTTTGCAGAAATGGGTGGCCCCAAGGTTGGCCAAGCCAAAAACGTCATCGGCCGCTCAAAATTGTCACTTTCAAAATTCTCGATTCCTAGACCCGAATTCCAAGAAATGACTAAAATCGAGCAATCGCAACTTTAGCTTTTCTCTGGCTAATGGGTGACTCTCTGGAATTATACACTCTCGATCCGTGACCGACACTAAGTCAACTCACGTTTAAGTTCACTCTACCCAAGACGACCTCAATTGTCATATAATTACAAGGGTATGTCGCAGTTCCCTTCGGACACGATCAATCAAATAGACTGGTCTCGGTTGGATCAAAACATTTCCTCGTCAATTCATATGATCAAAGATCAAACTCAGGTCAAGTTTTTTGGTCGTGTGAACTCAATCCCGTAATAGCCTTACCCCTAAGGTTAGCATCCTGACAATGCGCGGGTCCCGGATGAGATCTCACTACGGTACATTGATCAAATTCATTT
Source organism: Syzygium grande (assembly GCA_024733475.1). Taxonomy (NCBI): domain Eukaryota; kingdom Viridiplantae; phylum Streptophyta; class Magnoliopsida; order Myrtales; family Myrtaceae; genus Syzygium; species Syzygium grande. Next base: position 15,592,922 of record JAMXDD010000005.1, on the reverse strand, counting down.
CTTACATCTCAAAAAAAGGATCGAAAATTCAGAATGTTACAAAATACCTGTTATGAAGAAAGATTTCACTGCCTTGACAACCGATGGGCCTATCGCATCCCAGTAAGGTTCGTAGAAGAAACCAGGATAGCCATCATGACTTGGAGCTTTTAGCGCAACCAACTGGATAGCTGCATTCCTCACCTCTTCATCTGTAATGTCATCTACTAGTTCATTGTTCATCTCTGGTAAGATCACTCATTCAATCCGATCCTCTATCCCCTACCAATTCCTGGCACCTTCTGATGTGAATAAAGACCGATAATACTCATGGAAAGATTCTATTACACCTTGTTCATTCTCAGTCTCTCTCTGCCTATCTCTATTAACCATCTAGACTTTGTTTCTAGCTCTTCTTCTCAAGGTAGTGTGATGGAAAAATTTAGAGAATAACTGCACTGGAAATCCTAAAAATCATTATAAAAGTGTAATTGAGTCCTAAAACTTTCAAAAAGAGCAGTCAAGTTTTAAAACTTATTACGTGTAACATCCCGAGTTTCGACCGATTTTTGGGATTTATAGAACGCGTGATTTGTTAGTGTGCTTATGGTAAAATCTCGTCCGAGAACTGATCACTCTCGGTTATTATTTTAAATTAGAGATTTCGCTAGAATCGCACTCGATCGAATTTTGTCGTTATTTAGACCTCGAGCTTGGCAGTCGATTTTTGGGAGTTTTAGGACGAAATAAATTGGACGGTGTCGATATTATTGTGGCCAACGTTGATATTATCCGGAATAGTGAAAAAGTGAATTTTTGACCGGGTGCAAATTTGGACTGATAGACCACCCTCATAGTGTGTCTGGGATTATTTTATTTTGGTCGTTTGCCCTAGATTATTATTTGGGATTTTTAGTGGACCGTTAGACCATTTTCCGAATTTAAATCGGGATTGTCAGGCCGATTTTTGGTTTCAAACCGTGTCTTTTGGATCGCGCTTATAAAATATTGATTGGTCCTTTTTCCCTCTTTTCTCCCTCTTTTCTCTCTCCTCTCTCTCTCCTCTGCCGTGCTGTCCCTCCCCCCTGCGCGTCTCCTTCTCTCTCTTCTCTCTTCTCTCTCTTTTCTCTCTCTCTCTTTCCCTTCTTTTCCGCGCACGTTTCCCCTCCCCTCCCTGCCCGTCTGTCCTCTCTCTCTCTCTCTCTCTCTCTCTCTCTCTCTCTCTCTCTCTCCTTCCCTTCCCCATGCAACGTCCCCTCCCCCCCTGACAGACCCCCTCCCTCTCTCTCTTCCTTTTCTTCTTCCCTTCTTCTTCTTCTTCTTCTTCGTTTCTTCTTCGTCTGGTGTTGCTTCGCCCGACCAGCCAATCGCCGCCCGAGCCCGCCACCGCGTCGTGCCGCCCCACCGCCGTGCGCCGCCCCCGTCGGCCAGCCTCGCCCTCACCACCTCCCTCTCCACCACCCTCAGCCTCCACGACCAGCACTCCCCGTTTTTGGCCAAGTTGAACCGTGAGCCCCCGGCGCCGTGTGACCGCCGGCTTGCATCGGAGCGCCGCCGTCGACTCTCACCGCACGTCGGTAGTCGACCGCCCGCTCCCGTCGTCTCAAGACTATTTTAGGCGAGTAAAAATCCCTAAACCCCGAATTAGTCTAATTGTGCAATTTAGGGGTAAATTTTAGGGTTAATTAAGTTAATTTGTGATCTAATTGTGTGTATGTATGTGGGCTGACTAGGGGACTAAATTGGAACCTAGTAAGGTTATTTAGGTGCGATTTAATGACCAGTTGAGGGCTATTTGGGTACTGTTCATACCAGAACCGAAAATGGATTGCTTTGTCCAAGTTGGAAATTAATTGGTTCAATAGGTGACGACATGAATTTGGGCAATGTATCGGCTAATTTAGGACTTGTTGGAGGTCCTAGTGGGCGTTATCATATTCGGAATTTGATTGTGGAGTTTGGTTGGTCATGTCGAGTCCTAAACGGATTGGTTTGTTCGTAATGCTAGGTTGTGTATTTAGTGCCGGGTGTAAATGGGCTAAAATGAAATGAGTTAGGCGTCTTGATCTAAGGTGGGAAATTGTGATTCATTGATCTGGGGGCACATCGGGTACAACCATTGATTCAATTCCATGACATGTGAATTTACATATTATGTTTTGATATGGTTGAGATTGAAACAAAGGATGCACATGTCTCGCTAGAGTAAATGGTGCCCGCAAGTCGTTTTTAAATTGTGGCTTCGGTCGGGCCTCCACGTCGCTTTTATCAAACCGGCGGCCTTCGGCCGGTTTAACTGCTGGGCTCGGTCGGGCCTTCCACGGGTCGCTTTATCAACCGGGGTTGAGTCGGGCCTACGGGTCGCTTTATCAAACCGTTGGCTCGGCCCAGCTTCGGGTCGGTTTAATGCTGACCTTCGGTCGGGCTCGGGTCGGTTTAATTGTTGGCTTCGGTCGGGCCTACGGGTCGCTTTATCAAATTGCTTAACCGCCGCCTTTGTCGGTCGCCCACGAGTCGCTTTATCAACCGCCGCCTTCGGTCGGCCTTCGTGGGTTTAACGCTGGCCTTCGGCCGTGCTCGGTCGATGAATCGCTGGCTCGGTCGGGCATACGGTCGCTTTATCAACCGCTGGCCGGGCCTACGGGTCGCTTTATCAATTCGGGTCGGCCTGTCGCTTTTATCAAACTGTGGCCTTCAGGTCGGGCCTACGGGTCGTTATGATTAACTGTGGGCCTTCGAGTCGATATAATTGCATGTGAATCACGTTATTAATAAATGCCTAACCTGCAGGAAATGAGATAACGTATTGGGCTATAAGCCGGGTGAAATTTATATTGACTTATTGGTTCATTGTCCGGTGTATTTTATTTACCTCTGGAGGTGCACATTAGCCTAGTTTAGGATTAGGAATTATTACTGGCTAAGTTTTCTCACGGTTGTGGTAAAACTGACATTTCATATCCCCGGCCATGAATTTTGAGGCTGAAGAGCAGGACCCTAAGCCGAGACAGAGTCCGAGGCTATGAGCTTAGAGGAAGAGCCAGGGCAGTCCGAGAGTTCTTTGAGACGTCTAGACCTGACCCCGACTGGGAGCCCTAGTTTAGGTCCCAGCCTTAGGAGTGAGGGCCGCCACTTTTTGACTGTAGCCCTTTCCAATAGACAGTTGGATATCCCTAGGCCACCGATCTCTTTTGCTTCGTGGCCCTTTTGGTGTACCTTTTTGTAGACAAAGGGATATTGTATATGTAAGTTCGTTATACAATGTATATTTTGGTTTAACGCAGCGGAACAGTGATTATCTCGCGCTATTCATGGTTACTAATAATTTGTCTGGGTGTATATATATATTTAGTATATATATACGTCATTTCCGCATGTGGCGTGTTGCCTCTAATTTGGGCTTTCGGGTCGGTGACGTAACCTGGGAGCGTCGCACCTTATTTCGACCTATACGCGGATATTCATGCTTTGTGGGGTACGGGGCATGACATTACGAAAGTGCAATCGAGTCATAAAACTTTCAAAAAAGAGCAATTAAGTTTTAAAACTTATTACGAAAGTGCAATTAAGTCATAAAACTTTCAAAAAGTGCTAGAAAATTCTAAAACTTGTCAAATTGATCTAATCAAATCCATCCGTTGATAGCACTTTTTGAAAATTTTACGACTTGATTGTACTTTCATTATAAGTTTTAAGATTTGATTGGACTTTTTGAAAGTTTTAGGACTCAATTATACTTTTGTGACAAATTTTAGGAATATAAGCCAAACAACTCTGGATCTTGGATGCCAAAGCATCTCATCCCTCAGCCATGTCTCTTCTAATTTCTGAACAATGTCCAATGTCATATCCCCAATACATTTACCCTCCACACCATCTTTTATGGGTTTAAGACCTAGTTCACTTTTTAGCTAATCGTCATCCAATTAGTTCTTTTGAATTGATTCGCGTAAATTCACATGCTATTGAAACAAAGATGAAAGTAGGGCATAGCCAGGAGCTTATGGGGCCCTATAGTCTTTGGTGGATGCACGGTGGACATCCGAACGAAAAATGATAACATGATATTGGAAAATCCATCAAATCCTAAGATCAATAATTGCTGCAAAGAGTTTTAAAAAGACAAGGAAACAAACTCAATAGAAAGACAGGCAAAGTACACTAGATAAGCCATTTGGTTTCGAAGCACACAATAGAAAACTCTAACGAGCAAATAGATAAATCAGTAATAATCTCGTTGACATCTCAATATAATCGCGGCTATGTTTGTGGAAGTAGATACAAGTCGCTATTAAGATTCAGTTAGTCGTTGTTTGCTCCAAAAAATGATCAGGTCAAAGACATGAGCAAGCATGTGCTTGACATGTGATCAGGTCAGTCACATGAGTAATATGTGAGTACATATATCTTGTCGACGACCGTAGAGGTTGATATTTTGTTGATCAGTATTGATAAACATTGGTGGCATGTGGTCAATTATCGATGCATGATGACGAGATACCAGCAACAATCGACATAGATATTGGCAATGGGCAAACAACAGAATGCCATCTGAACTCTTTGAAAGCATGAGAAGCATATGGGTATAGTTACTCATTCGAGATGAAGCAATTGGGAAACATGAGAATAATTGGAAGGGATTTGCTTAAAGAGCATAGAAGCACAAGCTCAAAATAGAGCAATTGGATTTGAAGATGAATGGACATACATATTTGGAGGGAATAGTTACCATTTGAAAATAAAATCAGGGGACATGTCATGATTTGGAAGACCACATCATTGAGTGGCAAGATAGGGGGACAGTTACCGATGAGCAGTTTCAGTCATCATTCAAGAACAAGTGTATGGACAGTTATGGAATCATGGATTAGCTAGTGCAAAGAAATAACCATTCAAATATGGAATCAAGCGCTAGACTTTTGGAGTTGAGAGGCGCGCTAGTAATTGTCTGAAAACGGTTACCACTAGATCATTATAGATACCACCAGTCATTTACTAGAAGACCCCCGCACAAATCAAACAAATTTATTATCGTTCAGTACTTTATTTTCCTACATTGCATTTTATTTCCATAGCTGTAGCTTTTTGATTCGAGTCGTTGATTAAACTTCAAAGTTTATTCTCTATCTCAAGTGTTGTGTCATCGATTGAATTCCGGCATAGTGTCTTTCGTGTTCTCAAAGGTGCTATCAATTAAATTCCAACATAATTTGTTTACATTTGATTGTTTTCTCGAGTCTGTATTTTCCGAGTTATGTCCTCAATTGAATTTTGACACAATTTGCATCCATGCAGCCCCATTCTGTATAGAGTTGTCGATTCCCGCATTCGTCTGAATATTTTCTGTCCGGAGTCAGCGTAATACTCTTGTCTCCTTTAATTAAAAGTTGAAGAACGACTTTTGGCGAAAGATATTTCGTTGCGAGAGAAATTATGACGAAACAGTCGCCCAAGTTGCTCATCGCCCTTCTTGCAATTGAGCTTTAATTAACCGAGTCACGACCCACCCCACAATGTTCAAACGTTCAATTTTTGGTCTGATACAACTTCATCTTGTCCTTTTGGCCACTAAGCTTCATTCAATTTGTGAAAATCAAATTTAAGCCGTTCTCCTTTAGCCACCTTCAATTGTTTGGTCAGGTCCTCTATTTCAGCTGTCGTCGCTATCAACTTCTTCTCTATACTCTCAACTTCCTCATCTAATTTGACAACCACGGGATCTTTCTTTCCCTCCGGTTTTGCCTCAAAAACGATGTAGAACTATTAGAATCTGTAAGATAAGTCATCTCAACAATGCTCTATAAGTTATCGCAAAAACTAGTGACTTCAAGGAACCACATTTTAGGATAGATGGTCATGTGCGTTTCAAGAGACAATTAAGTAAATCGAGTTTAAGGTTTGGATCCTAATTATTGTCTAAAATCTAAGTTGATCCGTCACATGTATTCGTCACGGAAAAAGTAAGTACGCTACATTAGTAGACAGTGGGTGGGAAGCTTCGGTCTACTACGCATTTCTCTGGTTATACCAGTTTTCTCTCTCGCCATGAGAGCTTCTCTCTACCCTATTTTGTGGTAGCTCCTTTCAATCTTGATCCAAATTTCAAACCCTAATCCCTTTCCTATATCAATCCGCTTTCTTTTTTTCAATCTTTCCACTTCTCGTGGAAAAATCTTTTCCCCTTCCCCCGTTACCCACAAACTACCAGCTCTTTCTTCTTCTCTTCTGTGTCCTTGGTTTTGACAATTTTTACCGGTCCACAAATGGCTGTTGATGCAGTGGCCTTGGTGATAGAAGGTCACTTGGTCTGCTAAAGCAACACCCCTCGGAATAGCCAAATCTGCCTTGGATAGCCCCATTTGCTGTCTTTTCATTGTACTGCTTTACTGGATCATCATTGAGCCATTGCCGCAAACGAGATTCACTGTTTCTTTGGTCCACAAGGTTGTACGTACTGATGTTCAATAGTGATGTGTTTGGGTGCAATGCGGTGGTGTCAAAGTATGGATGGTGCCATGTGTTAGACGATGTACAGAAGGTGTTCGATGAATTGTCCGAAAGAGGGATTTATAATGTTGCCTCGCTGAATTCGATTAGGCTCAAGCAGGAATCTAATATGCTTATCTCGTTTAGGGGATTTCATCTCCAACAAATGAGCTAAGTCAAGCATCTCTCTGTTCTTTTGCTTGCTCTTACACTTTTGGGGCTCATTTTTATGTATTCCGCTTTCCATGAATCTGTAATTCGGTTGTACTTTGACTTATACCGTTGTCAGTCTTTATCCTATTCCCACCAGTATCTACATTTTATTCCTCACGCAATTCAACGGACCACCATCAACTTCACCCCTTTTTCCTGCTTCTTTCGTTCTTTATCAAAAGTTGCCTTTGTTTGTGCAGCAACTGGACCGGAGCTCTAGTCCTCCACCTTGTACGTATCTTTTGTTTGGGCAACAACGGACCGGAGCTTTAGTCCTCCTCCTTATCTTTCTCATCCAGATTAAGTTTGTTGCTGATCTCTTCGATCGCCGGGTTGGAATCTTGCCATTGTGTTGGTGATGGTCGATGCCATATCTTCATAAGGTCGCTTGGTCTGCTAAAGCAAAATTCTGGAGGCAAGCCAAGTTTATGTGCCCATTGTAGCCATGAATATTTTAGCCTGGAATTGTCGAGGCATTGCTGGAAACGCGACGATGAGAGAGTTGAAAGCCACATGCCGATCTTGTGATCCTGATATTGTGTTTCTATTAGAGACAAAATGCGATACTAGATGGATAGAAACTCTTACAAGAAGGATTGGATTTACTCGGTCCTTCTCTATTCTTGCGGAAAATAATGCGGGAGGTCTAGCAGTCATGTGGAAAGATCCCATAACTTTATCCTTTTCCTTTGCAGACAAAAACCAAATCCATGCAGAGGTTTTTAACAAAGAAAATCCAGAACAATTGTGGTGGCTTTCGTTAGTGTATGCACCTTCTTATTGTGGGCTTAAACCAGTATTTTGGGAAGACTTCACAAGCCGAGTTCAAAACTTGGGAGAAGACTGGGTTGGAATTGGAGATTTCAATGAGACTATCTACGGCTATGACACGTCCAATAGAAGGTCCGGGCCCATCTCGTCACTTTCTGGTGGATTTTATGGATGCCTTGGGTTGTATTGATCTTGGGTTCAAAGGCAAACCTTATACTTGGACAAATGGCAGAGAGGGCCTTGCAAGTGTTCGAAAAAGACTTGATCAAGCAATTTGTTCAACATCATGGTGTGAGAAATTCCCTCGAGCAAAGGTTGTCCACTTGCCAGTGGTAAACTCAAATCATTCTCCTATTTTGCTGAATTCAACTTCTATTGAAGATAACTCGAAACGTCCTTTTAAATTTGAAGCCGCTTGGCTACAGGACTCAACTTGTGTTAATGAAGTGGAAAAGGCTTGGAACAACAATGTGGTAGGCAATTCATTAACCACATGGTATAGGAAGCTGAAATCGACAGAAATAGCTCTCAAAAGGTGGAATAAGGAACGTATTGGTATTTGCCAACAATGTGTCAAGGAATTGATGGTAGCACTTGATTCCATTCAAAGGGATAACCCTTCAAAAGAGCAGAGCAAGAGGGACAAAGAAATCAAGGTGGCCATTAACGAGCAATGGGAGAGATGAGATTAAAAACTATCAGAAGTATAGATGATCGGAATACCAAATTCTTTCATCTTTCTACAACTATCAGAAGGCGCAAAAATTATATCCTCGCAGTTCAGAATAATGGAGGCCAATGGCTTAAGAGTATAGATGAGATTAAAAACTTCTTTTTATCCAAGTATACAGAGTTTTTCTCGGGACCATCACTTGAGCCACACCCTCTCATTAGGGAACTCTTCCCTAGGGTAGTTTCTGACGAAGAAAATTTGGATTTTTTGGCAATTCCAATTGAGAATGAAATATATAGCGTCTTGAAAAAGATGGCCCCTCTTAAATCACCGGGCCCAGACGGATTCCATGCTATTTTCTACATGAAATGCTGGGAAGTGGTGAAGGCCCATATTGTCCAATTTGTGCAACACTTCTTTAACACAAGTCAGTTGACTCATCTTCTCAATCATACTTTTATAGTACTCATTCCAAAAACTCATAATCCACACACCTTTAACCATTTTCGGGGCCCATAAGTCTATGCAACGTAAGCTATAAACTTATCTCTAAGTTGTTGGCAAATAGTGTGGCATCTCGAATTTTCATGACCAAAGATTAACGGACCCTAATGGATTAGGACTCTCGTCGACGGGAATTAGGAGCAATAATAAATTGGAAGTTTAACATCGTTGATATCGTTTTTGAAATTGTGAATTCGGCTTCTAGAGATCGTTATCGTTGGGCCAACTAAACTGACGTCGCGTCATTCGCACGACCCGACTCCGTACAAACTCGTCGCCGTTATTTTTCCCTTACTTACCGCCGGCCCCCCTCTCTCTTTCTTTTCTTCTTTTCTTCCATTTCTTTCCCTTTTCCCTCTTTTTTTCTTTTCGCCGAGAAACCCACGTAGCAGCAGCCCCTTCCTCTTCCTTTCTTTGTCTTCTTTCTCCCCCTACACTTGGCAGGAGAGAGGCGCCACTTGGCCCCCCTTGCGTGCCCATGCACGCAAGGGAGCTGAACAAACTTCAAATAATCTCGTTTTCCCCCTCATCTCGCTCATTTTCAGCTCACACTCGCTCTCTCGCTCAACTCTCCCTCTCGCCCAGCTCACTTTCACTCTCTCTTGTTTCCCTCACTAGCTGCCTGGAAGACAGCCCCTCCACCGACCAGCAGCTATCGCCCTCTACTCTGTCCACAACCAGCAGCGGTAGCCAGCCGTTTCGTCTTTGCCTCCGACCAGCAGCTTTGCCTCAGCCATCTCAGCCATTTCCTCTCACCGGCAAATACTCTCTATCACCTTATACTAACCACGTTAATGGTTGGTTATCGGTTTGGGTCTTGGATGAGGCATTAAGGTGGCTGGAAGGGCGAAAGGAGAGGGAGATCTGTGGTATAGTTTCTGTTTTTATGTATATAAACCCCCTAGAACGGTTTGTGGCGGATCTAGATAGCTAGATTAAGTTGGGAAAGATGTTGCATGTTATTTTAAACTCTTGGGTTGATGTTTTCTTGGCTGGGAAGTGGCGGATCTGAACCTAGAATAGACGTTTCTTGAAGTTGTGTCACGGAATCCAGATTCGACTTTTCTGAACGTTCCCTGTTTTCTATTTTTGTAGCGCCTTTTGTGGTCAAAATCTTGCGAAGTGATCCTCATAAAAGTTGTTCAAAAGATCTTCATTTATAACATACTTAAATTTCAAATTATTTTGAGTTCAAATGGCTCATACGAAGGTCCGAATTCATACCGAATCGGAACTATTCTTACCGCTAAATCTAGGACCTTCGTGCCTTCTCCAATTTTTATAAAATTTTCCACTTCGAATTTGGTCACACTTCCTTCTTAAGATTTGTTAAGCGAACCCTTTTCTACTACATTTAAAAATGTCAAAGTATTTTAAAATATCTTGATTGGAGAAATCAACATTCTTCGTGACTCAGTTTTCCTGTTTCAACGGACTAATTTTGGGCCATCTTTGAGCTATTAAAAGTGGTCTTTACCTAAGGAATTAGGCATTGTGTTCTCATGAAAAATAGTTATTAAGCTCTTTTATACGACATACTTAAATTTCATAATTTTTCGAGATCATTTACTATATTATTGGTTTCAATTTCTCAAAGTGCTCAAAACTGCCGATTTCACCCATTGTTAGAAATCTCGAATTTTCTATTGGAAAATGATGGATATTTGATTTCTGGTCTACTGGAGACAGTAACCAAGCTTAATTATCTTTTCAACGATGCTTATTTGGCCTTGATCCGATGTCGAATGCTTATGTAAATCAAGTGATCTTTGAGAGCACAGAATCTGAAATTTTGGTTGTGAACAGTTTGTGGGCAATAATGAAGTGCCTCATTTGTTGGTTGAGACATGGTCTCGTTCTATGAGAAAGATGTGCCGTATAAAAATGAAAGGATCGTTTGTGTGTGTGGATTTGTGACTCCATGAGGCTCGGTATGGGACGGGCCAAAGCGGATCGTTTGTGCGTGTGAATATGTGACGAGAGATGATTGATGCCGTCTGTCTACGGATGACGATGCCCCGAGGAGCCTATCAGGAAAGTGGGATTCCGTGGACCGGTGGTTCACGATGCCTAGGAAGAGCCATGCCCTAGATGCCCTGGGAGTACGAACGGGATGCCGTGGCCAGTGGGACCGCGAAGCCTGCACGGGCTGTTGAGTAATCCGGCGTATATTGTAGCAGTCCGGTGTGGGCGTACCGGATCTTGCTAGTCGGGATGTTTCCTTCTTGCGTGGCACCGGTCATGTGTCTTAAAGTGGTGAATGAAGTCGATTACTGTCACATATCGTATGCAATGTGTGCTCGTGTGAGTGGCTATTCTTGGATCAATGTTCTTTTGCTTGATATTGGCGGTTGGGTGAGAATGAAAAAGGGAATTATGTATGCTATGGCTGGATGTGAATCAGTTTATTTGCCTATCTATTTGACTCTATTGAGATGCTTGTCGTTATCCGTTTAGTATGGCGTAATAAAGTTTACTTAGCTGAGCTTTCGCTCACTGTTTATCATTGACACATTTTTTACAAATCTTCGAACATGTCACCGACCCCTTATCCTGATAGTGTCAGTAGTGATGGAGGTGGTGTCGACAAGTAGAGAAGTGCAGTTGTGGATGCAACTGCATTAGGGGAGTAGGACCCCATTTTGACCTCCCAGATGAAATTTTGCTATCATGCTTGAAGAGGATGTCATCCAAATCACCTTTTCTATATAAATAAAAAGTGGAAAATGAAGATGTGGTATTTTGTTGTGGATGTGTCCACTGATCGAGAAATGTTTAATTTGATTGTGTTTTGTCTTCCGCTTATGCTAAAAGTGAAAAGATTAAGAACGCATTAGTAAGTGGCGTGTCTGGGATGCCACAGCCCTTTTTGGTATCAAAGCATAGGTTGACTTGGAGTGATAAGGCGCGCTAGTGGTGGAAGTGGAGAGGATATGCATACACGTGTCTAAAACACTAAATGCATGTATTTGCTATTGTTGTGTCTATGCATAACAAGTAACAGTTGTTACTCATAGGATACCAATAGTATTTGTTACTTATTAGTTAATTAGCAACATTGGTCATCCATGATAATTGGTGGTCGATGTGCAAAAGCACTATATGACCAAGAGATTCTTGAATGGCTTAAGGGCCAATATTAGGAAGCAGCTGTCGCCCTTCAACATTAAGGATTATAATGAACTCTATGAGCAAGCTACTCTTATAGCAGGAATTGATGAGAGAAGGAACTAGGGCAATGACTCAAGTAAGGCCGGAGCATTGCAACAAGAAAATCAGCAAAACCAGTGGCTGAAAGATGAGTTTATGCGATTACATAGGAAGAAGCCTCTGTTTCTAAAACCGTTATATTGGGTATGTTCTCCTTGTGAAATCATGTGGATTGAAACTTAAGTTGCTTAAAGTATCCCTAGATATCTCTATAACTTTAAATGATATTGTTCTATTTACCCCGATTTGTTTGGATTGTAAGATTATGATAGGAGGACAGAGTCATATGGTAGATGTGGTGGTGTTAGCTATATATGATTTTGATGTTATTATATGGATGGATTGGCTTTATAAGCAATGAGCCAATGTTGATTGCTACATAAGGTAATTCAGTTTGACCCATCAGGTCAATCTAGTTTTGAATTCTCTGAGAATGCAGTGAATCTATTTGTGATACATATTTCTACACTCGAAGCACATCAACTTGAATGATGGTTGTTAAGGATATCTAGCGGTGATAAGTGATTAGATGGGAACAAAGTGAAGTTTGAGGGGATTTTTGTAGTGTATGAGTTTCTCGATGTATTGTATGAGGAATTACCAAGGTTATCGGTGGAGCGTGAGATTGAGTTTGTGATTGAATTAGCTCATGAGACGGAACTTATTTCTAAGGCCCCATATAGGAGGGCATTAACGGAGTTGAAGAAGTTAAAGGTGCAATTGCAGGAATTGCTTGAGGATTTATTAGACCAAGTGCTTAAGAAAAACTTGATGGATTGTGCACATGGAATTTTAGATTTCAAGAGTCACTTGGTGAAATAGGAATTATAAGAAGTGATGAGTTTGATATAGGCACTTGTAGATTATTTGATAAGTTATGATTTTTACGAATCGGAGAGATAATTTTTGGAGACAAAAGGACACTAGTATTGATTAATCTGCATCATGGCAACGATGGATTTTAGAGGTATTAAGTTTGAATTTTAAGCCCTTATGGTGAGTAATGATCTTTTGGGTATGTAGATGTTATTTGCAAAAAAAAAGGGGGGGGAGGAGTCTCAGAATGAAATGGAGGAGTTTTGATTATTGGTGGAATTAGACGGATTGGTTAAGACATGATCTATAGAGAGTAAGTCATGATTTTGAAAGCTAAGTTATGATTGATTGAGTTAGATTGTGATCTACTATTGGTGGAAAAGGAGAATTTATATCGAAGGTCTTGATGTGTTACATGAAGATACTCAGTATGATAAGTGCTAATCTTGGGAAGTTATAAACTTGAATTGTCACGTGTGGTGTAAATTCATTTGTGGTTCGTAAATTGAGGTGATAGGTATGATCTTTATGATTGTAGAATGCAACTTAACTTTAAACAATTTTGTGGAATTAGAGGATATGGATCATACCCTCTTCAAAGGAAATTGGATGAATTGTTAAGTTGTTGATCTTAGAAGTGATAGGTTTGAATGATGATTCTCGAGGTTTAGAACTTGAGGAATATTGAATGGAATTTAGGTAAGTTTTATCTTTGGCGATTTGAAGAGTCGAAGTTATTCAATTAGGCGTTGATCATTTAAGCGATAATATTCACACTAAGATTTGTGGAATTGAGGACGACCTCTTATTTTGGGTGATTGGAAGATAATAATTATTCAAGTCTAAGAGATGATTTTCCTAATAGCAATTAAAGACAAGTTCATGTTTTGCTGGTATAGAACTGGCAAATATAGTTAATTGCTTGGGAGATAGTGAGTTTGAAACTCAAAGAAGTGGTTCTTTTTCTAAGTATTATGATTGGAAGTATTTTAGGCATCGATTTATTACTCTGATTTCACGAATCTCCAATTGGATGAAAAGATATTCTTAGGTTATGTCTTAATTAAGATCACAGAAATCTTGATAGATTCACCGATGGTTTCTAAAAGTTCAGATCATACTGGACGTGAAAGATGCAATACATTGGGGTCTAGTATATTATAGGTTGGAGGGAAGGCGAATAAAGTGACAAATGCTCTCAGTCAGTCAGAAATCTACAATGATGGTGGAGAATATGATGATTTAGGAATGGAATTTACTTAGGGAGATTTCAAATTCAGAGTTGAGCTAGATATGAATGACATGACAAGTGTGATGGCTGCACTTAGGATTGAACTGGGGATTATACAAAGGAATAGAACACTGCAGCAGTCAGATCCTGAAACTATGAAGGTTTGCGAAGAACTAGTAGAAGGTAAGAAACCAGATTTCCAAGTATCAGATGATAGAATTGTAAGGTTTCGTGGACGTTTTGCATACCTGATAGTGAAGGACTAAGGGACGAGAGTTGGTAAAAAAAAGAAATGCATGGAAGTAACTATGGTATCCCTCCAGGGAATACGAAGATGTATTGTAACCTTTGGCAATATTATTGATGGAATACAATGAAGGTCGATATTGCCAAACACGTCTTAAGATACGTGATGTATCAACAAGTGAAAGCAAAATATCGTAAGCTAGCAGGCATGCTAAAGCCTTTAGAAATTTCCCGAATGGAAGTGGGAACATGTTACTATGGATTTTGTGTAAGGATTGCCAAGGACGTCAAGTAGTCACGATTCTAGTTGGGTAATAATGGATCGATTGACTAAATTTGCACATTTTATGACTGTGCGAATAGATTACTCATTGGAAAAGTATGCAAACTTGTATGATAAGCAAATAGTTGGACTGCATGGAATACAGATGACTATAACATCGGATCAAGATCTGAAGTTCACTTTGAACTATTGAAAGAATTTACAAGATGCATTAGGATCAAATAGTTGAACTGTATGTATAGTATTGCTTTTCATCCGCAGACGAGTGGACAAATTGGAGAATTATTCAGGTGTTGGAGGACATGCCAAGGGCATGTATCGATGATTTTAAAGGCAATTGGGATGAAAAGTTACACCTGGTAGAATTTGCTTATAATAATAGTTTTCAGCAAAAGGAATTGTATGGCTCCATTTGAAGCATTGTATGGAAGAGCCTGTAGCACTCCTATATATTGGAATGAAGAAGGAGAACGAAGTTAATAGGATCAGAGATGGTACAAGTTACGTCGGACACAGTAAAAGTAGTTCGAGTTCGACTTAAGGATTACTCAAAGTCGACAAAAAGGTTATGCTGATAAACGTAGGAGACCCTTGGAGTTTAACGTGGAAGATCACGTACTTTTTGAAAGAATCGCCAATGAAAGGCATATCAACATTTGGAGAGAAAGGGAAATTGAGTCTGAGGTTTGTTGGGCCATTTGAGATTCTTGAAAGGATATGAGACTTAGCATATCGATTGGCCTTACCGCCAAAATTGACAAACGCCTAGGACATCTTTCACGTGTCAATGTTAAGAAACTATAATCCCGATTCTATAGGTGTTTTGAACTTCGACACAATTGAAGCAAGTGCGAAAGTGAAATATGTCAAGAGACCAGTACGAATATCAGATCGAAGAGAACAATTTCGTAGGAACAAAGCTATTCTTCTTGTTAAGGTATTATGGCGATATCATGACCAAGAGAAGACAACGTGGGAAAGCAAAGAAAATATGAGACGATAATATCCCCGGTTGTTTGAATGATTGATTGAGAATTGGAATTTCGAGGACGAAATTCTTTAAAGAGAGGAGAGTTGTGGCATCCCGATTTTCATGACCAAATATTAACGGACCCTAATGGATTAAGACTCTCGTCGACGAGAATTAAGAGCAACAAAAAACTAGAAGTTTAACATCCCTGATATCGTTTTTGAAATCGTGAATTCAGATTCTAGATACTATTATCGTTGGGCCAATTAAACCGACGTCGCGTCGTTCGCACGACCCGACTCCGTACAAACTCGTTGCCGTTATTTTTCCCTTACTCACCGTCGCCCCCCTCTCTCTTTCTTTTCTTCTTTTCTTCCATTTCTTTCCCTTTTCCCTCTTGTTTCTTTTCGCCGAGAAACCCACGCAGTAGTAGCCCCTTCATCTTCCTTTCTTTGTCTTCTATCTCCCCCTGCACTTGGTAGAAGAGAGGTGCCACTTGGCCCCCCTTGCGTGCCCATGCACGCAAGGGAGCTGAACAAACTTCGGATAATCTCTTTTTCCCCCTCATCTCACTCATTTTTAGCTCACTCTCTCTCTCTCTTGCTCAACTCTCCCTCTCGCCCAGCTCACTCTCACTCTCTCTTGTTTCCCTCACTGGCCTCCTGGAAGATAGCCCCTCCACCAACCAGCAGCTGTCGCCCTCTACTCTGTCCATGACCAACAGCGGTAGCCGGCCATTTCGTCTTCGCCTCGGACCAACAACTTTGCCTCAAGCATCTCAGCCATTTCCTCTCACCGGTAAGTACTCTCTATCACCTTATACTACCCACGTTAATGGTTGGTTATCGGTTTGGGTCTTGGATGAGGCGTTAAGGTGGCTGGAAGGGCGAAAGGAGAGGGCGATCTGTGGTATAATTTCTGTTTTTGTGTATATAAACCCCCCTAGAACGGTTTGTGGCGGATCTAGATAGCTAGATTAAGTTGGGAAAGATGTTGCATGTTATTTTAAACTCTTGGGTTGATGTTTTCTTGGTTGGGAAGTGGCGGATCTGAACCTAGAATAGACGTTTCTTGAAGTTGTGTCACGGAATCCAGATCTGACTTTTCTGAACATTCCCTGTTTTCTAATTTTGTAGCGCCTTTTGTGGTCAAAATCTTGCGAAGTGATCCTCATAAAAGTTGTTCAAAAGATCTTCATTTATAACATACTTAAATTTCAGATTTTCTTGAGTTCAAATGGGTCATATGACAGTCCAAATTCATACCGAATCGGAACTATTCTTATCGCTAAATCTAGGACCTTCGTGCCTTCTCCAATTTTTATAAAATTTTCCACTTCGAATTTGGTCACACCTCCTTCTTAAGATTTGTTAAGCGAACCATTTTCTACTACATATAAAAATGTCAGAGTATTTTAAAATATCTTGATTGGAGAAATCAACATTCTTCATGACTCAGTTTTCCTGTTTCAATGGACTAATTTTGGGCCATCTTCGAGCTATTAAAAGTGGTCCTTACCTAAGGAATTAGGCATTGTGTTCTCATGAAAAATAGTTATTAAGCTCTTTATACGACATACTTAAATTTCATAATTTTTCGAGATCATTTACTATATTATTGGTTTCGATTTCTCAAAGTGCTCAAAACTACCCGATTTCACCCATTATTAGAAATCTCGAATTTTCTATTGGAAAACGATGGATATTTGATTTCTAGTCTACTGGAGACAGTAACCACACTTAATTAGCTTTTCAACGTCGCTTATTTGGCCTTGATCCGATGTCGAATGCTTATGTAAATTGAGTGATCTTTGAGAGCACAAAATTTGAAATTTTGGTTGTGAACAGTTTGTGGGCAAGAATGAAGTGCCTCATTTGTTGGTTGAGACATGGTCTCATTCTATGAGAAAGACGTGCTGAATAAAAATGAAAGGATCGTTTGTGTGTGTGGATTTGTGACTCCGTGAGGCTCAATATGGGATGGGCCAAAGCGGATCGTTTGTGCATGTGAATATGTGACGAGAGATGATTGATGCTGTCTATCTACGGACGACGATGCCCCGAGGAGCCTGTCGGGAAAGCGGGATGTCGTGGACCGGTGGTTCACGATGCCTAGGAAGGCCATGCCCTAGATGCCCTGGGAGTACGAACAGGATGCTGTGGCTAGTGGGACCACAAAGCCTGCGCGGGCCGTTGAGTAATTTGGTGTATACCGCAGTAGTCCGGTCTGGGCACACCGAATTTTGCTAGTCGGGATGTTTCCTCCTTGCGTGGCCGAAAAGCGCACCGGTCATGTTTCTTGGAGTGGTAAATAAAGTCGATTATTGTCACATATCGTATGCAATGTGTGCTCGTATGAATGGTTGTTCTTGGATCAACGCTCTTTTGCTTGATATTGACAGCTGGGTGAGAATGAAAAAGGGAATTATGTATGCTATGGCTGGATGTGAATCGGTTTATTCGCCTATCTATTTGACTCTATTGAGATACTTGTCGTTATCTTTTTAGTATGTCGTAATAGAGTTTACTTAGCTGAGCTTTCGCTCACTGTTTATCGTTGACACATTTTTTATAGATCTTCGGACATGTCACCGACCCCTTATCCTGATAGTGTCAGTAGTGATGGAGGTGGTGGCGACAAGTAGAGAAGTGGAGTTGTGGATGTAGCTACATTAGGGGAGTAGGACCACATTTTGACCTCCCAGATGAAATTTTGCTATCATGCTTGAAAAGGATGTCATCCAAATCACCTTTTCTATATAAATAAAAAATGGGAAATGAAGATGTGGTATTTTGTTGTGGATGTGTCCACTGATCGAGAAATGTTTAATTTGATTGCGTTTTGTCTTCCGCTTGTGCTAAAAGTGAAAAGATTAAGAATGCATTAGTAAGTGGCGTGTCTAGGATGCCACAAATAGACTAAAAGAGTACCTCAGTCATATCATTTCACCTCAACAAACAGCTTTTGTTCTGGGCAGAAGCATTCAAGAGAATTCCGTAATTGCATAGGAAATCTTACACTCCATGAGAAAGAAAAGAAAGGGGAGTCCATTCATGGGAGTCAAGGTTGATATGTTAAAAGCTTATGATAGAGTTGATTGGAATATACTTGATGCAATACTCTGTTGTATGGGGTTTTCGTCTCATTTTTGCAGGCTCATAAAAATATGTGTATCGTCGGTTCATTATTCTCTTCTCATTAATAGTAGACTAGCGGGAAGTTTTAAACCTCAGAAAGGACTTTGACAAGGTGACCCTATCTCGTCGTACCTGTTTGTCATTTATACTAAACTTCTTTCTAGAATTCTATCTAGAGTAAAAGATTTGAAGATTATTGCAGGTATAAGAGTAGGGCAAAAAAGTCCGCCTTTAACTCACCTTATGTATGCCGATGACTTGTTATTTGTTGGAGCCACTAAACATCAAGTGAGAGCACTGAAGGAATGCCTTGAACTTTATTGCTTGTGGTTAGGTCAAAGCTTGAATCATCAGAAGTCGTTTGTCTTTTTCTCTAAAAGTACTTCCGTGGGCATGAAAAATTTTTGTATGGATGAGCTCCATATGCGAAAGACAGATCTTGAATCACTTTACCTTGGAAATCCCCTCTTCAATCCAGGAAAAAGCAAGACAAAATATCAATTCCTTGAACAAAAGGTTAATAACAAACTTAGCTCCTGGAAACATATATCCGATCGGTTGTTCAGAGTACACCGATTTATGCTATGCAATCTAGTCCGCTACCTCGGAGCACTGGTAACAAACTCGATGCCTCTATAAGAAAATTCTGGTGGGGTGTGCCAACCAAGAAAAATAGATATTTTACACCTAAATGTTGGGATTCTCTGTGTAGAAGCAAGAAGAGTGAAGGAATGGGTTTTCGACAAAATAGGGACTTCAATAATGCTTTACTTTAATTCTTACTTTACCAAAATAATAATAATAATAATAATGCTTTACTTTTGAAGCTAGGTTGGGGAATGATCCAAGATAGAGGCAAGTTATGGGTTCGAGTCCTTGAAAGGAAATATTTGTAGACCTCAAATTTCTAGAATCACAAGGTCAAGGCATCAGCCTCTCCTCTTGTGGAAGGCAATCATAGATACCGGATAAATACTTAATCTAGGAACTCTATATCAAATAGGGGATGGAAAGTCGATCGAGGTCGAAAATCACCCCTGGATTCCTAATGTCTCAACTCATCTGCCTTCCCTTATTAATCCAGACCCTATTTTGAAGCACAGAAAGATAGAAAGCTTCTTTATCCCAGGAACACAAACCTGGAATGTATTAAGTCTAAATCAGACATTTTGCCCAATCTCAGTACAAGCCATCCTTCATATCCATGTGCCAAACTCCATTGGGGTAGACAAACTAATTTGGCATCCAACTATCGATGGATTGTTTTTTGTTAAATCTGCTTACAAACTCATAAAGTTGCAAAATAAAAATGGTAACAATCTCGGGATTTGGAACAAAATCTGGAAAGCTAGAGCTCATGAGTGACACAAAATGATGTTGTGGAGGATAGCAACTAACGTTTTACCTTGTCGAGCTAACTTGTTTCAATTGATCCATATCATAAACCCCTCTTGCCCGTTGTGTGGAGCTTTGGAGGAAAATTCGGTACATTTGTTCACAAGATGTCCTCTAGCCCAAATCTTGTGGAGACAGAGCCCATGTGGTATTATCTCATCTGCTTGGAACTTCAGGTCTCCGGAAGAGATGATGAATCACTTTCTTGATCCAGGAAAAATAGCAAGACAACGGGAGTGGATTGCAAGCTCTTCACCCTTTATGCAGCAATTCTTTGCAGTAGAATGTGGCGTTACAGGAATGCAAAGCTACACGATCAAACTATTCTAATGCCTTCCCAAGTGATTCAGATGATCATACAAGATTTCTTGGAATATTCAAATATGTTCAAGAGTTGAAATTTAATGTAGATGGTGCGTGGAAAGATAACAGAAGTGCCATAGGTATTATCGCACGATTGTATGGAGGCTCAGTTGTCCAAGCATGGACGAGACAAGGAAGATGGAACTTGCCAGTGTAAGTGGAAGCTGCAGCTTTTCTTCTCGCATGCAAAGCTGCTCAATCTCTCGACATCCACAAAGCGATTTTTAAAAGTGATTGTAAGATGTTAATTGATGCTATTCAACAAAAGGGCATTTGTCCTTGGTGTATTCATGCTTTCGTCTCAAACTCTTGCTTATTTCTCAGCAACAATCCAGAATGGAGTTTCAAGTGGATTAACAGATCTAGTAATGTTGATGCTCATGAGCTTGCAAAATGAGCTTCTTATCGTTTAGAAAATGCATCATCTTTCTTTTTAATGATCCCCCTCTAAAGTCAAAAGCTTAGTGCTCGCAGAATCTTCTTTTATTTATCATGTTGACGTAGGCTCCAACTCTTCTGTGTAATATTTGTACTTCTCTGATTCAATGGAAGGCTCGATTTAGCCAAAAAAAAGAGTACGCTACATTAGTGAAATATCGTATGACATGACATTCTCGTTTTGACGATAGGACTACATTGAGCTCAATTTTTTGTTTGGACAAATTCTGAGCTCAATTTGAAAAGTCGAGGTATGCAATTGAATTAAAGAAATTTGAGGCAATCGATTGAAATAAATCAAAGAGGGTATGTGGATTAAAAAAGGAAAAACAAAAAGATAGGATAGATTTTTGGAAGCACGCCATTAATGGGAAAAAGAAAAGACAAGTTCAACCAACCCTCGTTCGCCATTTGCTGCCCCGTTCTTGATCCGAGCAACATTCCTCGTCCCGCAGCTGACCAGGTTCGTCGATCGAGACTTGATCTGTTCTATTTACTTCAGCTCAATTCCTTCAAGATCGCTCGGCAATTGTCGAGGGTTTTTAGAATCGATTCTTGCTTTGCCTACTGATTTGAGTTACTGTAGATTCCGCGAAACTGCTTGTGGGGTGTGATTTTTTGCTTCTACTAATCGTTGGTTAACGACGAGAAATGGTGGGTGTTGGCTGAAATTTGAAAGTTTTCCCTTTTGCTCATGGAGGGAGTTGAACGACGATGACCTAGACAGGGAAAAAGAAGGAAATAGGAATATCAGATGATGAATTAGGTTATTCTAGCGACGTGGGTAGAATTTGCAGGATGTGGGTTTAGTCGGTAGCTGTTCAAAGAAAGTATGCGACGTAGGAGTACTAGTAGATGGTTTGGTTGAGCTCAGATTGATGGGTGTTTGGCTCAGTGCACAAAGAAACACTAGCTGAAGGATTAAGTTCTGCTAATTTAGTTTCAACTGACTACTGCTGAGGATGGGAAGGAAGGAAACTAGAAAGTCACTTGCTGTTTTAACAGTTAGCTTCTTGCTTGAAAGGAAAAACTGCAAGTCTGCTCTAGTGTCTGCTAGTTTTGTTTGCTAAATGACCCGTATGGTTGACTTGAATTTCTTCAGTCATAGTGGCCACGGTAATAGAGAGAATCTAAGGGTTGTCTGAAATGAGTGGGTATAATGCGTAAAGCATCGGTAGGTTACTTGTTAAATCCACCGCCAAATCCCTGGGCTCTCTAAGAAGTGGCCTATTGTTGCTTGCTTGGGTTTGCATGTAATGAACTGGCTCGAGATTGTGCTATGAAATTTTTTTTATTTTCGATCTTATTTGCCTTCGGCCTGTTTCTATGTACAGAGTACAGTTTAGGGAGGAATAATACACTACTGAAGTACCTTTTTAAAATGAATTATTTGCTAAGTTCTCTGTTTTTATTTGTATGCATAGCTATGCTCTGACTCATATTTTTCAAGTTTTGTCATTTCTGATTTGTTCTTTTTTTTAATTATTTGAGAAATGTGAGTTCTGAACTAGATATTACATAAAGGTTTTTGACCATCTAATTTTTCAATGTCTTTACTCTGTAAGATGTACATGCGGTTGGACATGTCAGTTAAGTTTACTTGTCGATAAGTTTCGAGCATGTCTCACTATAATTATCTGCACTTAAAAATTGAACTATCTGGCTAGTGTCTACCACCAGTTGAGAGCTTAATTTGGTCTTGAATTCAATTTTTATACATGTATTTTCTTGTGTCACTTCACAAAACCAGTAAAAGATTGTCCTTCTTCTTCTATAGCTTTGGTGATTTCTGTTGGGGCACTAACACTAGACTGGTACAAACCCTCTTGTCCGAACTAGCTATTCTCGAACCAATCATATGATATCTGCTATCGTTGCCTATGATAATCTTTTTCGAAGTGGTAGAAGTGATTTCCTGACAGTTAGGTTGCCAATAGTAGGAGAAGCTTTAAGGCTGCTATTCCCGACCTTAGGAATAAATAGAGTTGGGCCTTTACCGATCTATTCTAGTCATCCTTTCTCCAAATGTTGTCCATAGAAGAATCTAGTGAATATGACGCCTAATTCCATTGATATTTACATTTATGGTGGAAACTTGCACGTGTGTTTCTGGCCGGGCTTTGATCTTCTGAATTAATTCTTCCTTGTTCGTTTTTTGGAAATGGAAATAAAGAGTGTTTTTTTCTGTTGATAATGAATTTCTATTAAATGGTCTAGTCTGTGGAACTGGTGAAACACACGAACTGCTTAGGTTGGTACCTTCTTTTCTTTTACAAAGGGCGCCCAAGATGCATGCTTGCCTGGACGATTCTAATAGCATGGATCCTGCGTAACTATAGTTATCTGTATCAAGAGTTTAACTAATTGGCTCCAGCCAATTGAGGAATTGGGTTGTCTCTGATTATCCTTTTCATTTTCTGCATGGTTTTTTTTTCATGCACATACTAAAGATATTTAGCATAGCTCTTAAGCTTATCAATTTTTACATATTCTCCTTCAATTGGAATCCTTTTCAGATAGAAAATGTTTTGTGGAGTCTTTATACTATGCTTGGGCCTTGATCGGTAAATTATTGTTATGCGATGCATCAATTACTTGCCTTCTCCAAAGAAGGTGTTTTAAAGCCAAGCCTCTTCTGAGGACCATCGGGGGAAGATTCTGGTTTGCAGCCTCTTGCTTGTTTCCATTCCCCAAATTACTCTGTCAAGCTGCTGTAGTCATAGAAAGCTCGATCTAAATTACTTGCTTGGATTACTTTGGCTTAAAAGTTCAATGGACTAATATCTGGCAGGTTGAGCATAAGTTCCTTTCTAGCAGGTTGAAGACAAATATGTTTGCACTGTTTATTCCAAATCTGTTTCTTATGTTGGAGTTTCTCTGTTTATTCATCATGACCTTCTGGTGATGAAGACGGTAACTTATAGAAAATATTAGGTAATGAGGACTGTTCAGTAATGACTTAATTCGCTTGTTGAGCCCTCCTAAAACAGGCCTGTTAAACCAATATTTATCAATGGGCTTCCCATCTCTGGACATGGATAGACATCTTTTTGTCAGTTTCTCTTAGTCAGGGGTGTTTTTTTTATTTCTTTTAAGTGCATTTATCTTCAATCCTTTGTTAGCTTTTCATTTGTCTTCATTTTTTATTGGCTAATTGATCCTGCATATTCCCTTGATTTACAGTGCATTTTGACAAGTATCCAGTTGGTTGAGCATGCTCAAGACTTTGCCTGTTGGTATGCTATCGATCATTTTTGAGTAGATATCGGACATGCTTTGTGAAGTGGAATTGGTCAAGTATGTCTGCCCTGGTGAGCCAGACAGTAATGGATTGATTTCTCGAAGGTCAATAATAACATGCCTCTTGAAGTACTTATTACGGGAAAAGGCGAGCAAGGATCATGGCTACTTTCTGGCCATAACATCCATTAAAAGCATCAGTTCAAAAGTAGTCAAGGAGTTCCGGTATCCGTGGTTCCGCGTGATATTCAAATGCCGCACTTTCATGCCTTTCCGGGGAGAAATCATGCAGGGGGTTGTGGACCGCGTAACCGGGATGGGTTTGTTCCTCAGAAGCGGACTTATAAAATGTGCGTATCTATCAGCTATTAAAATGCCAGGTTACAGCTTCATTCCTGGAGAAAACCCTTCGTTTCTCCATGACAAGCTCGGGAAAATAGAAGCCGGCATTGTGGTTCGTTTTGCGGTGCTTAGCGTTAGATGGATAGGGAGAAGGTGGGATGCAAGGAATGAGTTTGCCATCCTCGCTAGTATAGATGGAGAGTCTCTAGGGCCTCTGCCGCTGGTTCGACCTGATGACGTCGAATTGTAAATAGTTTTAGAAATAGGATTGCTTTCGCTCGATCTCTATTGAGATCTCGGGATCAGAAAAGTCGAATGGTGATTCCTGTGCTTTCTTTAAGCTTCTGAGATCTGACCTTTTTAGTGGGATTGTAGTGTTTGAGGCTTGTCATGGCATGTGTTCAGGTCAGGGATGATAACGGATACATGCTTTAACAATCTCACCCAGCTTTGCTTAATGCGGGCATTGGGTGTTTAATTGTACTGGCGTTTAAGAACAGAGGAATTGATAGATGTCGGAATTTTCTTTCAGGACAAATTACAACACTCAAAATTTCTCGTTGTTTGGAAATTAGAAGTGCTATTTGAAATTTGGTACGAGTATAGGGCCAGGGAATCCTCCAGGCCCTTGTAGATTTTTAAGGTTACCAAATAAACACTTGAAGTGAATTTCCTTTCAAATAAGGATTTAAAGCGAACTTATTTTTTCAAATATGATCGACGTGAATTTTGTTTTAAATAATGACCTGAACCGATCCAGGTAATGTCAAATAAGGGCGCTCACCGGCTAGCTGGCCAAATGTTGGCCTCGGGCAATTGAAGCGGGGGCAATTTTGTCCGAAATTTGTAATTTTCTTTTTTTATCGAACCGAAATTTGTAAGTTTAGCTTATTGCTTATTAATGTTTATGTTTTCTTCTTCATCTTCCTCTAGCCCGCTGCTCCTCAGCCAAATCGCTGCCCGGTCCTCGCCTGCTCCCCGCGAGCGCCAGTCTACGGTTCGCCGTCGTCTCTTCTTTCCAAGGTTTTCGTTGTCCACAAAAGCTTCACATTGCCCTAAAAGGGGTGAAGGTCTCTCTTCTTTTGGACTGCTTGATTGAAAGATTTGCATACACTGCCCTCCCCTCTCTCTCTCTCTTTCTCGGGGCACGTCACTTCTCAACCCGTTGCAAACTTTCGCAGCTACAGTCTCGCTCTCGCTCGCTTGTTGGGTTCGGTGAATTCGGACGTTTTAAGGTAGTTTCACGTTTCAAAATCATTCCTTTTGTTCTTGTTCCGCTTTTCTGTACTGTGGTTTTCCTTGGGTCCTGTCACTTACTTCCTTCGGTGCGATGGCTTCTGCATGCCCTTTTTCTATTCTTCGGTTCTGCTGCTTTTTGTCGGCAATGGAATGGCTTAGTTTTGCGACTGTTCACTAGGGGGAGCGCGCCGTCCCGGTCCGACCCAGGAGCGGGACGCCCTCGCTTCATCTCTCTCGCGCTCGCCGCTCGCCGTTCAGGCTCGTCACTAGTGAACAGGTGCACGCGAGAACACCTTCCCTCACGCAAGGAAGCCCTGTTCTTTGCACGCGAGAACGAGGTGCATTTCTTGGTTTTTTGGGTTTTATCTTTCCTTATGTTTTGGCGAGGTCGATTGTGGTGTTGAGGATCTGGGAAACGAGTCTGAGCTTTGAGGTTTTGTGGGTTGATGGCAGGCGAAAAGACGGAAGGTGTATTTTGTGTATCAAGTGGCGGTGAAGTGGTTCTTTGCTTGGCTCATTAGAATTGTTAAGCTGTGACCTGTTCATTTTGCAACTCTGGAAGTCTGGAGGGCTGTTTTTCTGTGAAGAAAAAAAAAATACAGCCAGTCCCAGTCCACCTGGTGACCTAACTGACCGGTCCGGTTCCTGGACAGACAGGGTCGGTTCCCGATTTCAGGGTGGGTAACCGACCCACCCTGGAATCAAACACCACTGCTGTTAACTTGGCGCATTTGTCAATGAGCTCCATTAGTGAGAGTTCCTTCTTTAATAGAGATTGAAATGCTTCTAATATGATGATGGGTTTGTGGGATTTTGATTCTACTTAAGTTGCTGCTCATTGAGGATGAGTGGACAATGCTTCATTCTTATCGGCTGACTTGCTTGGGTTATGTCCATTTTGAGAGCAATTGCTTGTAATGACATGAATTCAGGTGCCACAGTAAGCGAGGCAGTGAAACCCTTGTCCCGTCTGTGGCAAAATGAGTTTGGCGAGAGAGGCTAGAAGTGTACTCCTTGTGGATTTGGTCCATGCAAATTTGGACTTGGAAATTGGCACTTTTTTTTTTTTTTTGGGGGGGGGGGAGTTGAATGGATGTAGTAACTCATAGATATCTTCCTTTTGATTTTTCATTCACCGGGCATATACAAAAGTAGGTGTGTACTAATAGCTTGCTACTTCTCTGAGATTACAATTATAGGGAGGTACAAGTGATGAGACTCCACCCACCCTAGCGACAAGAAATCATCACCAAGTTGGCCAACCCTCCATCTTGGTAGCGAGTTTCACATTGATCAAATTTGAAATTCTTAATGACCAACTTGTTCCTTGCAATGCAATTTCTATCTCTTTCTTGAGGCTGTCAGTCTGTATGCAGTGATGAGTCTTATTTAGCAAAACCAGTAAAGAATCTCCGGCTTTTTTCTATAGCTTCAGTGATTTCTCTCAGTATTATGGCTTTGCTTGTTCCAAGTCTTGCCTATTCTGAGTTCAACATTTCTTTTTTCTTTTTACTTATTCCCTTTCTAAGCTAGCAATGTTTATTTTTTTTATCTTTCAAAATTTATGCATTTCATCCATTCATATTATCAGGTTTGCTTTCTCACTTTCCGTACACTTTTACGTATATATGCTTCAATTGCGTACTCAAAACCGTGTGCAACTTGTTTTTGAGTAGAAGTGTTATGCTGGAAGGTATGCCCTGAATTATTATCTGTTCTGTCCTGAAGTGTGGACTTGGACTTTTACCATGATAATGATTCCAGTGTCATCATAATTTTCACTGTACCATGTTCTAAGTTATTGATGAGGCTTCACAATTAAGCGTGCATTGGTAAGTATATCTCTAGATGAATGAAAAGGAAAAGTGAAAGGATGTTGGAGGGAGAATTGATAAGAAGAAAAGTAGCAAAATGAAGTAGATGATTCCTTTGGATGATTATACTGATAATGATGACTTCATGGTACTGTTAATTGTGATCCTCTGGTGTCCATGGTTGCTGTCTAATTTTTATCTTCCTGATCTATTGTATTACCGGAGCTGTCTTATCATCGACAAATTTTGTACTAGCATTGCCAATGTGGACCTTACCAGGGGCATGGCCACTTATATATGCTATTGCATCGCATGTTATTCCTGCTTATTTATGCATTGTCGTTGACTTCCATTTGCTTAGTTGGTCCCGTCTCTTTAAATTTTGTCAAGTCCTTTCCTCCTCAAATTTGTATAGGGCTATATTTATTGGAGTTGTGGACCAAAGAACACACACATGCTCTCTCTCTCCCTCCTCTCTCTCCCTCTCTCCCTCTCTCCTCAACATTGCTTGATTTTACTCCTGTTTCAAGTTTCAATTCTACATCCTAGCTCTCCCAAGGTATGATTCATGAGGGTCTAGCAATCCAGTGATGTAAAACTCGCCATACTTTTTGAGATGATCTCATTGGTTGGATTTTGTTGACAAAAGCTCCAATACCTCAACTACTGTGCATGGGTTGTGTTGATTACATTTTGTTCAAATGTCTAGAATTAATCATATTGGAAGTTGAGAGCATCCAAGGGTAACTTATTGAATGTGGTAGCGTCATATTACCAGTTCATTTAATGATTAGGTTGTTGGACTCTGCACCGTCATGTCATGATCTTGAACTTTGTGCCATCAAATGGCTCTTCCTAAAACGTTGCGGATTAAACTAATCCCTCTGTTAATGTTCGTCAGATAGCATTCGGAAATGTTTCTGAAGGTGCAGTTGCCGTGGAACGTGATCATTTCGGCAGAAAACCTGGACGCAAAGGGACTAATGTTGCAAAGGTCCATCCTAATACGCCTCTTAGACGACTTCGCGTGTAAGAAGGCAACAAAGGACCTGGGTTATTTCCTTGCTGTGACGACCCTGGAAAGCATCGGCGAAGGGAAAGTGAGACAACATTCTGGAGATGTCCTTTTCCCCGTGGTCTTCAGTGGCATCACCTTCAAGCTTTTCCGGGGAGAAATCCTGGACGGAGTCGTGCACAAGGTCCTCAAGCACGGGGTCTTCTTGAGATGCGGGCCTGTCGAGAACGTCTACCTCTCCAACTTGAAGATGGCTGACTACAAGTATGTGCCTGGGGAGAATCCTGTCTTCCTGAACGACAAGCTTTCCAAGATTGGTAAAGATGTGACTGTCCGATTCATGGTGATCGGAACAAAGTGGCTCGAGGTGGAGAGGGAGTTTCAGGCGTTGGTCAGCTTGGACGGTGATTTCTTAGGACCTGTTTCATAGTAAGCTTGTCATATAACCGGCATGTCTCTATGACGTGGTTTCCTCTGTAAACGAATCACTTTGAATGGGTTCTTCTATTTTCTAATGGTTCTGCTGGTTGTGACCTGTGGAGGGAGTGGCATACTGCAACCTGTTCAACTAGCTTTATCTAGTGAATCTTTTTAAGCATTATGGTCAGATGCCACCGGACTGTTAATTCACTCCGTTTATTGACTGGTTTTAGCAAGTTAAACAGTGATGTTTGTATGATATGTGGTCGTTCAGATTCCCCTCCTTGATGTTCTGTATGTACTCTTCTCAGTAGTGATCCACCTGTGGTTTCCATGAGTTTACTTTCTAATGAGGTACTTTGATGATGCATCTGCTACGGACAAGGGGTGGCTCCTTTTATAGGAGCTCGTTGTATGGAGCTGACCTGTTTCTCCGCCATTGTTACCTGTTTTGGTAAACCAACGGTTCCTAGATTAGCACATCGACCGCCTCTCCCCTGTTGAACCAGTTTTACACCTGGAGGTGGGGGAACATGTATGAACATCGAGGATTTGAACCTGACGGCTATTTGCCAGCTTCTCCAAGTCCATTTTCCTTACCTTTTCTCCTCATTGCTGAGACCTTGATCCAGTCTCTTCTAGAGTTCAATTTACTATCATATATGCTTCTGTCGGGACAGAGATCATGGAGCGGAGACATGGAGGCGGTGGCGGCAGTAATAGCAGTTGGGTGGTGGTGGTAACGGTCGACGACAACTCTTTAATAATGCATTGGAATCGTGAGTTATTTGAATGAATTTGGATTAGACTAGGGCTGAGCACGAGCACCGAGTGGCCGATTCGATTCAAGAGGGACGTGACCCAGCACATGATCTATTCCATTCATCAGCCAACTTTAACAGAAAAACTAGAAGAACAAATTATGTCAATTTTCTCTAAATTCGGGAAAATGTTATGTGGGTGTCTAGCGAGACTAATCTCTTCGTTCGGCCATAGGCAAATTTATAATGAGAGAAGGACCTCTCGCGCGGGAAAAGGAAGGGGAATGCAAGTGCAGCGTCGCTTGGAGCTCCTCTGCATGCTTCAAGCAAGAACCTTTTCGTCTCGCTTGGACGCGGCCCGCTACGATCTCCTCCTCAAGAGCTCCTGCGGCGATGCTCCCTCGTTGAAGCAAATCCACTCTTCTCTCACCACGCGCGGCCTCGTCGCGCAAGACCCGCACTTGAGCGCTCAGATCATCATCAAATACTCCAAATTCGGACACCCAGATGATGCGCGGTCCTTGTTCGACGGAATTGACTGCTGACTGCGGGAGACCCAATTCGTTCCTGTGGAATACGATGATGCGGGCGTATGCCAACAATGGGCATTGCGCGGATGCTTTGGAGCTTTATGCCCTTATGCGCAGAGGTGGCGTCTTGCCCAATAACTACACTTTCCCTTTTGTCCTCAAAGCGTGCGGTTCCCATTCGAAGCCGCCCGCGCGCGGTTGGGAAGTTGTTCATGGGGAGACCGTGAAAACTGGGTTTGATTCCGATATGTATGTGGAGGCGGCTTTGGTTGACGCATATGCGAAACGCGGGCAAATCAGTTATGCGCGCAAGGTGTTTGATGGAATGACGCAGAGGGACCTCGTTTGTTGGACCACCATGATTACTGCCTATGAGCAGGCTGAGCAGCCTCAGCAGTCACTGATGCTACTTTGCAGGATGCAGCGAGAGGAAAGTCTTTCGCCTGATCCGGTTGCTGTGGTTAGTGTTGCCTCCGCTGTTGGGCAGGTGGGGGATATTAAGAGTGCTAAATCGGTGCATGCGTATTCCATCCAGAATGGGATTTTGGGGGACGTCTGTGTTGGGAATTCAGTTGTCGCAATGTACACCAAATGCAGGAATCTGGAATTCGCGCGCATGGCTTTCGATAGGATGGAAGACAAAGACAAAATTTCTTGGAACTCCATGCTTTCAGGATACGTACAGAATGGACAGGCCAATGAAGCTCTGTTGCTGTTTGAGCAGATGCAGGATTCTGGGTGTCAACCTAATCCTGTGACGGCTTTGATTATGGTATCTGCATGTGCTTTCCTGGGATCGCGCCATCTTGGGAAGAAGATCCATGACTACATACTCAAGAATGAGATGAAAGTTGACATAACACTGCAAAATGCATTAATGGACATGTATGCTAAGTGTGGGAACTTGGAAACTGCTAGTAAGATGTTCTATGAAATTCATCCAAAAGAACGGGATGTTAGCTCATGGAATGTGCTCATTTCAGCATATGGCATGCATGGGCGCGGAGAAGAAGCATTGAACCTCTACTTGCAGATGCAAGAGAAAGGTGTTACGCCGAATCACATCACTTTCACATCCATTCTCTCTGCATGTAGTCACACCCGGCTTGATCAATGAAGGCAGAAAGTGTTTTGCAGATATGTCAAAGCTTTCTGTCACGCCAGAGGTGAAACATTACGCTTGCATGGTTGACATGCTCGGGCGAGCTGGACTCTTGGATGAAGCTTTTGATCTTATCAAAAGTATGTCGGCGTCACCGAATGATGGCGTTTGGGGAGCACTCCTATTAGCCTGCCGAGTTCATGGGAACAGTGAATTGGGGGGAGATTGCTGCAAACAATCTCTTTCAGATTGAGCCAGAACATCCAGGATATTATGTGCTCTTGTCAAATATATATGCTGCATCAAGGAGATGGCAAGAAGTTGGGAAGCTGAGAGAAAACATGAAAACTAGAGGACTAAGCAAACCCGCAGCTTTTAGTGTGATAGAATTTGGTCAAGAGGCAATAGGATTTCATACTGCCGACCAGTTAAATCCATACCGTGGTGAAGTTTACAGGCATATGGAGCGGTTGGTTGTTGAGATGAAGATGAGAGGGTATTTGCCGGACCGATCGTGTGTTCTTCATGACGTTGAAGACGAAGACAAGGATCACATTCTGAATTATCATAGTGAGAAGCTTGCAGTTGCATTCGGAATAATGAGGACAGATCCGGAATCAGTGATTACTGTGAGCAAGAACCTTCGCATTTGCAATGACTGTCACTCAACCTTCAAGTTTCTTTCGGACATATACCAGAGGCGGATTGTGGTGAGAGATGCTAACCGATTCCATCACTTCCAAGCTGGCTCTTGTTCATGCAAGGATTACTGGTGATCTACCACTGTGAACTTGAGTATGCTTCATCTGTTTAAAAATGGACCTTGAACCCCTCCGAGACATCCCTTTGATGCATTACTCTGAGGCGGACAGATTCCCAATTCTTGCTGATGCAGAGGGATTGAAGTTTCATCTAATGGAGAGGTATATTGAGGACCCTGTTGCGCCATTATCTTCAGAGAGACCTCTACAAAGAGCTTGATAGCATGTTGATATTCGAAGGGTCAGAGAGATTTAAAGGTTACTGTGTGTGTCTTGGTGGCTAGTGGCGACCCTTGTCTGACCACCTTTTTCTGGCCACCAAGGGTCGCGCAAGCTTGTCCTCTCAGCGCATTAGGTAATCCAGTTTTGTGGGCGAAATCTGGGTTTGGATTAAATGAACTCTTTAAGAACAAAATTGTATTTCTCGACACGTCGAAGGATGATTGATTAGCTTTAATACAAAGACGAGTGCTGGTGGTCGTTCTAGCCCTGTGCGAAACCGTCATTAGAAGATCTGGACAAAGTGAAAAAAGTTGTCAGAATTGGGGGTTCTCAAAGTAATTGTAACCTGATGTCTAACATAACAGAATGAAGATTCTCTTCCTAACCTCTTCGGGGGATGCTTTATT
The DNA here is from genome assembly GCA_024733475.1 of Syzygium grande. NCBI lineage: Eukaryota > Viridiplantae > Streptophyta > Magnoliopsida > Myrtales > Myrtaceae > Syzygium > Syzygium grande. The sequence goes on along the minus strand of JAMXDD010000005.1, from coordinate 15,560,354 downwards.
CAGATTTCTTGGGCATAGATGATGTCTTCCTTCGCTTCTGTCATGAAATTAGCCAACGCGAAACGTTTTCGGTCATCTTTAAAGCGCTCAGTCAGCAAGACTTGTCAAGAACTTTGGCCCTAGATTTCTTTCTTCCCCTTTTTTCTATGCCATTCTCCACTTGATCACCGCAATTCACCTTGATCTTGATAAATAGTGCATCACTTTGAGAAAGATTTACCTTTTGTAACGTTGCTGTTAGTTTTTCGCGCTTTTTCTAATCTTGATCTTTTGCTCTATGGGGTCGAATAGCATCCTGCAACTATCCTTTTGTGACTGTTATTCTGCCAAGGCACCTTTAAACTGCAGCGATAAATGTAGATCTCACCTCAAGCTCAAAGCTTGTGAGCAGCCATCGTTTTTCAGTCGATCCATCTCAGTCCGAAGGCCGAACACACAGTTTTTCAGCTAACCACCAACCAACAAAGATTGAAGTTTAACCCACATCATTCTCAGCAAATTTATAGAAATCGAAACGACATTCTCTTGTTAAACGTTTCCTCCAAATTGATTTAACTCTACAAGTCTCATCTCATTCATGAACAAAACAAGCTGTAACATCATAGATGAGCAACAATTATAGACCTTTACAAAATGTACAACAACCTTATACCCACAGCGAATGCAAAACTGTACCTACGCCTACCAATACATGATCTCACCATTTGCCTACAAAACTAGTATGCAGTGATATTTCTCCAAGCAAACAAAACAAAAAAATAGCCCAGAGAGGGAAGGAGGGAAAAAAGGAGAAAATTACCCCTGAACTGCCAAAGCCTGCAAGTGCTCTATAAAAACTTGCAAGCTCAAATCATCAGTCAAAATAACATCCGACCCGTCAGTGTAGGTGGAGTTCTGAGTAACTGATGGGTTCAACTTAGCAAGAAGAAACCTCGCCTGACTACCGTGCTGGTCGCATTTTATCAGCTTCGGTGGCGGAACTCTTTCAGCCACCAACTGTTCCGCATCAATTTCTGGTGCCTCCAACAACTTCCTCAGATTCTCGTGGTTTGGGTCTTTATCATAGCCAAGCTTCCTCCACTGGGCAATCTTAGACCCATAATGAATAACCACATAAAAAAAAGAATCAAAAAGTAATATAATGTCGGGAGAGATGGACCGCACATCTAGTAGAACCGGAACCGGGGGCCCTTCAAACGAATACTGGAAAAGTGTGGGCTGGATCATGATAAGAGATCCCACTACACCCTCACGGTTAAGCATCAGTCTAAAGAAAACTGCCTCATCTGGAGAACTATTGAAAACGTCTATAAACTGCGACCGCCTCAAATAGTACATGAACTGGGGATATAGTGAGAAGTTTGAAGACAAGCGAAATGTAGATGGATCTTCCTGTATGTAGTCTCCAAACTTAGAAGCGAAACGGATAAGTGCATCATCCAACCATCTAATCACATCTCGAGCATAGCAGCTCTCCATGCGGTGGATGGCAAGTCTAGCCATAACTGAAGCTGCTGCTTCTTGATCAAACCCTGAGGCAGTTTCAGGGGAGTTCTTGCTAACCCATCTTCTCGCAGCGGTTGTCACTCTCTTCCTAATACCCGAGTTTCCATAGCGGTAACTTGTTATGAACTGAATGAAGAATGCGGTTCCTGGCTGGATCTTTTGCTCGTCACCCACTTGGAAGAAGAAAGCTATGCATGTTTTATTTGTGAGTGTGCCCACCTTCCATACATTAGTACCGCCTTCCCCGATCACGTTCTCGCTCACTAAACCGTTGCTTTTCTGAAGAGAAACACAGGGTCCTAAAGCACCACAAATCTTCAGATCTTGTGTTGTGACTACCTCAATTGTTATATCAAAGTACATTTTCAGATTCCCTTGTTCGTCGCGACTAAAGAAGTTCTTCAAACACTTTCTGAATTCATACGACTCAAAAGATTCCCCCAGCATCATGAATCCACCTGAGTTCTCAACAGGGACTTTTAGTTCTGCAGCTCCAACTTGATCAAGGGAACACGCAAATAAATCAAGAACAATGGACGCATCAGATAACCTCTGTGATAATCTTTTGTAAAAGCTGCAAGATTTCAAATAGTACGGTGCATAACCATTGATGAGATCTCTGTGTGTTCGGATGGAATTACTCCGATCGGGATCAACGACTATCCCGGGGCCAAGAGTGGCAGGTCCTGATGTGAATACCATGACCCGGGACCCCATATTGCTCAAGCACCCTTGTACAAGTCCCAGTGCAACTGATATCGCAGTCCCTGTACATCTCAGAGGGCGAAACGCAGGCCTAGCTGCTGTTGAACAATGGATCTCTTCAATAGCAGTTATGATGCTAAATTCACATTCAGACACTGGAAGCAAATACCCCTGATTCTGAATAATTGGCGGCTTTCCAGGTTGTTGATATCTCTTGCGATAGATACCCAGGAATTGTTGGACCTGCGATGAAGCAAAAAGAAATCTTGTCATCCCCTGAGAATTTACAAGGTCATGCCCAGCAACTAGCAAGGGTGAAATAACTCTATTAATAAAATCAACTCATGCAGTCTCAAGCGACCGTTAATCTACTATTTTCTTATTTATCCTCTTTTGTTCAAATTCTGACAGAAGAATCATGTATGCCATATATAAAAGCACAAAGAGTTCGAGCTCATGAAGGTCTACAAATGCAGCTTGCAACTTAGCTCGACGGTGATCATTAAAACTAAGAGAACAGTTTAGTACTTGATTGTTATAACTACATCTTCTGGAGAACTTTAACAAACACACAAATAATAACCCTCAACAGTATAAATAACCAATATCCTACTATCTTCAACAGGAGAATGTGGTAAGACACTTTCACCTTCACAGTTCTAATCCCGTGACCAATTTCTTCTAACTACACTTTTGTTACATTCTAAAGTATTGAAGATTCTCTTGCCGCCACCTCTTCTTTTCTATTTTGTTACTTATAAATTGAAACAAAATAACAAGAGGACTTTGATAAAACAGTAGAAAGTTAAGGGTGACACAGAGTCACCGACTAACCTGATCAGCTGAGAGCTCACGTTCTCCATGAAAAACCACAACCCTCGAGCACTCCGGAAAGCCGAGATCATGAACCCTAACCATCGAATCAAAAGTAACCAATCCTACCAGTGCGCTCTCCGGCAACTGCTCCACCACGAGCAACAGCTCATTCTTAAGCGCCCTCAGGTCCTCCTCCCTCGAACAGACATCCACTACAAACACAAATGCCGGCCCCACTCCACGCACATCGCCACTCAACACCGACAACGACGAAAAGGACGAAGCTGAAGCCACAGAAGGCATCGACCTGGGCGATCCGTTTGCCCATCCTTGGTTCATATTCGGATTCGAACCCCAGCTTTTCCCTTCCAACTTACTAAACCTATGCTCCATGTTTGCCCGAGCCGTACTCGGCGAGGACCCATCACCCCAATTCCTATTCAAACTAGAACTAGACCCCGCCCTCGCATTAAAACCCGAATTCAATGACAACCCGGAAACCGCGCTATTGCTAAAACCGATACCCAAACCTGAGTTCGCGCTCGGGCTGGCATACTCCACCGCGCTGTAAGTCGGGAAGAGCTCCGCCGGCAGGTTGTTCTCTCCAATGCCGGCATAGGAACGAGGGAAGGGGTTCCTCTGGAAACAAAAGGGGCACACCCAGATCCGGGACGGGTAGTCGACGCGGGCATAAGGGTTCAGGACGCCGCCGCAGCGGGTGCAGATCAAGGGGTCGTAAGTGAGGACGGGGAGCTCGGGGAACTGCGCGAGAGGGGTGCACATGATGCTGAGGGGATGACAAGGGACGAGGCCTCGGATTTGGTGGTCGGCCACGCGTTCCACGACCACCGAAGCCCTTCGATCACTTCCAGCTCCACGAAGTCCATCTGGGCAACTCCGAAGGTGGCGAAAGGGAGGGTCTTGGGGGGTGATCTCACATGGGTTTTTCGGGAGGACAGCGAAGAGCTCGGTGTTGGGATTGATGGGTATTGAAAACGATCGAAATGGAAGAAGACGGGAGGGATCGGGAGAAGGAGGAGGTTGTCCTGATGGTCAAGAAAGCGTGCAGGAGAGGGAACGTTCTGAGTGAGGAAGAAGATGGATTTCTAGCCTCTCTGGGCAAGCCAGCGAAGAGAAGAAGCAGAGGGGGGGCTAAGGAAAGCAAACTCCTTGATGGGGTTTTTGACTGTGGAGCTTCCGTGACGGATCCGTCGCAACCGTGCGCGTGCGTTCGCAAGCCGGTCGAAGAGCAGGGCATTGATGATGATACATACATCCTCGTATGCAACACGACAGTTTCTCCGGTCATTTCCTAATCGTGGCTAAAATTCCGAAAATTAGAAACGCCGAAGTAGGAATAACACTTGACATTATTAGAAATGCCCAGAAAAAATTATATCCGTAAAGCAGAAATATGGATGAGCTTCTGTGACCGAGAAAAATATACCTGATTAGTCGATTCAATTGAAATTAATTATAAAGTCATCCATAATATCACATAAATTGTTTTGATCGACGCATCGAATATGTCGGAAACTAAGATTGAAAAGTCATATGTAGTATGTCTCTCACGAGTCTTTACTTCAAGGTAGGTTAATCCAGTTACTTCATTAATATAGTTAGGGGCATAAAGGTTTAAGCTTTATTTGAGCCATCAAGACTTAGAAGGGACCTTAGCTTTGTCCAAAAGATCCTCAATGGCTTAAGCTTGAGGAAATAAATATTAGAAGTATCGTAACTTTCAAATCGCATTCATTTTGATACTAAAATTTTTCGTCCAATCAATTAAGTGCCAAGTTAGAGAAAATACAATTACTTAAGTGCCTCCGGTGGTAAATTTTGTCCGAAATTCCCATGTGGTTTTTTAAATTATTTTTGGGCTCCGACATGAATTTTTTAAAGAAATTGAAGTTCAAGATGGAAACTTTTTTTGTCCGACCTAACAAAATGAACAATGTAAAGTAGCTTTCTCTGGGGAAACACACACTCTCTCTGTATACAGCTAAAAGAGCAAAACTATGTTTTCACGACGGAGAAATAGAGCACTGTCTCAATTTGTAATTTGCCTTCATGATGCTCCAATTCTTGTTCGCTGCAGTTCGGGACGATGAAGTTCGAAGCATGGGCGAAGAAGGGACCCGTTTTTCGAGCTTGGAGGAGAAAGAGGTGGCCTTTCCGTGAAGATGAGACCATGAGTGGAGGATTGAAGACAGGACTTCACGGTGGAGATGAAGACAAGGCCGACAAGACACATTGGCTGAATCCACGCCCTTGCAGAGCCTCGAGGAGATCTTGAAGACCGTGACACAGCCGATGGACAATATGCGTGCCCAACGACTCGATCGTCAACAACCACAGTAAGCTTTACGTAAAACCTTTCTGCTTGCCCTGCTTCAAGAATCACCTCGAACTAGAAATGTCAATCACTCAATTCTTAAACAACCTCAAATCTGCTTGTTTGGGGCTCTCGCTCACTCTCTTGCAAATAATCATCTGGAATTTTACAAGTAATTTCAATGGGTAAAGTTAAGGTTTGCTTCTTCGCCCTAATTTGTTAATTTAGGGAAAAAACAAGGGCAAGCGACATCGTTTGTTACTAATTGAAATTCTCCAATGAAGACGCATCACCCAATATATAATAAATGATGCCACATTGCATTTTCGGAATCCTTATTCGGGAGTGGCATTTAAGTGATCTTTTTTTACTAAAGTGGCACTAAAGTGATCCGTTGAAAATTTTTGGTACTAAAGTAAGCGCGTTACGAAATCATGGGCCATGAGTCATGTAATCCAATGTTGGACGAATACCAATTTCGTTGCGGCCAAAATAAAGTCCAGAGGCTCCTCATTAAGCTCCATTTAGCCCGATACGGACCAAATAAGCCTCTGCCATTAAGTCCCTCCAAGGTCCATGTGAGCCGGGGAAGCCCTCAAAGGCCCATCAAGCTTCACATAACGTGCTCCTTGAACCCAGAAAAGATGGAACTAAACCAGAGGCTAATCGTGCTTAAAACAGCCAAGAAATCCCTAATTGAATTGAAGTACATCGACCACAAATGTAGTGACACGTGCGAAGACAAGCTTGCCTCTCGGGGTACGCCTGGTAAGCGACGTTCCGAGAGCCGCCTGTCGAGATACGCCGGATAAGCTAGCTCTTGAGGCACATCTTCAAATTTGCTTTCTGGTGCATGCTATTACCTATGCCATCTTGCATGATGCATTTAAATTGCCTTTGAAGGGTGCATCGTTACGAGTCCTATTTTGGTGCGGACTTCGGCAATGGACCCTGTTCAAGTTGCTCCTCGAGAATCAGAGCACAAGATGCCCTTCATGACGTTTCATAGCGAAATTCATTTTTGAATACACAAGTCATCACGAGTCACCATTTGAACTTGGCATCTTATATATTGTCGTTCTCCATATTCTTTTTTTCTTTTTCTCAAAAAAATGCGAACATTGTTGAAATAATTAAATAAGAGAGGGGTTTGTAGCATAATTCGAGCTTGGAAAGATAACACGACCATTTAGAAGCTAAAACAATCATCACTTGTTTGACTTTTTTCACCGGCTAAAAAGAAGAAGTTGGGACTCTGTAACAAGGTTCCCTTTATCCTTAACCATGTATAATTCTCAATATACGAAAATCAGCAGAGATAAAAATCGATATCTGTTTCCTTCTACGTAATTGAAAATCAGTTCATGATTAAGCACGTGAGATTAGCAGAATTGAAAAGAAAAATTGAAGTAAGTGCCTTTTATAATCATCCACGTTGGGACGTTCCAACGATGAACTTTCTCGAGCAAATATTTTAAAAGTGCAGCTATGTGCGATTTGCACATGCCAATGCTGGAGCATATGATCCATCCAATCATGGTATAAACTTATTGGGTTTCTATAATTCTATATATATAAGGCTTTGGGTACCTCCCAGATAAATAATATGTTATATTGTATGGACCCATTTTAAATTATCTAAATCAGTAATAGGTTAGTACAGGCAATTGTGAGGAACCACTGCTTAATTGTTTGTGGGAAATTACCGATACAATCATAAACCTCCTATACGGTGGCTAGTCCAGTCCTAAATCTTTCAATTTGGCTAATTTATTCATAAACATTTTGACAATTTGCCAATGCAGTCCTTCTAAACCAATTTTGGCCGGAAATTATGAACATGAAGGCCAATCATCTTATAAGGCAAAGCAGGTGTTATTATGGACAATTTTTATAATTTTTTAATTTTTATGAGTTTTTTTTTTTTTTCTTTCTTTTTTCTTTCTTTTTATTTTCCAACTTTGGCCCGCAACATCGCTAGCCACAAGCAAGGGCAAGTGACCTTGCCTAATCTGGGGCGTGGGCGCCGTGGCCCTCATTAGCCATGAGCAAGGGCCTCCACGCCCTTGCCAAGATCCAAGTGTGGGCTGCGACACTCTTACCTAGCCTGAGTGAGGGCACTGCAGGCCCTCGCTAGCCTAGAGTTGAAAAAAAATGAAAGAAAATAAAATAAAAAAAAAAAAGAATAATAATAATTTTAATTTCATAAAAAATTGCAAAAATTATTCACATCATTGTTGACTGTGCCATGTTGGACAACTGACGATCACGTTAATGATTTCCGATCAAAATTGTCCTGAAGGACTATATTGGCCAATCGTCAAAAGGTTTAGAATTAAATTACAAAATTAAAAGGTTTAGGACTAAATTGACCCCGATCCATACATCCTCAGTTAGCCATACCATCACATGCCCAGCCATTGCTCATCGCTCCTCCGCCTCGTTGCCGCAGTTACCCACCTCCCCCACTCTACATCGCAGCAAGTAGGGCCAACCTTCATCCCAACTCGGGCATGAAATTAGTATGATTCCCCAAGTCTCACATTGGATTGGTGAAGTGTGTTCACCAAAATATAACAAACTGTTTGTGATCGACAAATGGTGAGGTTTGATCGGTTAATTGAGAGTTTGGTTGAAAAAGACTAAGGTAAATCGATAGCTACATATCAAGGTATTCGACAACAAATGAAGGACCATCGACAACTTACTGACAAAGCCTATAAGTGACCAATCACTGCAAATTTTACTAAAGTGTTGGACCTGGAAATCAAGGGGATGCTTGAATCACAAATGTCAGGTGGCTGCGTTACCAAGTGATGGCTGGTTATCCAGGTGGCCTCGGAAGTTATAACCTCTGTGGATAATGATGATCAACGTACGAGAAACATGCCAAAGGTCTCGGAGAACGCGGCAGTATTTGTACTAAGAGTAGCAACTGCTTGTTTGTAATCGTGGTTAGTGGGTTATAAATACATATGTATTTGTTGTAAATGGGGGTTCCCAAGACGTATCAAGTCAATGAAGTTCATTATTTCCATTTATGTGCAAATTTATTTCTTTATATTTTAAATTTTTGCGTTCGTCTCTTCATTTTCACTTTAAAAGCCAAAACAATTTTTTATTCAGAATCATCACATAACCCACTTTCATAAAAAAATCAAGGTTCGGCTCTTGGTGAAGATTTATCACTTCTTGAGTAAAATCTCATTTTCAGTTAATACCTTATAATGTCATTCATAAGTAAGATCCATCTGTAATGGTCACAACTTTTGTACATTTACTTAGAGTACTTTTGGGAGCTTGACCCACGTGAGTTGGGCCATATAGTTACGTACCTTATAAGAGCAAGAATCCCTCTAGTAGATGTGTGGTTCGTGGACAAATAGAACCCATATCTAATCCGACGAGGCCGAGAGTGATCCTCAAGGTGAGAGGATCCGGACAAGATATGATTTCTAGCTTTCTTCAAGGATGGTAGAGGAGGAAGGGACGGATTGCACCATAATCGAATTACGGGAGCATGGCTAAATTCGAATTGACCATAATGTCAGTGGTTTAAGTGGGGGAGTCTCTGACATCCCAATAGCCACATTGGATGGTTGAGGCCTTGTGATGTTATTCATAAGTAAGTCCACTCTCAAATGGTCACCACCAATTTGTATTATTATTCAAAGTACTCAATTTTTGGCTTAACCCACGTGACTATGTCGGATCGTTACAAATAGAGAGTAATACTACGAGGCCGAGGCTCAAAGAGAGAGAGAGAAAGCACAGTGGTGACGGTGGTGATGGCCACCCATAGTGACATTAAATTGCAGGGTGGCAGCGGCGGGGTCACCTTTATGCTATGCGTGCTCTGTGGTCGTGGCCATGGGGAGGTGAAGGGCAGAAGAAGCTGAAGAGAAGAAAAGTGAAGAGAAAAAAAGGGCATAAACAAATTTGTGTTCTTCAAAAACCTCACGTTCAACACGGCAGTTTCTGGAGGAGGTAAATTTGCGATGTATAAACTTGATACAAAGTTTTCGAGCATTTTATAACCTTATGAATCAAATTTATATACCTTTCTTGTCTGCCAAAATTATTACTGCCCGCTTCCTTTGGATCGATCCCAAAGCATGGACAAAAACCCCCACACGCCCATAAACTATAATTTCCACTAAAGAGAGAACATGGCGCTAGCTGCCACTACCATTGCCCGATCCAAGACATGCACAAGCCCACAGATTTCCAGGGATTTGTCCATCCTTTGTGATGAGGAAAGTTGCGAAAACAACACTGACCTAACTCGGACTCGAGTGATCTCACAAAGGTGTCCCTATTGCCATTTTTAAACCATCACAGGCATATGCAAAGTGCCACTAATCATTAACCTCCATCATGTAAGCATCGATTCCCCATAATAATATAAAAGAAATGAAATACTTTATTGTGTGAAACGAGCTAGTAATGGCCATGAAATAATGGATGCCCATCGACATGCACATGGCCCTGTTCCCTCCCCCACTCGGGGGGTCATGGATTCAGCATATCTCCTCTCTTGGCCAAATAAAAATGTACTAGACGAAGCAAGGAAAATATATATTTGTGTGCCCAAAATTATTTAATTAAATGAATTGGCAGCAAGAATCTCATGGGGGGTGGAAATAAATATTTATATATCCGGAGGAATAAAACACCCAACAACCGTGACAGCGATGACGGTAGGGGACAGAATAATAAGGAAAATAGTATGTCCTTAAGCAAAGCCATTATAGTGAAGCCCACAAGAACAGAAAACAAGACAAAAATGAAAAAAAAAAAATGAAAGACAAGAAAAGGAAAAAACATCAGACGAGCTAAAGTTTATTGCCTCTTGTTCCATCACAAATCACCACATCTTTTGATATCTATGTACGAGCTAAAACAATGAAAGTACAGAGAGGGACGGGTAAAGGAGGAGCACCATGGCCTCTGATCCATAGAGAATCTCTGGCCAAAAGGTGTTTGCCCCGAGAGGATTTAAAACTGGCGAGCGCAGAGTTTGGGTGTTCAGCTTCTGCTCTTGCACTTCTCCATTGCTCTTGGTGCTGAAAATTTTTTGAGATCCCGTGATTAGCTTAATAATAATCAGATGCCTCCTCGCGTTTAAATGGCGAAAACAAAAAACTGGGAAAAAATGATAAATTTAGCTGAATAATTGATGAGAAAGCTGCGTACCGAGCCCTATTGCTTCTGACCCTTTCATTATGCGCAGGCGCTTGCACGAGTCGACAAACATCCTGTTGAAACGGAATAAAGTTGAGTTCAAACGAGAAAAACCTTTGGAATTACCAATCCCTCCTAAGAGATGGTTTATAACCGGCGTTTTATAAGTTTACTACCAAAATCCCATGTCGATCGTCTAAGATCCGATGACTCGCGTATTAGAAAGTTCTTTTAAACGATAAATTCTACCACTGCAAGATACATTATCTGCCAAGGTTACACTAGTATAATTCATCAAAAGATATAGTCCAATAGTATACCTAAATTCCTTGGGAACTAACTTAGCAGGTAGCAAGAACCTAAGATCCGATGTATTGTTAGATAACCGAATAAGGAAAAAGATATATAAATGGTAAACATCATCTTTTGCAAGGGGTTTTTTTTTTAGATTTTATTTATATGGAACGGGGAATATGAGGGAGAAATACTTACTCCCATGGAACGTCGCCCACTAACATCCAGTCGCCATCCTTGTCTTCATAGGTGGGCACATAATCAGAGCTGTTCAGCAGGTCCTTCAGCTTGCTCTCGTTCATGAAGTCTATCATTCCTTGTGCACCATAGCTCCCTTCACCAGCAAAAACCGAAACTAAATTTTTTGTTTTTTAAACAAGACATTGATAACACATCATGAACGACAGGAAAAAGGTCGTGGGGTTTCGCAATATATGTATGAAAATGATGTTTCTTACCCATAGTGAAGGAGCTGAACATCTTGCCAAGAGCATCAGAGAGTTGCTTGTAGCTGCTGTAGTTCTTGAGGTCGACCTTGCGAAGATAAGGTGCTCCATCCATGGACACCTTCACGAATGCCGCGGCCGCCATCGCCTTCTCTTTCTCCTCCTCAGGGTCGGCGCTCTTCTGGGCTACCATCATGTTCTTCCTGTATGACCTCACTGGCGGCCAGCCCACCACCTGAGCCCTGCATGAAATCCAGTTCATAGAGAACCCGAAAAATTAGCATGAGAAAAATAAACAAATTCCGGAATTTTGATAAAGGCTTTGCATTTTTTTGACTTTTTCTTTAAGCCGCCAACAATTAACAGATAAATTTACAAGAGCGGTTAATTAAAAAGATTACGATTCATTCAACAGGTTGCATAAGTATACTTGATCTATCAGATGAGTATGCTCTAAAATAGCGAGCACATGTAATATAGGGTGAAAAAGAGTTGGATGTACATGGACCAAATCTAGCTGAAAGATTACTCAAAAGAAAAGAGCAAAGTACTCACTTGGCTGGTGGCTTTGCAGGATCTTTAGCGGGGATAGCACCAGCAAGAAGAGTCTTCTCCTTACTCTTCATGGCCTCTTTGAGATCCACCACCGACAAACCATCCTTGGCTTGAAAGTTGAGCTCGAGATCCACCACGGTCTCAGAGAACCCTCTCTTCCCGGTGGCCCTCGGAGCCTCCACCTCCGCCGCCCCACCGCAGCCAGGCAAGCCGAGGCACAGCTCTGTCTCCTTGTAGTTCAGGTCGCTGCCGCTGAGCAAGCCGACCATTTTTTTCTCTCCAGAGGCAATGACACAAAATCAAGATGGTCGTTTGGAAAACCCTAGGCCTCACGATCTGCTTCTTTTCTCCTCTTCTCCTCCTTCTTGTTTGCTTCTTCTCTTCTTCTATTATTTTGGGTTAATAAGAGGTAGAGAGAGAGAGAGAGAGAGAGATAGAGACCCAATAATATAAATGTGAGGGTTTGTTTATAGGGAACTGCATGTGTATATGGTATTGGGTCCGGGCCTATCGGGCAGTGACACTTGAGACGGCTCGGGATCTGTTGATCTTTGGAGAATCGGACCGACTTGATTAACGTGTGGAAACATTGTTAAAGAATTGATAACTAAGCAAGTGGGAATAAAGGTGGTAGGAAGAAGGGAGCTGTGAGCTGCCCGCCCTTGTCCCCTCCGTCCTTCCTCACAGCTTCTTTTGCCTGAGTCAACAACTCTTTTAAAATCCCCATCCATCTTTCGGAGCTCGTTCCCCAAAAAAAAAAATTGTATTGATGTCTCAAACCGAATATCCCGATTACAAGTACGAAACCGATTCCTACAATAAATACTTAGAGGGATTGTTGACGCTGATCGCGTGTTTCCCTTTCGACCTAATTCAAGACTTTTTAATAAGTAAGACCTCTCCTTCCGTGATATTTTTGGAAATGATTACATTTTATCATTATCCTAATAAAATTCTCCTAATCGAGATTAGATCTTTAATGATCCAACGGCTGCCAACTCTGGTGGTATGGCTCATCGATGATTAGGAAAGCGGCGCTAAAGTGAAAAGGTTATCGCACGAAATTATTGGAAATGTTATGTGTGTTTAAATAGCTTTAAAAGAGGTGGAAAATGGCTTTGATTTGCATGATTATTTGCAAGATCCGAGACACATCATATCATGTAAAGTTCACCGCATCCCAACACAAGATTAATTGATTATGTCCACACGAGAAGAACTCGTGCATCAAGACATACATATCTTGGTAATAGAAAACGATCTCCACTAGTGTTAACCGAGCTTCATATTTAAAACCTAGGTGGATTAACACGTACGCTAGCTCTCAAGTCAATATTATAAGTATATCATTATCAATACAATCATAATTCAGAAAATTTCACGTTGCGACCTTGTTGAGAAAGCTCCGTGATATATTATGATGTCACGGTATTGAGAGATCACGTTTTCTATTGATTTTTTTATGAGAATTACGTTGCTACATTTCTCTTATAAGCTCAGAAAAATTGATTGGGAAAATGCTATATCCACAACAAATGTCAATAAATAAGAAAAATGAATAAATAATATATAATTACATGACTTAGGTTCCTCTCAGTGTCTATCTTTCCTGTCTCATATAATTTAGGTAACAATCAATTGGGAATGCTATTTACAATTGTACATGAAAAAAGGAGATACATGACCAAGTCCAAACCTGAGAGCACAACTTGACAACCAACTTTCTCCCCCCAATAAATTCTGAGATGTCGCTTTCTATTTAAAATTTCTCTGACGAGCATTCCCTCATTTGATGGTTTTTCCAATCAAGGGTATAAAAGTGACCCTGCCCTAACACTTTGCCTATTAAGATTAAACATATATGTCCGTACGTGAACATGAACCGCAATAGGAATGGCTGCAGCTATGTGCACATTGCCATGTCTAACTTCTTCTGGTCCAAACGTGGAAGCATCTGGTCTAAATGAGAAGAGTTGATTGCCAATTCGAGTCCAAGCCGTGCTTCCAAAAAAGTGTTCCTCTTAGGGCATTCGCGGAGAAGCTTGATCGATGTGCGCAACCTGTTGATTATGCATGTGCATGTGCAATTTGATGTGTTATGTCGTATCTGTGTTTGTTGAAGGATTATGATTTCCTCCGTCCTGGTTTCGCATTAATTAGCTCTTGTTAGTTAGCTTGATATATATCAAACCGCTCTTATATATCGACCAGAGAGCTACACGTATGACCATCCTTTTTCTCCTAATTGTATTGCTAGTCCTCATATGATGAAAGTTTGTTAAGAAAAAGCCCACTTTTGGATAGATTATCATAGGTTCCTTTCACGAGATCAGAGTATACATTAGAGATAGTATGTCTGGCGAGGTTGCATCTTCTCTCGCGAAACTATAATTTGTCTCGAAATCAATTATTGTATCGTATAAAACTCCTAATGTAGTGAAATTTCCTCCAACCTCATACAGTTCCCTTTCACTTCCTGCAGTGGCTCTCTCTTAACTGAAGACACAAATGTGTCAGCATGGAAGCTTATCGATGTACTCACCATCCCCCATTTACAAAAGCCAAGAAAGGTAAGGTCATATATGAGAAGATACGAACGTAATCTTCGAAAAACGACTTGAGAGTATATCTTGACCGATCTGGGATAAGGACGCAACCCAAGGGAGTGATATGACGACAAACTTCTTGTCCTCATCGAGTTCGGAGGGGTAAAGCGGGATTATCTGCGACGTATACGTTGCGCCATTAATACTGAAGTGGATGGAGCAACCAAGGATAAGTCCCATTTGAAGGAGATTGCAATGTAAACAGATCTTGGGATTCTCTCCTGAGCATAATATGAGCCAGAGTTTTTTTTTTTTTTTTTTGAGCCAGTGCTGATGCGCAGGAGTTATCGGCATCACCAGTTTTTGTGAGGCCTTTGTTTAAGACCGTATGGTGGTGTCTTCAAGACAGGTCACGTCCCCTTGGAGAAAGAAACATCCCTAACCCTAGATGTGCCCTTTGGTCCATCAACATCGCCCCCATAAAGACCCCCCTTCCAATTTCTTTGCCTTGTTTCTTTCTAGGTTTTTGTGTTTTTCCCCATTATATGTTTTTTCGATAATATTACTGGGTATTTGAATTTTTAGCTCCATCCATAAAATAACAAGCGTGACCCGCAATGTTACTCTAACTCACAAAATTATTTTGAAAGGGAGACATTGTGATTTATAAATAATCGACAGCATTCAAATCGAATACGCTATATTGGTTCTTTCTAACCTAACTTTTGCCATAATAATCCCCTTGTCTCCCCCTCTCTCTGTCCTAGCCACATATCCTAAAATTCTCATATAGCAACGGTCCAAAAGGACTTTCTGAGTCGGAAAGAGAAATATGTTTATATATGCATTTGTTTCAAACTCTTTGGGGCCTTTTAGGCTTGGTTGTGTCAATGTCATGTAAGGATACAAGAAACCCTTTTATTTTACTTTTGTTCCTAGCGCTGATGTTGTCTAGAGAAAGGAAAATAATTGACTCCCTTCCTTTCCTAGTTAGCTTTTAGGCTACATCTACTTGGAGATGGAGTGACTTATGAGGCTTGTAAGTGGTCCTAAATATTGACCAAAAAATAAGTGGTCCTAAATAAAGGGGCTCGATTAGTTTTATATCATTTTAAGATATCTGACCTAACAATGTATGGAACTTATATTACCATGCATACCAGAGAGAAAGTTGAAAGCATGCTACAATGTGTAATGAACAAATTATCGAGCATATTAAAGTAGAAATAACATGTGTGGGTTTCTATGGACAATGGTCTAGGGTTTAAATGCGAAAGATTATAGATATAATCACCGGATCTCCCATCACAAGTAACTCTGCGAGCTGGCCAGTACGAATGGATGAAATGGTTTGCGTGCATTCATGGGATTTACAGGACTTTAAAATTCAGATATGATCGTCAGTAATCAAAAGTTGAGAAAATAAATAAAAGAAAAGAAAGAAAGTTAAAAGTACTTGATGTGCTAATACAATGTACATGCGTGTGTGTGTGTGTGTGTGTATATATATATATAATTCACTTTAAAATTAGGTCGCACATGATACTATTAATGGATGCACATCCTGTGGGCTGAGGTCTCCCAAAAAAGTTAGGATGCATTTGATTATTGAAAATCCTCCCATTTGGGAAACATTGACCAAGAAATGCGCTGGTTAGGTCACCCTTGTTTTCATATTTTCCGGAAACTGAATACTTTTTTTGAAAATTGAAAAAGAAAGGAAACTGAAATTTAAGAAAGATTTGTCGTTTCTATTTAATATAGACTGTAGTTAAAATAATGAGGGGAAAACAAAAATTATCAGATAGAAGAAATATATATTAAAGGATTTTTATGAGGTTCACATTATTTGATGTAAAAAATAGTTTACACATTCACCGTTAGATGATTGACATATGAAAGATTTCAGTTACAGAGCTAACTTCTAGTACACATGGCACTCCTCTAATGGCAATCCTCTAATGATGAATGCACATAAACCTATAAAAAAATCCGAACCTTTTTTTTTATATATTGGAAGGACATTAATACCCTCAAATTTTTTCGTCCCGTCTATATCACCAAAATTGAACCACTGACCTAGAAATACCTTCGATCACAGTTTAGTCCATAATGGCCGTTAAGAATCCGACGTGACAACATGGGTGGACAACGCTACATGAGATGTTACTTTGATTCACTGGTACAAGTTTGGAGGTATTTGTGAGACGAAAAAAATAAGTTTGGGATATTGGTGTCCCACGAAGCAAAATTTATGTTTTATAGTGAGATCAACCCTTGGTTTTTTTAAAAAGAATCGGCAGAAGTGAAGCTAAAACTTGTTCTCCAAAACCAACACACATCCTTAGTTCATAACAAGCAAAGTTTCATATGATAGAAAATTACACAAATTAAAATCCTTTTAGATCAAACCACAAGTGACTTTCCATGCATGGGAAGGTCATGGTGGTCATTAGCAAGATAGGGACTACACTAGATAGAACACTAGACACAACATTAAGCTCATCTTCTACGTAACTTCCCGTGTATATTTTAGCCATTTTTGACCAATCAATAGCCCAGCAGATCGAGAATTGATTCTCTTTTTCCAAAGGAGACATGCTCCATTAATTAATGCTGCCCCCATTTAATTAATATAATCATGTCATTAGCATAGTTTAATTGAGTTATGTACATGCCGGTCCATCGAACACAATATATGAGAACCTTCCCATCAATATAAAATACTCCATGTGTTGGTTGAAGCCGGGACATGAGATGCCATAGTGGGGGCTGCGCATTGCACTCATTGCTTGGAATGTCTACCAAAAATTTAAAAATATTCTATTATCATACGCGGTTTCGAAACACGTCGCCTTCAATAATTTTCGGGGTTTAATTGATACAAATGCAAATTGAGGTGGCCAACCTCATGTTTGTAGCCAGCCTTATGGTCTCTTAATATGCATGTAATTATATGTTTAAACGGGTCTGATTTAGGTGAAATTGGCGCAACTGAAAAGGTGGTACCAAAACGTGTATTTGAGTGGGTGACAAGAGGATCACGCCATTCTTTCGCAAAAGGGTGTATCGGGTCACGAAATTTCGAAAGAAAGGACGATGCAAATCTCATCATTGTGGTATTGAAGCTTAAAGATGGAGGTGTCATCATGACTTTGGGAATGGGGAAGATGGAGAATGAGATTTTTAGGCGTGAAGAAAGGGTGGGACAAGGGCAGCATAAATTATGCGCAAATGCTCGAGCCGTGGGGAAGATTTAGAAAAAAAAATTGCAAGCCAACCAATCGAAAGCATCTTGTCGAAGATGATTAAGGAGCTAATTCATCGAATTAAGAATTTTGTGCGGAAATTTGCAGTTAGACCCTTGATTTGATAATTGGAGAAATTGCGCCTAACACCCCCGAACTTTTGAAAAGTTCGCACTTTAATCCTCTCGACTTCTGGCTTTTTTCATCACTTTGTTGTAACAAGATGAATGGAGTAGCGGCATGGCTCAAACATTCCTAATTTAGACATGGGAAACAGAAGGCCGATTGCCTATGTACGAAAAATGTATGGTGGCTCTCCACGACAACGACACCTATGTCTAGAACTATACATCAGGTACCCTTCACGGATTGAGATATTTTCGAATATATGTACAACATCGATCAAGGGCTACGACGACGGACTCGTTCTTATTGTATTTAATAAATTGGCAAACCCTTTACTAGTGGACCAAGCCTGAGGTCAGCAACGAATATATACTTCTGTTTTTTTACCAATATTAGCGAAGGACTGACGGTCGTGACAAACTAAAAATTCAAGGGTGCAAATTGCAATTCTCTCTAGTTGAGGGAGGTAAAATGCAATCTTTTCAAAACAATGGACACAGAAGATAGTGTTTTTTTTTTTATATTTTAATTTGGAGATTTGAGGTTTGGGGTCTAGGAGATTTGAGGATTTGAGAGTATGAATATGCATGCATTATGCAAATGATGGAGGGAGAACCATGTGCTAGGATTCTATGTCCAGGCTGGTGTTGTTGGACCTGAGAAGATAAGGGTAAAAGCCTCTTTTGTCACATTCCACGAGCCTAAAAAATGATTTGCATTATCTAGCTGCAATATTACAGACCAAGGAACAAAGGTAAGATTCAAAACCTAACTGATCAAACTTCCAAAATTGGGTTATCCTCTATGAATTTCTGTAATTTCATGTTTAACTCGTGGTAATGTGACATTAGATCATGGTTTTTTCCGTGCATGGCAAAGAAATTACAAGACGTAACGATCAATCTATTATGTATGAAAGAGAATTTTGTGTGGTGTGTCTCATCCATATGTACGAGCCCGTCTCTTAACCACCATAGTTATGAGAAGTACTAGAGCTAAGAAGTTAAGATTTCCTGAAATCGAACATCGCAGTCAAGTTAGTTAGCATTTGCACTGCAGCTGTGAGAAAGTATCTTATGCGACCCGTGGTCCGCGACGCCCTTCTTTCTATATTTAAGACCTCCAACTAATCGGATTCAATTCCAATCAAACATCATGATATTCCTTTCATGGAGGAGCTGCAATCTCACTGGATCGACTACCTCCGCGAAGACGGGCCCCCAAGGAGAAACGAAACGACGGGGACGGGACGGCGTTGCCGGAGTCGCATACGGAGCCCTAACCTGGCCCATTCAATTGCATCCATTTGTTCGATGGGCCCATGTCCCATATCTAATTGTTTCTGTGTTGGCGTATGGACAGAGGATGGAACAATTTTTCTGTGGCTTGTATCCTCTTGCATGTTCTAGTTTCATTGACATTCTGGTCTTTAATGTCTAACGGCATCCCCAACCAGATTGGATTTCTGCATTTGTATGTTCTGTTGCCTGTTGTTGTCATGTTGCTCGACATTGCATTGCCCTCCTTCCCTTAGATTCAACTTTAGGGCAAAAAACCAAAACTTGTATATTTAGTCGCAGATTTCACTGTCGGAATTTGATTTTCGATCACTCGATACACAAAATTTCTCATTTTGTATTTTCGTTTGATATCGATGAATATGGTTATAATGTTTACGATACCAGAATTCTAAGATTTGACACGGGCTCTTCTCTTGCTTTTTAGGATGACTTTATCATGTGCCGGCAAAATTATCGATTCTCGGGCATTTGATTTTTTGAGTGGTCTCTAACCCTCTTTTTCTTTGTCTCATTTAGAATATATATATTCGGACTGCTTATTCTTGATCTAGTTGTCGAGACAATTTTAAAAAATACATATTTCCTTGTTCGAAGATATATTATTTTTTGCCTTGAATCGTTTGGGATTTATACATTATTTCGGTGATTTTTAGCCCTTTTGAAATGGCTCTTTTGAGAAATTATTTTCTCACCTCCGTTTTGACCCCTCCTTATTCAAACTTTTTTTTTTTTTTGTGAGATGTCATGTGCCTGTGTCGCCAAATATGGGGACTCTATCACACATTCTCATGTGCTAGAGAAACGGTCCTAAAACAAGGATGTGTCGAACACGAATTAATTCAGGAAAACATTTCGAAATAAACGAAATAGGGCGCGAACCAAGCTTTGGTACCATGTAAAAAGACACCGATGAATGCGAACTCTATATCTTTGTTGAATCTTTGCATGTGCTACATGGATGGGATATTTTTTTTCCTTTTGAAGAGCGTAAATAGATAGAGAATAAATAATCGAAAAATATTAATCGAGATAACAAGAGTCCCGACCCATCCGGGCTACGAGCCCGCAAGCCTAAGCAGGCAGGGCTCGAGCATCGGCCCACGCGCTTCTTCTCCCCCTGCGCAACGGGCCCAAATCGACGATCCTCGGCCTAGTTCGATAGATCGGCCGTGCTTCGGGCCGGTTCAGCGGTCCGAGTCCATCTTTCAACGGACTTCCTCCGGCTCCTTTCATGGTGGCGGAGCTCGAGCCCTCCCGATCTAGGGCTCGAGCTCGACGCCGCGATGGAGGTCGAGGCTATCGAGCTTGACCGGGGGGCGACGGCCGTCGGTGATGGGGTGGTGACATTTACTCTGTTCTCTCTATTCGACGGCCGTCAAGCAATTAGGGAGAGACACTAATTTTTTGTGAAGGCCGCGTTCCAATCAGCTTCGATCCAGCCCAATTCAAGTCCATTTTTAGGAACCCATCACCACCAAATCCAGACATTCATTCTCCTATTAGCAAAACAGAAACACGATGCCGATCTTATTTCGATTTTTAACTTATTAATATAGAATACTACGAGCGCGACATGCATATATTTGTTGTTCCATTTACTCGTGTCGATGTCGATATGGAAAGTCGTTTCAACTCTTGGACCACAAATTCTTTTGACTGTTCTAACTAATAAATGCTACGTTCCTATACAACAGCGACATGAATGGTTATCGCGGAATGCCGACATCTTTTTAAGTTTGACAAGCTTTAGTTATTTTGTAATTTGATGGTCCACGTTTCTTAGTTCGGTTCTATCTAAAGGGAAAAAAAATGACACGAATTATCCTTAAAACCTTGACTCAATTTGTAACATGGTCCTTGAACTTTTAATTTGTTCGATATAGTTTCCTGAATTTTAGTGCAATGTGCCATGTCGATCATAAATTTTTAAATTGTTCCATGTGATTCCTAAACTTATGAGATATGATCTTTTTAGTCCTTTGACTATATAAAAATATTCGATATTATCTTTGAACTTAAATTAATAGAAAGACAATATCGATCATTTCCATATAACTCAGAAACCAAATCGAATATGCACCAAAAAGTTTAAGGATTCATTGACCAAATTTAAAGTTCAAGGGTCATATCGCACGTTATTTTAAAAGTCATATTCCATTTATGTCGTTACAAAAGGCAAGTCCCCGTAGGGAGCTGATGAATGGCGAGAGACGAGGAGACGTGGCACGACCGGACCAGCCGGGAGTCCGGTCCGAGATTTGGTGGCAATAATAATAATAATAATGAATTTTCTGCCCGTCTGACAACCAGGCGACGGGATTGATCAGGGGTGGCCCGGCCACCTGTCCTGTCCACATCATCACGCGGATCACACGTGTTCATTGCCACGCCGGGCCCCACGAGGTTTCGATTGATTGATCGTCCTCCTCCTGTCATCGCACGGAATTTTATGATGGTTCGTTCGTGGGCCCCCCAACCAGCGGAAACGCTGCCCCTTTTCCGTTCCTTACCCCCTTCTTTCTTCTCCTCCCTTTTTCTCCTTTTCTTTCTACTTTTTCACCAATTGAAAAGTTGTCACTAAATCAAACGACATGGATACATTCCCTTAACCACCCCCCCCCTTTTTTCCTTCTCCATGAATGCCAAAACAAAGTATAATTTTCTTTCCAAAGGATATAGTAAAGAGCGCGGAATATGTATACGTCTGATGCACTCGTGCCTATACCTACCATGGTTCGAATCGTGGCGGAATTCACGGCTTAAGCATCGCGTACTGTGATTTACAGGCAGGTTCGATTCTCTCCTAGCAAACTGACCTAAGGTCCTCCCCTCCCCTCCCCCTTTCTAATTTAGCGCTTATGTGTTTTTGTTAGAAATTCTAACTCAAAAACTTAAGCTATTGAGTGGAGAGAGACCGCATGCTTATGAAAAGCTCATAAAGCCATTTTGTCAAGCGCTGTGAGGTATTTCAACACCTCCTTTCACGTGCGAGCTAGGTTAGGAGTGAGACGTGGAATTTGAATAATAGGGGTGGACGCGCACGAAAAAGGAGATGACGACATCCGACTCTGATACTATATTGGAAAGTCCATCCAGTCATCATATGGAGAAGCAGACCAATAAGAGGTGAGCTTTTAAAAAATTTGTGAAGCAACCTACCAAAAATAATAATAATAATAATGAAGTGCAAAGTCGATTAGAGTACAAATTACCTTGATATTATGATTAACGCATTATAACATGCCACTCATTTAAACGATCTATAAAAATCTCTTCTTCTTTTTTCACATGCATGACACGCTTTTTATGGAGGTGTTGTTGGAATCATTTGTAATGTAAGGTCGGATGCGTGTTCCAATAATTCTCCACACGCCTCTCGAACGTCCTTTCGTTCATACGATACTCATTCTTTGAGTGTTTTCGACTACTTTAAAGGATCAGGCTGCATAATTGAATAATGTTACACACATCAAAAAACGATATAAAAAAATTAATTTACATATGAAGCAACAAATGATTTTTGAGTGTTATAATAAATACGATGGATAATTACCAAAAAAATACCTAAATTTATTATACGGCGGCCAATTCAGTTCTAAATTTTTTAATTTAACCAACTTAATCTTAAACATTTTGATGATTTGTCAATGTAGTCCTCCTTGCCAATTTTGGTCGAAGATTACTAAAATGAATGCTGGCTATACCATGTAGGACAATCAAGACTAACTAAACTAAGGGTGATCGGTTCCCAGTTCGGTTCGGTCCCACCAAGGAACCTGGAACCAAATCAGGAGGATTGGTTCCCAATTTTGGGAATTGTGGACTGGATCGGTCAAACTGGTCCGATGGAATCGATGACTTAAGCTTCTCATTCCACATAGAGTGAGCTATCTCATTGTGCAATGTCTACAAGTCCAAAGATATGCTCCGATGGTGTAGAACACCAAAGCATGAGCCAAATACAATGACTTTTCATACATAGTGGCATGTGACACCAACAACTTGGCATATGTTATGATGTTAAAAACACATGCAATGTGTACAATGTCACATTATGCATAAGAGTGGGGAAAGCTTCGTTGTCGGCCGAACCAGGAGAAGAATTCATTCCATGGCGCTGTAATAAAGTGAAGCTTACTATATTTACATAATTACATATATGTGGAAGACAAGGAGAAAATTGAAAAAAAATATATATATTGGAAGGAGATAGCATACTAGCTAGATAGACTTGTGCAATGTGTAGACATTGTTCTTGTCTTGAGATGGCAGACAAGCCGCATAGACTTGTGCAATGTGTACACAAGTCTAGTATACATGTAAGTCTATCTAGCTTGTATGTTATCATGTCGTATATGTTGTATGCACAAATATAATTTAAAAAAATGTAACCGGTCCGGTCCATCGGTCCGGTTCCTACCCCATAAGCGAGAAACCGGACCGGTGACCTTTGGAACTGCCCAGAACTAGTCGGTCCAGTTCGGTCCGGGCGGTTTCCGTTTTAGGCGGTTCCCGTTGCACACCCCTAAACTGAACTGCCACGTTAGCGGTTAGCCGAAAGGATTATATTGATAAATCATCAAAAGATTTATAACTAAATTAACAATATCGAAAGATCTAGAACAGAATTGGCAACCGTGCAATAAGATTTACGACTTTTTCTTTAGTAATTTTCCCTTAAATATGACTCACGCACTGAAATTCTAATACTAATAAAATTCTCAAAATCACTTGGTGGATCAAACTTTGCATATTAATGTTAGTATCCTTGACATTACTAAGTAGCAGGGAGTGGGGGTGCTGTGGCTCACTCATGTGGGTCAGACTTTGATTAGAAAACACGTGAGTCGGTCCAATATCTTTTATAGGGGTGGACCCTCGAATGTCGTAGTGGTCCAAAAGAATGATAACAATCGTGGGGATCAGAGAATGTAAAATTAGAGAAATGCCCACGGATTTTAATGCGGGAAACTAAGAGGCGACCCCGCAATCTTTTTGTCCACAAGTCGTCTTTTGATTTTTTCCCCGGTCGTGTCTCTTCGATATCTCTTTGCGTGAACATGTCTTGGGTTTCCTAGGGACCACTTATAAATCCCCCTTCATTAAACTTTTGTGTTTTCTTTGTATTTTTCGATCTTGTGCATGGTGCGTGGGCAAAACCCTAGGTACCAAATGAGAACGATGTAGTACATATTGGCCCAAAATTCATAATTTTTTTCCCAAGCTGGAAAAGATGGATTTAAGTTGTTTAATTAGGAGAGCTCCGATTCCTTAATTAAGTTAGATAAAATGCCAAGGAATCGCTCATCAAATCTTACAACTAGTCCAGTTTTGCCTTGTCAAGTCTTGAAACTACCACCTTGCATTTTATGATAAAAACTACATCAGCGAACAAACCCTAACTCTATCCAGTCACCAGTGAAGCTAGAAACCACTTTGCCGCCATTGTTGTTGCCATCACCGGTGGCGGACGGTGACCCTGCCCCTCTCTCTCTCTCGCTCTCTATCGTGGGCAATGGACAACTTCAGTATGGCCACCGTTTGAGGTTCATGGATGCCAGGGACAGCATCAGCGACTTCATAGAGAGAGAGAGAGAGAGAGAGAGAGAGAGAGAGAGAGAGATCAACAACATAGGGGCGGCCCGAGCGAGGTTGGAGTGGTTACTGTTACGGCCTTCTGAATCTGCGGATTTCATGGAGGACGAGAGCAGTTTAGTGATGTGGTAAAGGCCTTTTGAATGAGGAACTGCAGTTTTGTAAATAAAACTAAAGAATTGACTTACGTCAGGTGCAATTTGGCGTCTGCATGGAAAACTTACATGCATAACTCGTCATTTAAATTTGTGATAAAGGGGGCAAAGTCTATGAATGGTTTACCCTTTAATTTTGATTCGTGTTATCAATGGACAAAATTAAATAAAAAAATTATTTTGGAATTGATATAAAAGAATTGTCTAATATTATTATTTTTTATTAAGCTGCTTTGAGAATACTTTTTACTGGTCTTCCAATTCCGACTATTCATCCTTGCAAGGCTTAGTAGTCAAAGCGCGACTTTTGCCGACTTGAATGTTCCCAGCAGCATGTGCATGTGCATGTGCATCATCAAACCCTAAAGTCGCGTCGTATTCAAGCATGCAGAATTCCGGTGCATCAAAAAGCTTTGAATAGGATTGTACATTCACAAACCTAATCAAAAAAATCCAGTTCAGATACTCCACCTCGGCGTCGCTATCTTCTTGAGCTGTTTTTGTGGCCCGAGTCATGCCGAACCTGATGGAATTAAACTCGCCGATCACACACCACAAAAGAAAGCGCGTTGCTTCAGAGAAAAATGACGAGAGAAATTGCGTGCACCACACAGGCTCGAGCGCAAGATCACGTGCACCTTTGCTGCTTGTTTTGATATCGTTTCATCAATGTTGCTTTCACGACATTCATTCAGCGCTTGCTCATCCGCTCATACAGCTAGCGAGAACATTCGTACAAAGAGTGGTTACACATCTTAAAGTTCGAACTAGCCACATCTACACAAGCTTGTTCGAAACATGTAGGAAGATTTCCATCGCAATTAGTCATTTTCCAACCAATTTCCTGAATTGATACGTTCCGGGACGACGCATTTCCATTTAAATCTGTCTATTATAGGTGACGTGTCGGTCTGCCTGAGAGAAAAAGCCTGGAAATATGTTTGGTGGAAGGAAATTGAATATCTCAAGGTAGATATATGTCCAACTCAATAGAATGTGGTTTTGCAAAGGATTACATTGGCTCACACTATCCAGGGCCACAAGCGAGGTTGTTCCTCAGTTCATGCACTTATCAGTGAAGCTTATGTCTGTTTATGAACAAAATCGGGTAAGATATCGGATACAACCAGCTTCAGCTAACTCGAAAATCTATAGAGAGACGACATTCGCAGAAAATGAGATATAATTCATTTGTTTCTGCGATTCCTTTGCGTTAGAAGATGATCATTCGTCGATGGACAAGGATCCTTTGAATTTAATGCAGTAAACTGTTCAGATGTAAATTTACTCCCTTCATAGGATGACACATTAACACTTTGAATATTCAATGGCTTAGATGTATTCTCCTTTTCTTTTTTCTTTTCATTTTCTCCTAATCTTTTATTCTCTTTTACCTTTTCTCTCTTAACTTCTTCCCATGATGATGGCAGAAGTCGCGAGAACCCTTCACTTTGCCACTTTGCTGCCACAACCCCTTCCTGATACACCTCCAACCGTTATCGTTGCCAGCACCCTCCGCCACAACAGCCTCCACAAAGTGCAGGACCATGGTAGTCCGGGCGAAGAGAGAAATGGATAGATCATGCGGACATCTAGGCGGTGGCCACTGGCCAGAGATTGTCTCCAAGCAGCAGACGCAAGCAAGGGAGGCAGCAATGAATCACGGGGGAGGGCTTCAAGGTAGAAAGATTGGGGAGAAGGGTTTTTCCAAAAAGTTTAAGGGCATTTTGGCACAATTAGGTTAATTTTGCAAGGGTAAGTTAACTAAAAATGCATATTACCCTGCTATAAATTTAGGATATTCCAAATAGAACGTTACTCGATATTCGCTCCAATGACGTACGTGTTATGTTTCACACGGGCTATTGACCTAATAATATTTCTGTAGGAAAAACCCAAAAGAAATTCAAGGACAGGTCATTAATGACCCAACTTTTTGATGCACACGGGCGCCTGCAGAGATGGAGCCCAGGAGCCATCAATGGAATGTGTGGGGGTGGTGGTGTTGTTGCTGGGAATGGTGATGGGGATGGAGACGGTTCAGACCAGCGGACAAGGAGTGAGCCACTCCCCCCTAGAGCACGTATGGACAACGTTTGCTTTTGTCTTGATTCTCCTCCACCGTGAATTGTCCCACCTTTTTTTGGGCTATCCATCTTTTCTTTATGCCTTTCCTTCTCTCTTCTCCTTTGACCTGGTTTCTCCCCCACTGTTGATTGAGGAATGACCTAATATTCGGTCTTGCATGGAGAGAGTATACCTAACGCACATGTATGCTGTTTGGCTAAAACCCATTTCTTGTTCTTATCAAATTCTTTTGGAAAAATGATACAAATGTCCTTGAACTTTAGCCTAATTTGTAATATCGTCTATAAGCTTTTAATCTATTCAATGTGATCCTTGAACTTTTTTTTTAATCTTTAAATCTTAGCTTAGGGGAGATGATGGTATTTAAATTTAGGTTAACCAACAAAAGTCAATTACATTGAGCATCTAGTGATCGGTTCTTTAGATGAACTTTGTCGTCTTGTTCAGAATCCTCTCACTTTATTAAGCCGAGAGACTAGGTTTGGGTATATAAGTACAAATAAGACTATGCTTAGGTCAATTCCATATTAACTCAAGTTTCTACTCGCGTTTTCACCCGGTCCATAAGATTAGAGAGGCATGTGAGCCGAGGTTTATCCTCTCAATTAGTGTGGAGTTCCACATCCTAAATCAAAACATATTTTTCTAATTTAGGACCATATTTTCTTCCTTCTCTCGTTGCAAGCTAGACGCTTCTTGCAACAACTTTTCTGATTGGAGGGTCGCAAACACGAACAAGGGCATCGCCCCATATATATATTTTGTTAAGTTTGTTTGTAGTTGATGTCCATAAATTACACTTACCAATCACAGGTATGGCTAGAGGAAATTCTCTCCAACAAGGGATGCGGGAAAATAGTCCACAAGTTAAATAGGGCACATTTCCTTCGAAGCCTTGTATTAAGTTTTCCGGTTAATAGATATTCATCTCTCGGTGATGTGACTTTAAATGAGCGAAGTCTCGATGATAGAGGTTGATTATGTTAGATAAAATTTGAGATTGTCTTGCCTGTAACCCTACTATAAATAGGTCCTTGAATCGCTTTGTCATTACATTCTCAGGTTCCACCTCTTTATTATTTGGTTGATTAGCTCCAAACACACACACACTATCTAATATCTATCACGAGTTGCAAATGAGATTGAGAAGAAAGTTTTTAAAGTTCTTATGATTCCACCTATTGATAGAAGATGAATATGTAGCTCATGTGGAGATTCTTTTATTATTAGTCCTTGACATCTACACAATTCTCAAGAAGCAGTGAGTTATAAGTTTCTAACAATCCATGTTCTCGACAAATGCAATAATTAGATTCCTTATTATCGAGAGAGAATTCATAATTCTCATCAATTTCTTCAATTCCACCTTATATCATTAACACAATGAGAAAAGTGCTTGTAATATGAGGATTGGAGGGTGAGTTTTGAAATTGCACCGGACCTAACCAAAAGCACTCCAGCTAATTCAACCCCACCTCCCCCAAATAATAATTATATGAACAATAATTAAATTTTCAATTAGCCGCCCTAAATTAATCTTAAAGGAAAGTTTTTTTTTTTGAAAAAATGACATAAACAGTTCTTAAACTTTGATTTAATGTGCAATATGGTCCATGAATTTTTTATTTGTTTAATTCGATCCATGAACTTTAGTCCAATGTCTAATGTGATCCATAAATTTTTAATTTATTCAATATCATTCCTAAACTTTTGAGTTAAAATTCAGAGACCAATTTGAACAAATTCAAAATTCAAGAACTACAGTACACATGTTAAGGCAAAGTTTAGAGGCCGTTTGTGTGATTATCTAATTTTTTTTTACCGAATATGAAATGAATCGAAAGTCCCACACGCTCGTGCGCCACCCGGGTACCAAACACCCATGTGGACCCGATTCACATGGGTGATCATTTTTCCAATTCCTCCTTCCCTCCTTTATCATTAGTTTTTTTTTCTCCTTTTTTATGGAAAGAAAGAGGGAAATAGGTGAGATGAATGGACGGTCCCGATCTCAAGTCCCGCACGGGCCAAGGACGGATCTGGACCGTCGGACGGGGGGCCAGCGAAAAAGGTAATCCATATGGGCGGCTGAGGATTGTCCCAACCTTGTCCCCCTGATTGACAGCACTTGCCCGGATGTTGCTCCCGCTGCTACCGACACCCCTTCCCTTTCCTTTGTCCCTAATTCATGCAATTCCATAACTAGACACGGAGAGAGGAAAGAGAGAGAGAGAGAGAGAGAATAATATAACACTAAACCTAAGAATTGTCAAGAAAAAAGGTAAGAAATTTATCTGTCTCTCTTCTCTATCTCTCTCTCTGCTCTCCCTCTCTGACCACTTGTTTGTCATCTTCTCTCCTATAAGAACACAACTTGCCAACCTCCACCTTCCCTCACAACTCGACTTCTTTCTCCGCCTTTCAAATAGACTCCCTTTTTTTTCTTTTGGGTTGTTGCAAGAGGCTTGGTTGAACCAGATCTTTGGTTAGCTTTACATCATCAGCCAAGGAATTCCCCAGAGAACCGAAAACAAAGATAAAAGAAATTCTGGGTTTTGTTGTGTGAGCTCAGAACTGCGAAGTTGATCCGAGTTGGGGAAGACATTTCGCGAAAGCTTTGATCTTGAGGGGGGTTGAGCCGTAGGACAAAGCAATAAGATGGGAAGCGGTGGTGGTGGTTATGAGAAGGATCTGAACTTGGAGGCAACTGAGCTCAGGTTGGGCTTGCCGGGCACGACTTCGTCAACGGCAGCAACAGATCAAGAGCCCGAGGCAAGGCAGGCGAGGAACAACAAGAGGTCGTTGGTCGACAGGTGCGAGGAGGAGGCCTCAGAGGATGCTTCTCGGGCTCTTCAAAAGGACCATGACTGTGCTCCTTCTTCAAAGTATAAGTTCTTTTTTTTTTTTAACCCTTTTGTCTATGATTCATTTTAGTACTTCTTTTGTTTTGGGTGGAAGCTAATTTTCTTGGGTATAAATTTTTGCAGAGCACAAATAGTTGGGTGGCCACCAATCAGATCTTACAGGAAGAACAGCCTTCAGACGAAGAAGGCAGAGACTGAAACATCATCATCTGGGATTTATGTGAAGGTGAGCATGGATGGAGCACCATACCTCAGGAAGATTGACCTCAATGTCTACAAGGGTTACTCAAATCTCCTCAAGGCCTTGGAGAACATGTTCAAGTTCACCATTGGTAAATTCTTGTTGAATACTTCCTCTATTCTTTTGGATCTGAATCGTTTGTTATGTAAAAAATTTTGATGTTATAGAATCACGAAATGTTAATGTTGGGTTTTTGTGACCTTGTGTTTCAGGGGAATATTCAGAGAGAGAAGGCTACAAGGGGTCAGAATTTGCACCCACTTATGAAGACAAGGATGGTGACTGGATGCTTATGGGAGATGTTCCGTGGGAGATGTTCATGACATCTTGCAAGAAGCTGAGAATCATGAGAGGATCTGAAGCTAGAGGACTGGGATGTGCTGTATGAGGTTAAAGCCCATAAAAGGCCCCTAAAAAAAAAAAAAAATGAAGGAAGAATATAGCCAGAGGGATAGATTTACAGCTTGGGTTGTTCATGAAGGATTTTGTGATCTTTAGACATAGGTAATCTCCCTGTGGCTGGTCTTCTCCAAGGTTGGAGTGATGGGTCTTCGAGAGATATATGATTTAAACCAGAGAGAGAGAGAGAGAGAGAGAGAGAGAGAGAAGCATAGTGAGTTAGCTGTTCTTTTCTGTAAAATTTGAAGCAGTATTGTATGGTGGCTTGAGCATATGTTATGCCAAAGATACCATTTTCTAGCTATCCATGTCAGGGATAAAAAAATGCATACAGAGATATTTTTTGCTTGATTTGTCTGTTTAGAGGGGAAGTTATCAGAATTTATGAGTCAATGTACTTTTCAGTACAGTTCTTACAAGTTCCCACTTTAAGATAAAGACTAGAACATAAATTTTGTTTTGGCTTTTCTTGTTTTCGAATTCCAACATGAGATCTAGGCGATCTAATTGAATCCATATCAGTTTCTATTGTCTTTGTTCTTAGACATCGAACTCAAAACTTAAGCAGCTCCAGATCTGGCAATGATGGACCTAGATCTGTAACAGGATTATGAAAATTTAACCCATTGGCTGCAGGTTCTAATTTACCTGGATCTGAATTTTAAAAGAGAGGATTGAGCAGATCTGCCATGAAACAGATTTATAAGAAGCTCGTTATGTAATTAGCTGCCTTCATCTGAACGATTTTGCAAATTCTTCATGTATCTGAATTGTTATTTCCATTCCAAAACTCTTCCCCATTAATAGAAGCTCGAAATATGATGAAGATCTTGATATCAGCAAAAATGGAACACAGATTATCGTTTGGTCAAAACGTCCATAATGCAATTACGTAATCTCATTGACAATGTCTTGGTCACAGAATCAGACTTCATCTGAACGTCTTATGGTTTGCACGTTTCTTCAGCCAAGAATTGACACTTTCTGAAGGGATCAAGTGGGCTGAAGACATGATAACCATAATTGACGCCATGAATGGATGAATTGACACACCTTGTATACACGGAAATTGCATCTGAATTATATAACTTACTTGGACCATACCTTAAGTCAATTACAAAGGGAGGACAGCTAGGTTCTTTTGCTTCATGAAGCAACACCTGAGATAAAACCTCGTATGAACATTGCCCGCCACTTCTCTTATTCTTTTAGCTTTCTTGTGAAAAAGCAAATGCAAATTTTGTTGAGGGCAAGACCACCACTTGAAAGCACGATTGCACAAAAATCTTTTGGTGAAATCTTCAAACAAGACAAACTTCTGACACGAGGTTACTGTTAGGATGGAAATGAAATTATTTCGATGCAAGAGCGCATCTAAAGCGCTCGTTAAGTAATCAAACTAAGGTTTTTGATATACTGACTTTCTTTCTTCTTTCTTTTTTCCAGAATATGTGGAATAAGGGTTTTGAAAATTAAGTCGTATCTTATCGAGTAAAATTGCATAATCTTTTTTCTATACTTGATTCCATTCAAGTTGAAAGCACATGCACTCGATGCTACTTGTCTGCGAATGCGCATCAGAGGGGGGCAATCTCCAACTTTTTCACAGTACCTTTCGGCATGTTGTTCTTGATTTGGCTGCCTCCTCATAAGATATCATTTGTTCCAGATTTAGTTGTCCTCAGTATCTTTCTCCACCATGCATCAACCCCAGACAGTGCCGCCTAAAAATCATCATCATCAAGTTAATAAAAAAAACCACGGTGAGGCCAAAATATTTATCGAGCAGACCGAAGATTTTTAGGGCTTCGTGTACACTGTTTCTTGACCGATAATCATTTTTCATCGAATTTGATCAGTTGGGTGCATCCCAAAACATAAAGACGGAGTAGGAAACACGTATACAATAAGGTGGAAGTTCATGTACGTGTACTGGAAAGAGACCTCGCACAGCATAAAGCAGATTAAAAAATTTCTGGTGTTCCCTAAAAGATTAATGTTTTTTGTATGACCGTTCACATTGTGATGTATTCTATTCCATGTGAACGTTCCTTTTGAGAGAAGATTCATTGAATTAAAGTTCCATCTGAAGGACTGGGTCTATGTCTCCATTAGGCGACACAATGACACATGAACTGCGTCTACAGTGCCACCTGCCGAAGGATGCTCAATAAAATATAAGCACAGACCGGATGTAAAGCTTGATTTGCGCAGACTTTATGTTAGGTACGCATGACATGTACTTGTTTCGATTTTGAAAATATTCGGTTTTTTACCTCTCGGAAAGATCACTGCACCGTACAGGTATCGGAATTGTGCGGGCACATCGAATCCCTCCACGGGCCATGTACAATGCATGCTCTCATTTCCTTCTTCCGTTTAAGGGGAGGTATGAAGCAAGATCCGACAGGTTCCGAGTTTTTCCCTAGAAAAGTCACATTAATGTTGGCCTTTCATCGATGGAGAGTCTAGGGTTTTAGCAGCAGATCATGTGGCTTAACCCGAACATGTCACAAGCTCAAACCGTGTTCAAGAAAGCATACGAACGTGCCATGTTGAAGAATCTTCAATTAATCATTCATCTCTTTCGAGTTTTACTCTTGGTATGTTAGGATTCTTTAAAGGGGAAAGAAGAATCAGGTAGGCAGAAGAATAAGTCGGGATCATGTTAAAGTCTAGAGTCGGTGAGCATGATTATTGCCGTAAGCTTCGTTCTCGAGCACATTCGTAATAATGCAACTGGCGACAGCAACAGACACTACTTCATGTCCTAGATTGAACCACGATCTGGCAGAGCCGGTGGATCTGATGAAGGTAAAAAAACAGAATAGTTGTAAAGTTACGACAACTTTCCTAGCACATTGGCTTGACTTGAGTCACGTCCTGGACATGGAGTCGAAAAAGGAAGAGCTCAATAAAGTACAGCAAATGGTATATTTTTAGAGCTACAACCATTGAGATGTTCACCCTGTTGTGCCCGGTAACATTGTATCAGAACTAGGTTTCGATGCTTGGTTGCCCGTTAAATAATTTAGTTCGCATGTGGATTCTTGTTCTTCTTATTCCATCCGGTTTTAGCTCCTCCATACGTTCTTCGGACAATTTCTACTCAGCTTACATGTGAAAATACGTACGGATGTATCTCATGTCGCTTATATATGAGATATATTGTCCGCAATACATTTGCATACGTGCCATCTCTGTTCACCCAATCGAGTAAGCTTTTTAGGTTGAATTTTCTAATCGATGTTGTAAAAACCGATGGAAGAACCGCTACATGTTCATAGCAACTTACGAAGCCATTTGAGATTCATCATCTCATTACCTTACACTTTCACATAAGCTAAGCACAAAAAAACCCAGAATTCTAACAGCGGGGACGAAATGTTCAAGATGCTTGACCTGAAAAGTTGATTAATATTTGCTATCATTACATGTGTGAAAGAACATCATAGTAGAATTTCTACTAAAAGGAAAATAACAAAACGTGTTTTTGTTTTGAAGTGAGATAGAAATACTAATATCGAAATAATTCTAAATATCAGTGACGTCCTTTATGTTCGCTTTATGAAAGTTCATACTATTATAGACACCAAAAGTTAATTATTATACTAATATTTTACCTAAAATAAGAAATTGGTTTCTACCAAAGGCGTAAACTACAAATAATCATATTAAGAAATAAATACTTTCTATCTAATAATTAATTTGATAAAGTAATTAAAAGAATTCTCTATAAATATAAAGAAGGAAAAGTAAATACTAAACCCAAGATAAGCAACAAACATGGCATATTAAGGAGGCACTCGTTTCGCGGAAAATAAATTATTTGGAAACATTTTCGAACAATAATCGCTTTTATCGTATAGAAAAATAAATAAATGAAAGAAAATTTCATCGCCTACGAGAATAATTAGGGGTAGATTGTTATTGATAATGAAAATATTTTCGGTTTGACTAATTTTATAAACAATATAAACAATTATTTTTTCGAAAAATATTTTCCAAATCACTCATTTTTCACAAAATGAGCACACTTGATTCTCAATTTATTACCGTCTTCACGGAGGCATTGGTCAAAAACTGGTTTTTAGGCAATGCAAGAAAGAGATCGAAACATCAATTCGAACTACATGGAATCCAATCAGACTACAATAGTCGAGAGGACTCTTTGTAGGCCCGTTTTGTTCCCACTTATATGGACACAATATAGCAATCTGCAATTAGCAACGACTTTGAAAGTTTGAATCCAATGCACACATTGACCTAGTGATAACCCATGACATCAATGTGATAAATTTACAAGACAGAGAAGGATTGATTGATGTGTTTGCTAGTGAGAGCTGCATAGCCCCTGTGGTACTTTAGCACGATCCTTTTCGAAATAGAACCGATTATAAATCCTAAAAGCGACGTACGCAGATACAAAAGCCACGATAAGCTCCGAAAGGATCGATGGAGGAAAACGTTTTTTCCGTTAAAATCATTTTTCAAGAAAAATGACCGGTTTTTAGTTGTTTGGTGGCGTACTTGAAAGTGACGAGGAAAAAGCTTTTCGAGATTTAGATCATGCTTTCAAAAATTATTTTCTCCGTTATAATCATATTTTATCCCTAACATAAGATAATAATATAATATTAAAATCCTTGTCTAGGATATTACTACACATGAAGTTTGAGTTTTATTTTTTTAATCAAAACAAAGCAACCAAAAAAATGGATTATGCAAATAATTAATAAA
Source organism: Syzygium grande (assembly GCA_024733475.1). NCBI lineage: Eukaryota > Viridiplantae > Streptophyta > Magnoliopsida > Myrtales > Myrtaceae > Syzygium > Syzygium grande. Next base: position 15,525,210 of record JAMXDD010000005.1, on the reverse strand, counting down.
CTTAATCTCTCGTCGCTCATAAACCTTCACGTGAGAATGGTTTTTCATTCCAAAGATGCAGTCAAAGAGTGATACCAAAGTAAGCATCAAAAGTGGAAAAGAACAAGAAAAAAGCAACGAAAAAGAAATGTCATGGTAGAATTGAAGACAAGAGCATCCTAAGTTGGCATTTTCACGAACACCTTCCATACCGTTCTTCAAATATGGGAGTCACATGGGCTAGTGAAAAATAACATAATCAAATGATGATTTAGTCCAACATATCTACGATAAATTAAGAGCTTATTTATATGATTGAGGCTAAAATTAGGGATAAATTTGAAGAGAAGCTGAAACTGCTTGAGAGTTTTTTATGAAGAGAAGAAAAGCTAGAGAGAGAGAGAGAGAGAGAGAGAGAGAGAGAGTATGTAGATTGAAGCTCTCTGCGAGCGTGCATGTGGAAAATGAGTTTAGGAAAACGATTTCTTCTTTTTAGGGTGGAGAAATTATTTTCTTCAATTTTAAGTATGGTTGTTTTCCTTCCCCGGAAAGGTTTCCATCGATTTCTAATATTGAACCAAACACATGAAAGTTTGAAAAATCATTTCATAGAGATCATTTTAATGGAAACGAACTTGCCCTAAGTTTCAAAGCTTGGCTGCCCTTTTATTCAGTTCGCATGTAAATTCTTGTTCTAGTTATTCCGCTCACTTTTAACTCCACACACGTTCTCCGTACGGTATTTACTTGTGCTCACATGTGATAGCAACCACTAATATATCTATCGCTTAAATATGAGTTTAGAATTTATAACATCATTTGCATTCGCATCATCTCTATTCACCTAATTAAGTTTTTTAAGTTGAACTTTCTAATCGGCATTACAAAAACCAACTGAAGAATCTCAAGGCATCTGTACGTTAGCAACTTAAGAAGCTGTTTAACATGCTATCGTTGTTATTATTACATGTAGGAGAGAACATCACGCAACAAAATTACTACTAAAAAGTGAAATAGCAAAAAACACGAGCGAGAAACACTAAAGAGTATTATTGAAATAAGTTTAAACATTAGTGACGTCTTTTACGTTTATTTTAAGAAGGTTCATACTTTTATAAGACACCAAAAGTCAATTATTATAATTAGATTCCACCTTGAATAACAAATTAAATTTATCAAGGGCGTAAATAATAAATAATCAAATTAAGAAATTAGCATTTTCTATCTAACTATTAATCAGATAAATTTTCTACAAATATAAGAAGGGAAAGTAAGTATTAAAATTTAGGATAAACAAGCAAAAGAATATAAATCAACACAAAAAATTCAGATAGTGGGACTTAGCCCAGCTCATTGAACTTGGGAAGGGGGGATGTAGAACATACAGAGTAGCACTATGAGCATACAACTTTAATTTTATTTAATTTAAATCTAACTTTATGCCCTAGCTTTTAACATAGTACTACAAAATGCTAGGAAGGCTGACCAATGTCCACATTAGCACTTTCTGGCCAAAATTGGCTAGATAGACTCAATCTGCAAGAAGTAAAAATGTTTAGGACTTAAACTAGCAAGAAGTGAAAAAATTTATGACTCAATTGACAAAATTAAAAGGTTTAGAATCAAGTTGGCAAAAGTACAATAAGTTTAAGACTTTTTAGACAATTTTCCTATGAAACGCTGCTATTGCACCCATAATTTTTCACTATTAGGTGAGCCAAACGCATGCTCTTTTTTCCTCTTGCTTTCGCTTTTTGCTTTAAAGAATGTAGAACTTTATGAACCCAAGAAAAGCGACAAGCATAGTACATCAATTCTCACTCCATCATCGTCTTGATCACGAAGGAATTGGTCAAAACCTGGTTTTGAAGGCAATGCGAAAAAGAGCTCGAAACATCAATCAGAACTACAGCGAACAGGACTCCTCGTAGGCCCGTTTTGTTCCCACTTCAATGGACATAAAAAGCAATTTGCAATAGTATCGACTTTGAAAATTTGAATCCAATGTGCGAATTGACCCGGTAAATAACACATAACATCAACGCGAACAATGAAGAGCACCGAAATGTCAAAACTAAATTAAATATAGAAAAGGATTGATGTATATTACTCGCGAAACCATACAGACCCCTTGTGAATTTAGCCACTAAGCTTCTTTAAGGCAAATCCTTTTCAAAATATACAAACCACAAATAATGCGTGCCGTTCAAGTAACTCGCCCTTGCTTACATTCAAAGTTGCGTCGATAAACGACGTATTTGCAAGTAGATCTACCTGTTCAGAGATTTGACAAAATTTCCCATTCTACCCCTTTTTGTTTCTTTCATAAATCCTAATTGTAACATATGCATAAACCTAAAACATTATCAGCTCCAAAAGGACTGAGACTGCTGGATTTGAAAATGCAAACATTATAGGCAGAAAAGAGAACCCCCACATGTTTCGTATTGCTTAATAAACAGAAAAAAGATGAGAAAGTTCAATGGGCCAGCCGGCCCAAACTAGCAGGAGGAACTTAGGCTGAAGCCTGAGAAGAGAGATAAGAACAAGCATGTATTGCACCATGCACTTGCACAATAGCATTCTCATTCCTGCAAATCCCACTTATAAGCGAGAAGTCTCAACTAGTAATAGATGCACCTCGGTCTCTAATTCATGGCCGCGTGATTGCCCAATGTGCAAAGATTGGTTTTTATAATTGGAGCTTCGAAGTGCAAAGAAGTTCCTCAACTCGGTCCAGCTAAGTTCCAGTTTCCAAAAAGTCAACTTCAGAAGGTGACCATAGATAACATGCCACGGTTGAACTACAGAAGCAGAATGTCACCATGAAAAAGGCCCTCACATGCGCACGAACTGTGAGCTTTCCAGAAATCCAATTACCTCTGAATTGCTACTCACCAGTTACCATGAGGAAACATTTCCGCATAAATAGCAATTCGAACATCGAACAGAGTAAATTCCACCATGATATCTAAGGGAGAAGAAAAAATTAGAAAAAGGGGGATAAAAAGCAGCTCCAAGATTCATGGAGTTAAAATGGTGACTACAGGCTCCATGATTATCTATGCAAAAAAAGGGACTGAAATACTGACAATCAAGTAGTATGAATAACAAACCTAGCATACAACACCCTAATTCACCTGGTTGCCGAGCCAATATTACGGTTAGTCCACCTACATCATGCCTGCAAAAGAAATAACAAGTAAAGAAAATCACCTCTTTGCAGAAGCCAACAGGCAAAGTGGGTCTTTTCATTTCTATTTCAGGAGACATATTTTGATCATCTCTCATAGGCATACGTAAACAGACATCCTAATTTCTCAGAGATTACATAAATCATTCTAAACAAAGAGTCCAGTGCTGCTGCTAACAAGAATATTACATTGATAACTTTAATCCAAACACAGTATGCCATTACTCGGCTCAATAGCATCGACCTATGAGAATTACAAATCTTAAACACCCCTCCTTGGACATTTCCCCAGCCTTACAGTTAATCTTTTAGCTAGACCCAAAAAGAATGCAAACCTTTCATACTCTTGATAATTATAATCAAAACTAAATGGACAGCTATGAACCTGGGTCAACTTCCATAGTGCAATACAAAATTGTCTGTCGAGCTACGAATTTTGGTCAACATCCATACTGCAACTCAAATGTTATGGTTGCTTAATGTCAATTCACTATGAGTAATCATTATATTCAGAATCACATTATGTTATCGTAAAATCACATGATTTTATGAGTCAGAACATGGCTGTCTAATTGAAAATGCTGTGGCCACTTAAAACTCACTTTGTCATAATCATTCATAATTTTACAAGTCAGAACACAGTTGTCTAATTGAAGATCCTGTGGCCACTTAAAACTCACTTTGTCATAATCATTTACACTCCCAAATATAATAGGGTTGTAGTGGCCCAGTATAGCAAACTAATAATGCTGACAAAAAAATTGTTATGATCCTGCTATGCAGGGATGAAAAAAATCTCATTTTCCCATCAGATAATAACTTTGCATTTTGAATTAGACTTACGATCTCTAGCTACATCTCACAACGAATGGCAAAAAAGATCGAATATCATAATGACTATAGGGCAGCCAAAGAATGAAAATTCATCTGGACGTCATTACTATCTATTCTCCTATTGCAATTTTAACAGTGGCTAGTGAGATTATAGGACTAATAAGAGCAAATTTTCCATCCATGCAATGCCATTGACTGCTAATGACACTACACGATTAAACATCAAAGATTCTAGAAACAAAAGTTTGACGAGGCATACGTGGTCTGATGGCAATCTGCACTGTAGTCATAGTCAACTATAACATACCTTTTGTTTTTTCTTCTTTGGCCTTCTTTTTCTTCGAGGTTTATGAGCATCAGAGTTTGAACTCAAGTTACTACTAAGACCAGTCCTTGAGTTTGAGGATCCCCTTGCATGGAAAGATCTACTTCTGCTGTTTGATGTGTTGCTTGATGTAGACACTTCAGCTCTTTGAACAGACTGATTTGTGCTTGATGTAGAGCCAAACCTTGATTTACCACGAACAGATGCTGAAAATGACTTGTTTGATGGCCTTGGAGGAGGCATTAAAGCTCGAGCAGAAACCTGACTCTATAGAAGTAACATTAAGAGTGAAGAACAATAAGAGATTAGGGGCATTAGATGCATTGCTCAGAAATAATACCTGATTTTTTTCATCGCTTGACATACCAGATGCTGCTTTTCCTGACGCACTAGAAGCCTGCTCCCTAATTAGTAAAAGTCAAGAGACATCTTATTTTCAATGGACATTATCAACAGGCAAATTGAAAAGAGTCATTGAGCAACTAGAAAGTAAAACTCACATTTTGCACAACAAAGAGATCACAGCTTCAAAGGAAAGGCCCAAACCATGAGAAATAGATATTGCTTCTTAGCTACAAATTTTTCTATTCATCAATCTATAGTTTGGAATTAACTTGTCCATTTCACTACAGGACTTCCTACATCTCAATATTACCCAAGAAATGGCAATCAGATCTCGTCAAAAGAAAATAAAGCACATCAGATTGATGACACACTTGAAGCTCTAAAATCCCCAAAAATAGCATGCGAGTTCATAATTACAGTTAGTACCTCAAACTTTTATCTGTCCATTCATCATCTGCATTAGCTTCATCGCTTGAACTTCCAGCAAGGAAGAAATCATCTTCACTTAGATCCAAAAGTCCATCGTCCTCACTTCCAGTCTCTGCAAAAATTGTTCCACATATGTGCCAAAAACCAGGACAAGTGTCCCAACATTAGATCATCACTCAGAACATAAAAGGTATTTTATCAGCCTACCGACAAAAAGGACAAGTATTTAGATGTTAAAAAGTTAAGATATATACTACTTCTGCAAAAAAAAAAAAATTACTTTGGACATCATGTTGCTTGAGTTCCTAGCAGAACAAACATTGGTTCATTGAATTAGTAAACAAACCCATGCCTAATATATATAGAACAACCGAGTGAAACTGGGAAAACTAAGATATTTAAAGTAATTACTGTATACAAGAATTATACATTCAACAGCTTCCATACGGGAAAAGTCTTCAGCTCAATGAATGGAAACGTACCTATTACGGACTTTATTATCACATATGAAATTCAAAATCTAGTAGATGATGACCAACCTAGAAGTTTATTAAGCGACAGAAATGACCAAAACAACTGTACCTTCCAAATCTTTCCCACTGGCAGCAGCAGCTATTAAGTTAGCTTTTATCTGCTTACGCAATCCATTTCTCCTATCAACCATGTCTGAATCATCACCTCCAGAGAATAAAGATACATACTTCTCTGTCTTGGGAAAGAACTGCATATAAAATAAGAAAGTAAAAAGCATGGAGTTTTGTCTTTAGTGCTATATTTGATCTTGGACACACTGGAACATGCTAACAACTCTTGTGCATAAGCAAGATTAACAAAAAAAATAAAATAAAAACAAATGCCACTCAGCATCAAACTTAAGAAAGAAATGTACACTTCCACAGCATCATCATGACTCACCCTGACATATTCAAGATCTTCTTTCAATTTATATAGCTGTTCAGCAATCGCAGCATCTTGTTCCGGGCCTGATAAAGTGCGCTGCATTTTCTCTAACCGTCTTATTCTTCTTTCTATCTTTCTTCTTTCTGTTCAGTGAAAGATTAAACTTGATGAGCCAATAAAAATGATCAGAATATTCAGAAGAAGCGCTGTCTGAGCACGTGAACCAGTACATATGATGTGCAGACTAACCAAAAAATTTAATCTTTCTATCTCGTAGGAATATCTTTTTCTCAACAGCCAGACGAGAATGAATCTCCTGCTGTTTCTTGAGTCCTTCTAACTTCTTTTCCTGAGCCTCTCTCATTTCAGGAGGAAGATCCTTTGTAGATAAGAACAATAACATCAATATCATCATGCAATTCCAATACATTTTGAATTAGCATCAAAACATAAAATAACATAATATAGGTCATTGAACATTTCTGATGCAAGAATACAGAAATGACTAGGTTTGTACAACATAGGTAGAATAGCACAAATCATGCCTAAAGCTTGGTCGTTGAAACGTCAAGCATGTAGATCCCAAAGTTCCTCAGTTAGCTTTATTTTAAGCCCATGAGCTCAATTTCAGTCAAGCATGCTCTGTGTTTTCCACAAAAAAGGGCCCTTATGAAGGCACGTCAAGCACTAACTGAAAACCAACATTACTAAGGGTTGAAATCTAAATATTGTCCAGACTATCCCCAATTGAAAAACCTCAAAATTCTCATCAATCAGTTTGTTCATCTTCAGAAACAAAGCTAACTTAGCAATATTGGTCGCCTATTTCTATCAGACAACTAGAATCAAAGCCATGAGCCCTCTTTGGTAGAACTGGCAGCTTGATTGTTTTTTGACAGAAATAGGCATCTTCTTTAACAATTGTTGTAATGGAGTGAAGAGAATACAGGGAAGCAATTTCTAATGACTCTTGAAGGGACTAAGTTGTCGAGATGTCGATTTTTATCTTAATGACTAGAGTGCTCTTGCAAATGGCCAAGTGCAAGACACATTGGTTTTCCAAGTAGATAATACAACCATGAGTGGACAGTTCTAATTTATGGAATCCCAGTCCTACAGTCTCTCCTAACATTAAAACGACACTAACACTGAAAGTAACAGCACAAAACATAGCACTCGAATGAGGACATTCATTACAACAGAAGCTGGATATGCAAACCAACTAGAGTTGAATGAAGCACGTCTCTTCAAACACTTCAAAGGCACATCCTTGTCGAATCATAACTTCCTAACGCAGTTTTCAGGGACGAAATTTGTCCAATTTACAAGGAGGAGACTTTGCCGATTGCCATATAGCCCATCGAAAATCTTCCCTACGCCACGCTACCTAACTTTTTATCAGATGAACTATCATCCTCACGGAAGCGGCTGGTAAAATTGACTGTGCCCTCAAGCTAGAAAAAGCTGTGGCCGGTTAAGTCGACCAAATATTTCCCGACTCTCCGAAGCATTGCTTCTCGCAGGCTTCGTTTTCATTCCCCGAAGGAACTGGGTTTCAGCTGAACACTCGAGCGAAACCAGACTCCCGGCAGTTTCATCTATCTTCACTCAAAGCAAGCAGCAACGACATCCATCCATCCATCCATCCGAATCCGGGCATACACTCCACAGAGTATATAATCAACTAAAACACCAACATCGAGAAATCACTGAATAGCCAGACAACCCCACGAAATCAGGGAAAAAAATTTATACTATTCCATCTACAAGGGCACCGCAAGGCACGGTTCGCCAAAACCAACTTCACGATACGAAAGACAAAAACACCGTTGAACCCTAAAGCTCGCTCGCAAGAGGCCAAACTCCGTGGAACGTAGAGAGAACCGTGACGAGAGTACCTTGCGGAGCATGCGCTCGACGCTTCGGATCTGGTTCTTGAGGGAGACGGCCTTCGGCTTCTTCTCGACCGGCGGCGCCCTCGACCGGCGGCCGCCGGCGGGCTTGACCCGCCGCTTGCCGTACCCGCCGTGCGCCATGGATTTGATTATCCGATTGCACGGAGAGGAAGAGAGAGAGAGAGAGAGAGCGATGCTTATGTACGGCCGCTACAGCGTAACGTGTCCGAAGAACTAGTGAAGAGGAAGGCGCGGGCCTTCGATCTCGGGTCGGGCCTTAGCCCGATAACCCGGATCCAGCCCGGTAAAGTCGGTTCGGGTTTTCGGGTGCGATCCTAGTCCCGTTTCTCCTTCGGGCCTACTCTTCAAATCGTTTCGGCGGGTCGAGGTCGATTTCGGCCTCGAGGCCCAAACACATGAAATGCTCCTTAGAATCGGAAAAAAATATTTATTATTTATAAATAAAACCACGCAAAAAAAGGGGGTTCCTAAATATAGAATAGGAGATCTTTAATTTAATTCTTTTTTATGGAACTATGGTTAGTTTAATTTTACCAAGTTCCTGTTCGACATATTTTCCATAAATTGTTTGGTCAGGCGTCGTTCTCTAAGTTATGATTATTCATTGAAATACATGATTGTTTTTCTTTTGGATGATAGAGACGAGAGGTACAATTTCCATAAAAAAATCTTTTCTAAATCGAACCAAATTCATGAAAAGAAAAAAGGGTATTCGTTCGACTAGAGGTGCAATTATTGATTTGCTTTAAGTTTGGATAATAATTTTTTTTCCAGCTGAAAGTATTGGTTTGTATTTGAGCTGCACCGCAAACCTTATTAAATCAAACTGTGCTAATATATTTCCCGAATTTTGCATATGCATATTATCAACCACCCCCAAAAAAGAAACTATCTAGTAACACTCTTTATGGCTCATTTGCTCAAATATTATTTATCCGTCCGTTTGTTTTACAGAAAATAAATTATTTGAAAAACATTTTCCTAAAAATGGTTTACTTGTATCAATTGAATTAATCAATGAAAAATATTTTTATTATCAACAAAAATTTAATTTAAACATTTCTGTGGATAATGAAAATATTTTTTGATCGTTCATTTTTGTAAATTATATAAGCCATTAGTTTTAGAAAAATATCTTTCAAATTATTTATTTTCCGTAAAACAAATGAAGCCATAATACGTAAGCATAGATCCGACCATGACCTCGCTCTCTGTTTCATCTTGCCAACACTTGAGCATCAGTTGATAATCTGTCCTTTAAGATATCAAAGATGTCATTGCTCTTGCACAAGGCGTCCACTGTGTTCACCATGCTCGACCTCTTCGATGGTCCCGATTCAAGCACGAGATCGCGATGCTCTCCACCGGGCACGACGGGTAAGCTACTAGGCCCTCGTCCATCCACACCCCTCAGCCTTCCCAATCTAGTCGTTGCTGTGCCCCTCGAAGGCCTTGACCACGCCGGCCCACATCACCCTCCTCTCCTTGTCCATCGCCTCCCTCCTCAAGACCAACTCGAGCAGGATGATCTCGGACAAGAACATGTCCATCCTCATGGACACAATCCCATCGAATAAGTACTCCGGAGGGATGTAGTCCTGGGTGCCCACGATGTGCATGGTGATGGCATTGCAGCCCGACTTCGACTCCGCGAGTCCGAAGTTGGGAATCTCGAACCCGCAGGATTTAAGTACCTAGGAGGTTCAGGGCCCGATCTCTGGGGAACTTAGAGCGCTGGCATTGAGGAGCAGTCGAGCTTGGGACACCACTCTTGCACCTGAGACCTCGGTTACTCGACCTTGGTCCCCGAAGTCGGTCCAAAGCGCCCATGACCATTTCCCTAGCAGCGATGCTCAGGACTCTAGCGAATGTGTCCCGGTCCCCAGCGGTCAAGCTCAAGTCCTTGAGGACGAGCTTGGGACCCTGGGGCCCAATCTCGAGTCCTCGGTGTTCTTTGGCTAAGTTATTAGTTCATTCTCAACTTGCAATTTCAAATAATAGCGAATTCAAAATGGATATTTTACGCTCATACTTTCACCTAACAATTGCATTTTGTGAGGATGATTGCGTCATCGTCCACGCAGAGACTCAACCACGCAGGAAGAAAGAACGCTTTCAAATTCCTTTTATGTAGGCGGGGCCTACAAATCCAACCCATCGTCAAAGGTGCGTGTCCTCCGCCAACGCGAACGAGGAGCCTCGTCCTATTTTGCCAGATCCACCAACTTCAAACTCCAAATCCTGACCGTCCATTCTTCCTATATATATCCCTGCCTCATCGTATTCCTTCGCTCACACACGCTCTCTCTCTTGTTAGCTTGTTTCAGTATCAGTCGAAACCCCGACGAAGATAGCAGAATGACTTTGCCTGTGGAGAGAACCGCCAGCGGCCGCGAGTACAAGGTCAAGGACATGTCGCAGGCCGACTTTGGCCGCCTCGAGATCAAGCTGGTGGAAGTCCAAATGCCTGCCCTCATGGCCTGCCGCTCCGAGTTCGGCCCCTCGCAGCCCTTCAAGGGGCGAGAATCACCGGCTCCCTCCACATGACCATCCAGACCGCCGTCCTCATCGAGACCCTTACTGCCCTCGGTGCCGAGGTCCGCTGGTGCTCCTGCAACATCTTCTCCACCCAGGACCACGCAGCGGCCGCCATTGCCCGCGACTCTGCTGCCGTCTTCGCCTGGAAGGGCGAGACCCCCCAGGAGTACTGGTGGTGCATCGAGTAGGCCCTCGACTGGGGACCCGGCGGCGGCCCCAACCTCATCATCAACGATGGGGGCAACGCCACCCTCCTTATCCACGAGGGTGTCAAGGCGGAGGAGGCCTACCGGAACACCGGGAGGCTCCCCGACCCAGCATCCACGGACAACGCCGAGCTCCAGATCGTGCTGACCATAATCAGGGACGGGATGAAGACCGATCCGAAGAGATACCACAAGATGAAGGATAGACTCGTCGGAGTCTCCGAGGCGACCACCACTGCTGTCGAGAGGTTGTACCGGATGCAGGCCAATGGGACTCTCTTATTCCCTGCAATCAATGTCAACGACTCTGTCACCCAGAGCAAGGTACCAATAACGAATCTGATCGCTCCAGTTATATGGTTGAGTAGAGTGTAAGTAGCTCCATTTATTTCTTTCTTGGAACAGTGCTCTTGCATGAAACAGTTTCAAAACTTGTGCGGTTGCCGCCCCTCTGGCCCTGACGGTCTAATGATGGCCACCGACGTCGAGATCGCTGGAAAAGTTGCCGTGGTCTGTGGATATGGAGACGTGGGCAAGGACCGTGCTGCTGCTCTCAAGCAGGCTGGTGCTCGTGTCATTGTGACCGAGACCGATCCCATCCGCGCTCTCCAAGCTGTCCATGAAGGTATCCAAGTCCTAACCCTCGAGGATGTTGTCTCCGAGGCCGACATCTTTGTCGTCACCACCGGCACCAGTGAGGGCATCGTCATGGTCCACCACATGAGGAAGATGAAGAACAACGCCATCGTCTGCAACATTGGTCGCTTCTATAACGCGATCGACATGCCCGGCCTGGAGAACTTCCCGGGCGTGAACCGCGTCACCATCAATCCCCAAACGGACAGGTGGGTCTTCTCCGACACCAAGTCAGGCGTCATTGTGTTGGCGGAGGGACGCCTCGTGAACTTGGGTCGTGCCGCCAGCCACCCCAGCTTGGCGACATCCTGCTCCTTCACGATCCACGCGATAGCGCAGCTGGAGCTGTGGATGGAAAGGGACACCGGCAAGTATGAGAAGAAGGTCTGCGTCTTGCCCAAGCATCTGGACGAGAAGGTGGCCAGTCTTCACCTTGGCAAGCTCGGCGCTAAGCTTACTGAGCTTAGCAAGGAGCATGCCGACTGAAAGTGTCCCCCCGTTCAGGGTTTCAAGGTGCGGTGGATGAAGTTTCGAAGAAGGCCTGTAGAATAAAAATATATATAATGTATAATAAGAGAATGCATGTATGACTTGGATTTCATATTTCGTATCCTCTGGAGATTGGTTGCTTTGGAAGATTGACTTCTTTTGTGGTCCGATCTATTAAGGAGGAGAAATTGATGGGGAAAGGAAAAATCAGAAAGAGAAAAAAAAAAGGATTAATACCGCGAAAAACTTCAAACTGGTACGTCTATGATAATTTTACCTTCGAACTAATTTTTTGACCATCAAAAACCCCAAACTGATACACCCGTGATAAATTTACACTCAGTTTATTTCCATTAAATTTTACCTTCAAATCGCTTTGTTAAATGACACTCGGCAATTGACAGATGTACTTATTTCATGTTTTACCCTCCATTTATCATAGGAATACCAGTTTATGATTTTTTGGGGTCTTAATTCAATTTAATGGAAATTAATATAGGATAAAATTTATTATAAATGTATCAGTTCGGGGTTTTTAATGATCAAAAAATTAGTTTTGGATAAATTTATCATAGGTGCATCGGTTTGATGTTTTTTCGCGATCAAAAAATTAATATATGATAAAATTGTATAGATATATCAGTTTAAGATTTTTCGTGATATTAAAAAAAATAGAACAAAATAGGGACGCGGCTACGGACATGGGACGGCGTTTGCCCTTGGACACGTGGCGGAATCTGGTGCATTAACGGTGGGCGCCCACTGCCAAGGGCGGCGTGCGATAATTCTTTGAGATTTTAGCGAAAAAAGAAATAGCAATTTTTTTTTTTGAGATAAGCGCACTCCTTTTTATTAGATCTTCCGCCAATGAAATTACAACGGCGGTGCATCAAATGATGATCTTTCCCTATAAAGTGCACTCCATTTTTTGATGACGTCACACGATTTTGACTAGTAGCAGGTATGAGGGCTTTTGCTTTGGGCATGTTTGGTTCAGCATTTGAAGAAAGCTTTTGGCCAAATGTAAAGATATTTAGCACAAAGGGCTTTGGGGAAATGCAAAACTGTTTGGCAAACATCCATTGAAAAGTGTTTTGGGAAAATGCAGGACTATTTGGTAAACATATATTTGAAAAGTCCTTTGATGTAACCAATTTCTGTTTTTTTAATTTTAATTGTTTAAAATTGAAGTAAAAAAAATAATGAAGGTAACTTTTATATTTTCGCAACGAGAATAACATAATAGAAATATATCCACAAATTTTAAAATAAAGAAGTCATTTCGTTATAATACACATCACATGTTCCTAAGAATGAAATACATTATCCTTAAATATTACAAACATCTTTAACGACTTTGTAAACTCATGGCTATTTCATCACGTAAACTGTAGCACAATATGCCGAATTACCGGCGGCTTCAAGTTGCTTCTGAAGTCCTTATCCCGCTGCATCATTCTCAGCCTGCGAAAGGTAATTTGGGAAGAATAAGAAACAGCCTTAATCTATGGAATCATGCAAGTGGTAGATGCAGAAAACCACAGATCCTCTTAACCTGGAGCTCCGCAATCCTTTTGAGTTGAGCTTCTTCTCCTCCCTCGGGTAGTTGAAGTCCACCGACTAAGGCATCAAACTGCAGAAAAAGTGCTCTGGTTGATCTTTATCCAGATTCCAAGAGCAAAAGGTAGAAAAGGATGGCGAATTTTATAACTCAAAGCATAATGCTTCATCTCGAAAGTGGAGGCTCATTGCTTTCACCCGCGAGAATATATTGATATGGTGCAGAGTCTCTAGTATGCCGCACTGACCATCAATTTTCATGAACTCCTAAAAATTTGAGAAAAAAGTATGTCATGATTGAGATCCTAATGAACAATTTTCATGAAGGAAAGATCACCAAAATCGATTCACAAAAATCGGCATAAAATCAGCAAAACAATCAGACATTCAACAATAGATTTAAACATATTGCAGAAACATATTGCAAGAACAGAGAGCTAAGATTTCGAAGGGATTTTGAGGTAGTAAACGAACTTCGTTTTGGACGTATAATATGTCGAATCGAAGCTTAGGAAGTATAGATCAAATGTCTAGAAGGACTCGAAGCATGATTTCAACATCTAAGACCTCGTTTCAGCGCTAACAAAATCTGTGTTCAGAGAGCAACGAAATTGACAGAGCACACAATCATCATTCAATCAGCTCACTCCGAGCTTTCAATCACACAATCAACTCATCATCTTCCATATATACATCAGCAGCACCCCTTAGCATCTATCCATGGCAAGCCTAAGGCGAGTTCTAGCCATCCACAAACAAAACCAGGAGCTAAACAATCATTAGCCACCCAAATGCCCACACAAGCCAGCAAACTGTAGCACAGCACAACATTTCAACTCACACATCAGCACCAAACAGTGCCGAAGCAGCTAAAAAAACCCTCAAAACACACACCAAAAGGGCGACCAAGAAACGGACTCAGCCTCATCACATCAACCCCGACCATGCACACCCACTTCGCCAAACGAAGCAACGAACCGACCCACGACAAACCCAAAGGCAAACGACCCACCCCCACTTCACTACCACCAGTAAGCAAGCCAAATAAAAGCCTTAACAACCGCGAAACAGCACCAAATCCGCCAGACAAGCAAGGAAACGACGCGCCGATCAGCTTCGCCGCGGTATTCCTGAGTAAAGAAACGATCTTTAGCTTCGATTTACCTAGAAAGAAGGTAGTGATTTGCGATTCCGAGCAACCTCGCTGGCTTGCACACAGCTGAGAAGCAAAAAGGAAGAACTGTTCCTGAGTCGTGGCAAGCCGAGCGAGGGAGGTCAACAAGCGAGGAGGCGACGCGAGGCCGACGAGCTAGGCAACGCGAGGCCGGAGAGGAGGTGACGTGAGGCCGGAAAGTGAGGCGAGGTCGGCGAGCGAGGCGTCGCAAGCCAAGTGAGGGAGATCGATGAGCGAGGTGAGCAAGGCGAGGAGAGCGTGAAGACTATAGGGCTTCTCTTTTTCACATGGGCAAAAGTAGGTTTTTTGACAAGTTTTGAAGGCAAAAAAGGCACCTAACATATTTTCATTAAATAAGGTACTAGCGTCCCGAGAATGCTGAAAGCTCAAGGCACCCTGCTCAAGGCACCCCCTAGGGTGCCTTGAGCTTTCAGCCTTGAGAAGGCCAACATTTGGCCAAAGAGCTCCCAAAATAATTTGCTAAACACAAAATAATTCCCCCAAAGGGCTTTGGAGGCTCAAAGCTCCTTCATAAAGCCGAACCAGACACCCCCTTTCTTGAACCCTTATGTTTACATCTGCCACGTGCGGTACTAACTATTGTTCCTTGATCTTTAGCACACGGCTACGCTTGCAAGTCTATTTTTGGCAAAGTTTCGCAATAAGAAATAAGATTAATATAACGAAAAATCTCAAATTAGTACATTTATGACAGATTTATCCTAAATTAATTTTTTGACTATAAAAAATTTTAAATCGGTACACTTGTAATAGATTTGCCCCGAACTAATTTTTTTACCGCTCAAAACCCCAAACTGATATACTCGTGATAAATTAACCCTAAATTAAATTGAATTAATACCACGAATAATCACAAGTTAGTAAACCCATGCCAAACAGAGGGGTAAATCCCAAATGGGTATACCCATCAACTGTTACGTATTATCCAACTCAACAATTTGACGGTAAAATTTAACGAAAACTAATGGAGGATGAATTTGTCACGGGTGTACTAATTTTGAGTTTTTCGTGATATTAATCCTAAGAAATATAGCCATCGTTTTTCAGCCTAAGAGAAAAAAATATAAGTTGACCGACTTGTTCGAGGGTCGAATTTCATTGGGTAATACTTGATTTCTTGTTATTTGGCTGTCGTGGTACGAAGAAATTAATTACGGTAGAAAATTTGTACGAGAATGTGTGTCCTCCATGGATCCCGATATGAGTTGAGAAATTTCTTGATACGCGATTGCATTGGCCTAAGACAGAAAGAAAGTTATGCCAAAAAGTTTTGTTATTCTAGCATGAAAGTTATACGTGATTTCATGTATGACTGGTCCTACTCTTATGACTGAAGGTTTCCCCAGCTATAAATAGAAAATGAAAGTAAAGTTAAATTAAACTCCCCTCGGCCTCAATGATTCTCGAAGCTGAAGGGCGACGACTATTATTAGTGGAATATTAATTAAATAAAAAAAAGAACCTGAACTCGCCCGAACAACCCCAACCCGAGATTCGGATCAGGTCTCCTTCCGGTTCGGATAACAAGAGAAAAATCGGACATTGCGGATGATTCGGTTCCGAAACACGCCAAAAAATCCGACCCAAGATTCGGATCAGGTCTCCCTTCCAGCGTCTCCCAAGGTTCGATCTCTGATTCACTCTTCCTCTTTTCGCGATTTTCGTCTGTTGAGCATCAAGCACGCTCAGAGATAAAAGTTCAAAGCGTCTTCAATGACTCCATCGAATTCGATTTTTTACCTGTTTGAGCGTTTAAATCTGCCACGTCACATGGATGGTGCTGCCTTTCGTGTGCCTAAGTTGTAGGAAGGATTGTGCAGACATCGAAATGCTCCTAGTGTTCATTAGTTGTGTTCCATGCAATATTCGATTGGCAGAGGAAAGGTGCGTGAAATTATGAACAGAGGCGTGGTGTAAGAGAACCCCTTCTCTCGGTGGCAACACCCGGAGATATAAGGTTTCTGCATTATATGAGGAGAGTGATGTATATAATCTCCTTTAGCTTCTTTGCTTTGGGAACTTCCTTATTTGATTGCCGACCGGACAAATTTCGGGTGGTTTTTGGCTGCCGCTTCTAATCGCTATTTTGCTTTGTTCTGCAAGTTGAATGTTGGGTACGGGAGGATTGAGAGTTTCAAGAACTTTTGAGGGTGCTTCATGATCTCTTCAGCTGTGTTAGGTTATCTGCGTCTTCCAGGGAAACTAGAGCTGAGAAAAGTATTTCGTCTTTATGTATAAACTTTCAAACTGGGCATCATGCGTTCGTTGTTCTCCTTCTGAGCTCGTTTGAGTCATTTCTAAGATGTTGATGAATTGCAGGGTTTAGATTTTTGCACGACAAGTTTGGGGGTGCATGCATAGGGTGGAATCGTGTTGTGTAGATGCTTGAGTTGAGTCGATGTGTATAAAATTTCGATTTTCCTGCCCAGGGAAATGTGTTTGTACTTGGCGTTTGCTAGTTCTTGAATTGTTTCGAGGCGCGCTAACTGGAGTTATTTTATTTAGAGGTTGGATACTTCATGGGCGCGCAATTATGTGTTTATTTGCCCGCACATGTAGAGCAGTTTTGTGGCGTTTGTGCTCTCTAAGTAGTTGAAGCCATATCACATAGGGCAGCGATTTGGAGAACAGAACCCTTCTGTGATGTCAATTGCATTTTGTGTTTTCAAGAAGTTGTGCAGAGTTACAGGAGGGAGGTCTTGTTTTCAAGAAGTTGTGCAAGGTTATAGTTCAGCGTACAGATGTGCTTGTCGTAAGTTTATATTCACTTGTTATTGTGGTTTTCTTATCCTGAAAGTTGGAGGACTACAGCTTGCATACTTCATAGTGCTTTTCTAGTAATTAATGACATTCTTTGGCAGGACTCTGTGCCAAAGAATCCTGCCACTTAGGCTAGCTTTTCTAGTTATTTGTCAAGAGGCTGTAGAAGACTACAACTTCCATATTACATTGTGCTTTTTTCATTTGATTGTAGAGGAAAATTGGTCTGGCACATTTTATTTGATTGCAATAATAATTTGTAGGTTTCAAGTGTCACAGATAGAAGGATTGCAAGATGTCTGCAATGAGGGATCTTAGCGCCACAAATAGAAGGAGAAGATCCGTTGTGTGGGATCACTTTAAAAGGATTTATCCGTTGTGTGGGATCACTTTAAAAGGATTTCTTGTGCAGACAAGAGCACGAGAGACTGTGCCTATCTCTCAACTATAGCATCAGAGGTCGCATTTAGCATTGGACATTGTGTGCATGACATGTTTAGTAGCTCCATGACTGCAAGTATGGTGGAGGCTCTTACATGTGCTCAAGGTTGGCTACGATCTGCAATAGTTCCACTTTCGACTAAGGACTTAAAAGAACTCACAAATTTTGAGTTAGGTGAAATTTTTTTTTATAGAATGTTTACGCCATTCTATATTACAATGGATACTTTAGTTTTGATTTTCATTGTGAATTTAGCGCAGAGTTGTCCACTACGAACATGGAGTCGAACTCGATATTGATTTATCTTGACGATTGAAGAAGTTGGAGATCGATACTCGTCAAACCAATTTCTTATTTTATTGCGAATTTACTTTCTTCATATTCTGTATCAAGCGTTTAGTAATTGCTGTCTTCTTTATTCCCTACTTGCAGGTTGACCTTAGTTGAGCAAGAAAACCAATGGTGTTTCTGGGTGTGCTTTCTTTTTCTATCAATAGTCCTTGGTGCATGTTCAGAGTTTTCTTTTTTAACCTTTCTAAACCGACTAGGGACCGGAATGTTAGAAAAATATCTTCTTAGAGACTCATTCCTTGCTTCTGTTATGGATGGTTGGTAGTTGCATGGAGAGATGGAAGCTGATAGTTAGTTCTCTCATGCACGGAAATCTTTGTAGAGTAATCTCACATACACAGAGAACTTCACATGTTGTGTTTTAGGCATTTAGTGATTGTTGTCTTCATCATTTCCTACTCGCAGGTCTGGTAACACTGCTTACTTGCATATCTCAGCAGCCTTTATCCAGAAATGTCGAGATTATACTTCATATTTCTGTGCGTGTTCCTCTCTGTAAATTTACCTCCAATAGTGAAATTCCTGTTGTTACATTCGTGGATTCTAATCACGAAAAAGAATTGAGAGGTATCCAATGTTCATTTTTTCAGCCAATACATTCAATGTTCATGTCAATGCTTAGAGTGATACTTTTCATTGTGGGGGGTAAACAATTTTTCCACTGTGTGACTGGTAATCCGCTGTGACCTGGAGCCAAGAAATGTTCTTCTTGATAATGAAATGACTGCTCATGTAAGTGATTCTGGTTTGGCAAGGCTGGTGTCAAGTTTGGGTAAAGATCATGCGAATCGCTCGGTATCAAGGGTACCATATGATATGCAGCTCCAGGTACGATTCATCATGAATTTTCTTCTGGTGATAATGTGATACAGAGGGCAATAGTACTTGTGTTTAATCAGATTGGAAGGCATGGGAGCCGAGATATCTAGTCACAGAGACGTGTACAGCTAAGGAATACTCTTTGCTCGGGACAAGGCCTACCGTCAAATTGAAGCTGCACAAGTATGCTACGATGGCATTGCCTGATTGTGTCCTGGAGTTGTGGACCAAGCGATCCTGCAAGAGGTCTTGGAAGAAGTAGAAGACATTTGCAATTCCTATGTCGGGAACTCAGCAAGCAAGCAAATGTATGGTCGCACCATAATTCGTCAGGAGGCAGAAGCTAGCAGCATGGTAAACAGAGTTTTGAAAAATACAGCCCTGACAATTCTTTTGTCTTCTGTGCTGGCGGCAATAATGTACCATCCGCACTACAGGTGTGAGCAAAGGGGTTGTGCGCACATGGTAATTTCATCGCTTTGTGCGAGCTCTTTGTGAGGTTTGAAGCCTCTCCGTACGAGTATTCGAGCTCCGAGAATGTGTATTTGGCTGTCCTGCTACTCTCAGCAGGAAGAGCATTGAGGAATTCGTTCAGACTTTTCCTCATGTTGACTTCTTGGTTCCACTTCTCTGTCATGCCCAATCAAACACTGAGATATGTTGGAACTCTTGATGTCTTTTACCCTTTTTCCAATATTTTTACATGGAAAATTTTTAATTCTGAGTTGGTTGAATTTGAATATGTTATGGCATCCCTTGATGAGCCATGTGTGTTTGTCGGGTGATCACAAGGATTTCTACTGTTTGGGCACGTCCTGCCATTGATTATGCTTAAAATCTGTTTTATAGGTTGCATATGACCTCCGTGCTTAGAGTATTCTTCTAGTGTTTCTTTACTTCTTTCTGGCTTTTGGGGATTCCATAATTGTACTAGATTTGTTGGCTAAAGAACTATTTTCGCCTGTTTTCCTGCTACATTCCGGAGATATTGTTCATTTTGATCAGGATTGATTTTTACATATGCTCAATTGAGTGAAAGAAATTATAAAGTACGGCTGTTGGACAAGAATACGTGTATATATGCTTCAAATTGTGCAGAAGAGATTATAGAGTTTGTGGTGTATCAGTAGAGTTCCACTACAACCACCAGACCCTTTGTTTAGGTTTTCAGTGAATTTCTGGACGAATGGTTAATGCTGACTATCACAAGACAAGCAGGAAATTTGTATTCATAACATCCTAGCCCTCGCTGAATTCCAACAGATATTTCACACTAAGATCGAGCGATAAGATGCACATTTGCTTATGTTAAAGTAGGAAAAGGTTCATGGCAAAGAGAAAGAAAAAGGAGAAAATATAAAAAGGTTGATACATCTTCACCACA
The DNA here is from genome assembly GCA_024733475.1 of Syzygium grande. NCBI lineage: Eukaryota > Viridiplantae > Streptophyta > Magnoliopsida > Myrtales > Myrtaceae > Syzygium > Syzygium grande. The sequence continues at coordinate 15,504,909 of JAMXDD010000005.1, read as the reverse complement.
ATGGTTGTGATCATTTTTCGTTTTTCGCATCCAGGTTACTAATGAATGTTCAAACAAAAGGCTACCTTACCCATCTTCACTGGGCTAACGTTGTCTAAGAAACAAGAGGGAACATATTCATTATAAGCTGGCCGTGGTTGAATACCAACAGACATTTCACGCTGAGATTGAGCAACAAGGCACGTTGCTTAGTTTGAAGTAGCAAAAGGTTGATGCTACTTTGCAACAATGGTCATGAAAAAACGATCCTTTACCAATCATCTATAAGAAGCTAAATGCCTTGACAAACCAAATTTGACAAGGAATAGTAAACTCTCCGATCCACGTACAATTAGAATGCGGGGTAGAATGGGCTTCGATCATTGCCCCACATGTCAAAATTCTATGGTCATTTTTACGCTTTTCTTGGACCGCAACACTGTAGGGGCAAGGTTTTTTTGCTGTTTCGAAATAGCGTATTTATCAGGAGTAGATGCAGCCATTTTCTGTTCGACTTCTCTGTGAAAAGTGCTGGATTCAGGAGCTCGGATCTTCTGCTACATGTCAGTAAAAGAATTTCAGCCACATCAGTGTTGTTAGGGGTCGCAGCCACTGGACGAATAGATTTGACCCTCTCCACTGCAATTAACTATCTTTTCGGAAATTGAAGATGGCATAGCCATCCTTGGTAATCTGGATCTGGATGGTTTCGCAGGAGCTGACAGCGGACATTTCACATTAGAACTGAGGATCAAAAGCAATAAAATAACAGCAAAGAGAAAATGAGGCACATCATAAGTTGAACATTATTGAGATGGAGATTTAAGTTCAAGATATGCGATCAGTACATACTTAATTGGCTGTCTAGTTAAAGCTTTGTGAAGTCTTACATTCGGACTTCTGGCTGCCATTACCTGCAATAAATCAGCAGCATCATGGCGACTTCATCGACTTAGAGGCCTCCTACTCATGATAAAAAAGTGATGATGGAAAAAGGCATAGTAACTGACCCTAAGGACGAAATTCTTGTAAATTGCTGCAGAGTTTATTTCTTCTTCATGCTTCTGATCACATCCTGTAAACCCAATAAACCCAAAGAGCTAGGAAAAATAAAACTTCTGCATCTAGAGCTCTAGAATTCAATGCACTTTTAGATCAGACAAAATTTGGAAAGTATGGGCTAGTAGATTGGGACAAAACTCAAGTAAACAGAGAATGCAAACCTGATGAGGCAAGAGTGACAAATGATGAGCAAGAAGTGGATTTCCCAAGGGCTATACTAAACCTAAACATCAAGCAAGCGTCCTTAAATATCATGATGCATTAGAAATGAAGACTTCAAAACAATACATGTAAAAGGCAGCAAGGGCAATTCAAACACACGTCCTTAAATAGACATACAGACACCTGTTGACACCTAATTTTGCCAAACTCGTTAAATTAACGTTTAAATGTAAATTGGCCAAATTAGTGCAAAAGAGAGATAATATCGAAAAATTCAAAAAAAATTATTAAAAAAATTAAAAATTAATCAAAAATAAAATTAAATTGGGCCGATTAGACCTGGCTCGCCAGCCCTAGCCTTGATCCCTTTCCTATTATTTTTGCTTGGGCCCAGCCCTTTACTTATTTCCCTTTCGTTATTAGGATGGGCTTGTTCCCTTCTTGTTTTTATTTTCTTTTCGCTAACCCATTTTCACCCCTACTTCCCCTTTCTTTTATTTCTGGCCCATTCTCCTGACTCTTGGCCCAGCCTCCTATCTTCCTCATTTCATCTTACATGCTCAACCAAGCAAAGAAAAAGAGAAGGGGGACCACAAGGAGGTGCAGGTACAGAGCAGAAGGAATGGCGCGCTGGTACAAGGACGAGCATTGCGCAATTGCAGCGTCCATCGCGTGCCTTCTGTGCAAAGATGAAGCATCAGTGGTCCCAAGAGGAGAGGACAACCAAGGATAAGAATGAGGTTTTTGATCTCTGTTTAAGGGGGGGAGTAACGGAAAGCATCGAGGAGAGAGTTTGAGGAAGAAAAGGAGGATCGAGGGGTCTTAAGAGAGGACAGTGTTTCGGCCGCTCCATCCTAGGCGGCCGGGTGAATCTCCTCCCCCTCTCTACTGTGCATCGAGAGCCTGAGCTAGCCATCCCTTTGTTTCCAGTCGTTGGAGCTTCACGTGGAGCCTGTAAACCAAAAAAGAAAGAGCTTTGGAGAGGAGAAAGAGAAGGCCGAGAGGGAGTTGGGCAAAATCTGCGAGCTTCGAGTCGTACCTGTTCGCCGGAGGGCCACTCGAGACCCCGCCGAATCTAACAGCCGCCGCGTCTTCGTCGCAAACAACCATGACCAGGTGGGTTCTCCTCTCATATTCTCTTGTTTTCGGCACCCTCCCCTTCCTTGTGGGTGCCTGGCACACTAAGCCCATTCGGTGGTCACCCGGCACCACAGAATGAGGAAAACGGTCCCTTGCTTCCCCAAAGAATGTCATCGAATGATTTTTCGCAAAAAATAGCTTTTGAATCTCATAGATATTGGCCTTGAAGTTGTTCTTTTTGTTGCACGCCACTCGTTTGTGAAAATGCTCTAATGAAGCTCTTTGAGCTGAAGACTCCCGAACTTGATCTTGCATTGTTGGATCGTTTTTGTGCGAAACGAGACCTCATAGTTGTGAAATATGATTGTATAGATCTTGATACATCTTGTTTAAGCCCCATATCGCTCTGAATCTCGACCTAGAACTCACGTTAAATCATACTCAACATATGCTCGACGAAATGTCTAAATGGAAACCTGAATGTAGTCATGGCCACGGTTCGGAACCGAAGGTTCCGGTTCATGGCCATGTGTGAACCGGAACCGATCGGTTCCGATTCCGATTCCTGTTCCGGTTCCGAACTGAAACCCGCCGGTTCGTTTCTTGTTCCGACCGGAACCTGCCGATTTGGTTCCGGTTCGTAATTTAAAAATTTTAAAAATAAATTATGAAATAAAAAATAATGAATTATAAAAATATGAAATAGTGAATTATTCAATATAAATTATAATCAAAATGAAAATTGTAAGGGTGATCGGTTTCCGGTTGGAACCGAGAATCGAACCGGTAAGACCGATCCTTTAATTTTAGAATTAGGAACCGGACCGACAAATCATGAATCCTGGAACCGGACCATTGGTCCGGTCTGGTTCTAGGTTGTCCAATGGAACCCTTTGGATTTAACTAGTAAAGGACCGTAGCCACAAAAGGCATACAACTTCACATACTCATGGCTTGGCTTAGGTTTTATAAACAACCCATTTGATGGTCTTTTTATTCCCATTCAATGTGGAACTCTTGGCATTTGCATGAAGACAAGCCAAGAGTCTCACATTGAAGGTTTTCAAGACAAGCCGAGAGTTCCACATCAAATGGGAATGAAAAGACCATCAAATGGATTGTTTATAAAACTCAAGCCAAACCTTGTAATTAGAGTTCAATACACCTAGCCAAGCATTGTAATTGGATATCAATGTACTTACAATGCATGGCAATTATAGTTCAATTTATTTTATAAAAAAAATAATTTGGAACTGGAACCGGGCCCGTAAGCCACGGGACGGTTCCGGTTCTGAACTGCAGGCTCGGTCAATGGGTAGGGCCCGGGTTTGACCGGGTCTGTTTCGGGCTGGTTCCGGGCTGAAACCAGCCCGTGGCCATGATTACTTGAATGACCTTTTACCGCATTGATGCTCAGAACTCGTTTTTTATGCTTGGTTGGTGTGTATGTGTGCTGAATAGTGACTAACTTAGTGCTTTCCTTCGATTTCCATGACACACTCCGTCATTTCTCAACATTGGCCATGGATGAGCGTACAAATTGGAGCCGCTATTTGCTTCCGGTATTCCCTTGGATTGGAGTCCCATTGTGTCAATATTCTTGGCCATTTTCTGTGCGTGTGTGCCTCTTTATTTAGGCTTAGTTTTTGTTTTTGGGGCTCAAAATTTGTTGATCGGAAAAGTTTGGTTCATCAGCCGAGAGTTGTGGCTTTTCCCTAAGCCATCGGCGTGACGGCCGGTGGTGGGCTTCATCGGTGGCGAGTCTTCTCGGTGTTGGCACGAAGGAGAAAGCTCTCAAGACGAACATGGGAAGAATTCTGGAAAATATCACGTGCATGGGCATGAAGGGGATGAAGAGTAATAAAATAATAAGAAAAGAAAAAGAAACAAAAAAGAAAGAGAAAAGAAAAGGAAAAGAGAGAAAAATAAAAGAAAAAAATAAAATATAAAATCAAATTTTCGAAACTCGGGTGGGTCGGTAATCCAGGTCGGGCATCTGGGTCGAATCGGATCGAGAGACTCGGTCCGGTTTTTTTTTAAAATAAATATTCAAAAATTCAAAAAAAATATAAAATATTAAAAATTCCAAAAAAATATTTAAAATTTCCAAAAAAATTAGAAAATGTTTAAAAACCCAAAAATTTTTTAAAAAAATCTGAAAATATTAAAATAAAATATTAAAAAATTCAGGAAATTCAAAAAATTAAAAAATTCGAAAAAATTTCAGAAAGGTAAGAAAATTAGGAAATGTTTAGGAATCAGTTTTAGGCTTAATTTCACCAGATTTTAGGTTAAAAACTCAAAAAAATGAAATGAATGAAAAATGAGAAAAACCCTCTAAAAAAATTCTCAAAAAATTGAATAAGCCATTGGGGCTTTACCTTAGGGCTTTTGATTGCATTTTCTTTTTAGAGACGATATTAGATCGTTAGTTGTTTATTTTCTTCATGATTATCTGATTGCGCACTTTTAATACATTGATTGTTATTTTCTATTTTTAGAATGGTTAGATGGAATATTAGCTTTTTCGATAGGCTGCCCGGTACGTTAATTTGCGAAAATTCAAGTTTAGGTACCGAAAGGGCATTTACTAGTGTAATCAAGTCCCCGAATTTTGGAATTTCTAATTTTCGCAAGTACCAAGACGACACTCTCGCATCTCAATCAGGATTTCTAGCTAACCCTTGATCATGGCCAGTGGCGACTCCAATCTAATGCGTAAATTAAAAAAATTCTCGTTGCGTGAGGTATGAGGCTTGGGAGTGCCTCGGTCTTGTTACGAGTTATTATGAGTTATTTTATTATTATTTACTATCATGTGTGGGAATATCTACTACATTACTATGTACCCTCACTATTAGTATAAATAAGAGAGCATGCTAACTTAAAGGGTTAGACAATTCATTCATCCCCTTCTCTTCTTTTTTTTTTCTTCAAACATGGTATCAAAGCCAACCCTAGCCGCCGCCCCAACCTAAATCCTAACCCTTGCCATAACCACCATCACCGTCACCACCATCTACTCTCTCTCTCTCTCTCTCTCTCTCTCTGATCTAATCTCCCGTCCTGCTTCTCTTTTTGTCGATCATTCTCTTCTTCCAGATCTGATCTAGTTCTGATTAAGGATCTATGAAATGGTGGAGCTTGTGATCTCTTTCTTTAATCTAATTTTCTGATTAATCTGGTGTGACTAGATTAAGTACGCATCATTATGTCAAGTGGTTCAGAGACTCCGATAGATGCTGCTGTTGAATCCGGTGAGATTGGATTAGCCATGAATAGATCTGGTGTGACTGGATCTGATGTGATGCGATCACAAGCTCGACCTTTATATCTACCGTCTAAGCTCGTCGAGCGTGTTTTTGTGGGACGATCTACATACACACTTTTGAAGAAGAATGTTTTCAAGAATTTGCACGGACAGCGGTTATCTCATCATCTTACTCAGCCTCCCCCGAGCAGGGATGACCTGACTTATGATGAATGGTACACTGTTGATTACCGTATTTATAGTCAATTATTGAATGCTATGGATATTTCTGTTCAGACCGTTGTTAGCAATACTGATACTATTAAGGAGTTATGGGATGCTTTGGCAGATTTATACTCCTCTCTGAATGTTTTCTCGTGAGTCTATGATGTTGTGTGTGGGTTGTTGAAGCCGGCTTCTGCCGATCGGCCTCTGCAGGGATATTATGAGGATTTTAAATCCTTTTCTGATGAATTTGATTGGTTAGTCCCGTTTACGTCTAGTTGGACTACTTTTCAAGAACAACGAAATTAGTTTCTGGTCACTTGCTATCTTAATGGGCTGGGCATTGAGTTTGACACTGCTCGCTCACAAATCCTTTCAGATGCTCGAGTTCCTTCTCTTGGAGAAGTTCATCGTCGTGTTCTTCGTACTGCGAGTCGTGAGGAGGTTAAAGCCGCCCCCTTAGAGGTTGGTGAACAGGCTGCTGCTTTATATACGAACAAAGGAGGTGGTCGTGGCAGTGGAGGCCGTGACCGAGGGGGAGGTCATGGTGGTACTGCCGGTCGTGGTCGGGAGACTCGTACTTGCAATTATTGTGGTATTGTTGGACATCTTCGCAGCTATTGCCGAAAATTACAAGCTGCACAGGCAGCTTCTGGTTCATGAACCACATCTGCTCATGTTGTGCCTGAGAGCGTGCCTATGGACAAAAAGGTGATCACAATGAGTCCTGAGGAGTATACTCGCTACTTGGAGTTTCAGACCTCAGGGAGTAGGACTGTGTCTGCCTCTATTGCACAACTACAGCAATCATCTAATTATTCCTCTACCTCAGCATGTGTAGCTCTTCCTTCCGCTACTTGGATTATTGATTTCGTGCGGTGCTTACATGATGGGTAATAGAGGTATTCTTACTGCATATCAGTCCTCAGCTCCGTTACGCCATATTACTATTGCGAACGGGTCATCCTTGATGGTTCAAGGACACAGAGTTGCACGACCTTCCGATGAGATCCCCTTATCTTCTGTTTTATATACTCCCGGCATACCATTTAATTTGTTATCTATTGGTCATATCACACGGGATTTGAATTGCTTTGTGACTTTCTACCCTGATTATTGTGTTTTGCAGGATCTCTCGACGTGGAAGACTATCAGTAAGGGAAGTGTCAATGGTGGGATCTACCAGCTAGATAGTGTGTCTATTCCGGTTGCGCTAGTGAAAGAGACAGAGGTTTTAGACGTTCACTATCGTCTGGGACATCTCTCTCTATCTATGTTGCAGTCATTGTTTCCTTGTTTTCATTCAGTGTCTACAATAAATTGTGAGTCCTGTCAGCTTGCAAAGCATAGCCATGTTTCTTTACCACCAAGTGTATCTCAACGAGTAACTGCTCCGTTTGCCTTGGTCCATTCTGATTTGTGGGGACCTAGTCCTATTATGTCAGTGTTTGGTTATCGTTATTATGTTCTCTTTGTCGATGATTTCACAAGAATGTCATTTGTTTACTTAATAAAAGAACGTTCTGAGTTATTTTTCGTGTTCCGTGAGTTTTATTTTTCTATCCACACTCAATTCCATCATAACATTCAGGCTTTACAATATGATCGTGGGGGGGGAATATATGTCGGATCATTTCCATCAATTGCTCCGTTCTCATGGTATTCATCATCGTCTTTCATGTGCTCGCACACCCAACAGAATGGTGTTGCTGAGTGGAAGAATCGCCATCTTATGGATACTGCTTTTGCTCTTCTTATACATATGCATGTTCCACAAAAATTCTGGAGGGAAGCTGTTCTTACAGCATGCTATCTCCTTAATCGTATGCCTCTTTCTTTTCTTGGGGGTAATACTCCACATGGGCTCCTCTTTCCTAATCGCAGTTATTTTTCTCTTCCCCCTGAACTTTTTTGGTGTACTTGTTTTGTCCATGATGATCGTCCGGGTGTATCAAAACTAGATCCTCGTGCACTCAAATGTGTTTTTCTTGGTTACTCACGGGTGTTAAAGGGTTATCGTTGCTATTCTCCTACCTTAAGAAAAATGCTCACCTCCTATCATGTCACATTCATAGAGTCTCAGCCTTACTTTTCTGTAACTAGCTCTAGTTCATCTGATTTAGTCCCACAATTATCCGAGTCCACATCTTTTGACTCTGTACTTGTCTATTCTCCGCCAATGGTCTCTCATCCAGTTATCTCTCCAGCGTCTTCACTAGACATTGCCCCCATTGTCAATTCTCCCTCTGAACCAGTCTCTCTCGTGGAGGATCCTCCTGTTGAGCAAGTCCCTCCTGTAGCTGATCCACTTACTGAGACTAATACAGCCGAGCAACCTATTGCTCTTCGTAAGAGCTACCGTGCTTGCAAGGATCGCCCTCTTTATACTCATTCCTACAAGGGTTTATCAGTGAGTTTGTCGGCTTTTGTGGCTAATATTGATGCCACCTCCCTCCCTATTTCTATTCCCGTGGCTCTTCAGCATGCAGTTTGGCGTTTGGCCATGGAGGAGGAAATGAGTGCCCTCCAACACAATCAGACTTGGTCCTTGGTTGATCTTCCTCCTGGTGCTCAGGTTATTGGTTGTCATTGGGTGTTTGCTGTGAAGGTCAATCTCGATGGCCCCTGTTGCTCGTCTGAAAGCCCGGTTGGTTGCTAAGGGTTATGCTTAAACTCATGGTCTTGCTTACTTTGAGACCTTCTCCCCGGTTACAAAAATGGCATCTATTCGGCTTTTCTTATCCCTTGTAGTTGTGCATTGTGCATTCTTGGTCTCTCCATCAGTTGGATATCAAGAATGCTTTCCTTCACGGTGATCTTGCTGAGGATGTTTATATGGAGCAGCCTCCAGGGTTTGCTGCTCAGGGAGGGAAAGTTTGTAAGCTTCATCGCTCTTTGTATGGTTTGAAGCGGTCTCCTCGAGCATGGTTTGGTGATTCATTTCGATGGTTCGGACTTTTGGTTTGCTTGATCTCAAAAGGATCATGCGGTGTTCTATCGTCGTGCTACTCTTTGGGTGTATCTTTCTGGTTTTATATGTGGATGACATTGTCTTGATAGGGGATGATGAGTAGGGTATTGTTGAGATGAAGAGATATTTACATACTCATTTTGAGACGAAAGATACGGGTGATTTGAGATATTTTCTTGGCATAGAGGTGGCTCGAAAGAAAAGAAGTATTTCTTTGTCACAATGTAAGTATATTCTAGATATTTTGGCTGAATTTAATATACAGCACTCTCGATCTGTAGAGTCGCCTATGGAATAAGGATTGAAGCTTCTTCCTGATCAGGGCGAGTTGTTTGAACACCCTGAAAGATACCGGCGTGTTGTTGGTAAACTAAACTATCTCACTACGATGACTAGACCTGATCTTGCATATTTGGTTAGTGTAGTTAGTTTATGGTAGCACCTAGACAACCACATTGGGATGCTGTTTTGAGGATTCTGAGATATCTTCGAGGTAGTCTTGGTAGGGGTGTAAACGGTTCGGTTCGGTTTGATTTTTTTGAAAAACCAAACCAAACCGAACTGTTAGAGGTGCCTCCTTGAACCGAACCAAATAGGAACCAAATCGAATTGGAACCGAACCAATAAGCCGATTTGGTTCGGTTCGATTTTTGGTTTCTTCTTCTTTTTTATTTGGTTTGATATGGCTGTGTAGTATTCTCTCGCCCAAGACACAGGGTCAGAGACGACTCGGAGCGGATGACGCAGAGAAACGAAAACACTACCACACAGATCGACTGCCATTGAAGCACCCACCTCACAACCTCCGCTGCCACCACCCACCCACGCCGCCCTTTCCCCTCTCCTTCGCCCCTCCTCCTCCCCCCTTCCCCTCCTTCCACCGCCGCGACCTCGACTTTCTGGCGAGCCCCTTTTTTCAGCCCTCAACCTCGCCTCGCTTACTCCGGCAAATTCGCCCGAGTGAAGCCTGCTTCTTCCAATCAATTTAGCTAGCTTTGAGTTGATATTACATGCACTTGGAATCTAACTCGGGTGCAGCTCGATTTTGATTAGCTTCTGGGCCGAATCTGATGGAGTCGATAACCTAACTCCTAGCTAGATCCGCCGACTGGGCTTGAGTCGCCTCCTCCCAAAGGACATCCGGGCGCCTCATAGCCCCACTGCCGAGAGCGCCGGGGCCTTTCCACGGCAGCCTCAAGCCCCCAACCCCGGGCCCGAGCCCTCCACTGGCCCGAGGCGCCTAATTCGCCGAGCATCACCGTCTCTAGCGACCCCGCAAGGTCGAGGCTTGGGACTCGAGCGAATCGATGGGGAGGAAGAAGAAGAAGAGCAGGGACGGTGACGAGAGGAAAAGTGTGGAGGGCCGTGAGGATGGTCTCGGCGAGAGGAAGTGTTTATTTCAGTTGGGTTCGATTCGAACCGAACCGAAATAAACCGAATTGAAAAAAAAAATTGGTTAATTTTGATAATCCGAACCGAAACCGAAACCGAACCGCAATACAGGAAATTTTCGGTTTGGTTCGGTTCGGTTCATATCTCGGTTCAATTTTCCGGTTCGGTTCTGTCACCCCTAAATCCTGGCAAGGGAATTGTTTTTACCGCTCATGGTCACGCTCGCATGGAGTGTTATACCGATGCTGATTGGGCTGGTTGCCCTACTGATAGGCGGTCTACCTCTGGATATGCTTTGTATGTTGGTGGTAATTTGGTTTTATGGAAGAGTAAGAAACAGGACATTGTTGCGAGGAGTAGTCTTTGAAGGCAGTATCGAGCCATTCTTTGCAGCCACTGCAGAGATTGTGTGGACTAGACATCTTCTGAATTAGGTTGGATATGGGTTGAGTGGTCCTACTTCGCTATGGTGTGATAGTAGTTCAGCGATTCACATTGCTTCAAATCCTATCTTTCACGAGAGAACAAAACACATTGAGATTGACTGTCATTTCGTTTGACAGGAGCTTATGCGTGGGAGTATCACTCTCTCACATGTTCGTACTGGCGATCGGCTAGTAGATGTGTTTACTAAATCTTTAGCTGGGCAACGGGTTCGCTTTATATGTAACAAGCTAGGCATGGTCGATATCTATGCCTCAGCTTGAGGGAGGCTGTTATGAGTTATTATGAGTTATTTTATTATTATTTACTATCATGTGTGAGAATGTCTACCACATTACTATGTACCCTCACTATTAGTATAAATAAGAGAGCATGCTAACCTAGAGGGTTAGACAATTCATTCATCCCCTTCTCTTCTTTTCTTCTTCTTCAAACAAGTCTTTAGATTAATGAACCATTTGGTTTGTTTTTCAAATGAATCAATCGTTGTTCATATCCATCGACAAATACCTTTTGGCCCAAACCCGATCTTTGGTGGGGGTAGGTCGCGACAACACCCAAGCACTTTATCATCGAAATGGCAAGAGGAGATGAAATGCAAGCTCATATCAAATCTATCAAGCATCCTTGGACAAAAGATTGTGGGCTTCCACTTTTCTGGCATTGGAAAGCTCATAAACAGAGTCCCCTCTTTCCAATACAGTTGCAGCACCCATCCCGGTGTCTTCATGTTAAGAAATATTCAATGTTCAGCTGCAGACCATCTCAAGTAGATTCAGTTCCTAAATCCTTCCACTTTTCCAACATGAATGACCCAAACAAATTCTCTAAAAAATCATTGCCTGAGTGATTAAAACTTTACGCTATAACATTCCAGGTAGCCGGCGTTTAGGTTAGTCACTGACATTTCATGAAGCTGTTGCTAGTTAGTCATTAAAACCTCAAACTAGCAGCCACAATGCCTGCAAACAAGGGTGTATGATAAATTATTATCACGGCAGCCACAATATACACAAGTTTCTCATAAAGCATGTCCAACATACCAACATCATAAAATCCTACTTTTATAGCTGCAACTATCTTAGCAACTGCTTGAAGCCCAGATGAACATTGTATTCAAAACAAATACATCAAGAAACAGTGACTCTGTGCACGCTAGGGTCGAGCGAGGGACTTGAGATCTGAGCATCTAAAAACTCCAAGACAACAACAAAAGCAGAAGGAAACCCAACGAATTTAGAAAACGCAGCTCAACACAAACCATCACCCCCCAACGCCAAAACGAGACACACACGAAAAACCCAAACAAAAAAAAAAGAACGTCGCGAGCATGGTCGGACCTTATCTTGCACGTTTTGCTTGGGCACCTGGCTGGTATACCGGGCGATGCAATGAGGGACAGTGAAAGGCGCGTCCTGCTGAGAGAGGCCCACTCTGACGTTCGCAGAACCTACAAAAGCCAAGGAACTGAGTCACGTTCAGCGCGAACGACGGGCCAGGGGTTTTTCCTTTTGGTTACTGAGTATTGATGACGACCAGGGACACAAACCTTTGCTTCATCGGAGCAGAGGCGGCCGGTGCTTCGTCGGCGACAATGGGGAGCGAGGAGCACCCGCAGCAGCAACAATGCAATGCGACGGAGCGAGGGCCGAAGCAACCAGGAACGCCGACGAGAGGAAAATTGCTTTGTCGGAGCAGGAGTGGCCAGTGCTCCGTCGGTGATGGCGACGGCGACGGCGGGGAGCAAGGAGCTCCCGAAGGAGCAACAAAGCGACGCGATGGTGTCACGCCCCAACTCAAATCTAATACTTTCCACACCTCACTTCCATGAGTCGAACGATGCGACATCCCAGGAGTACGTCGCCGACTCAACGGTTTCACATCAGAGTCAATTGTAGCGGAAACAAATAATTAAACCCAGATAAATAAATTGGAGAACACCATAATTAAACTAGCACGCCCAACCGCCAACAATTACAAACCTTATATTACCACATAAATTTACAACATCCATGTGCAAGTACACCTATACCCGTCCGCCATTCCTTGAGTCCATAAAATCTATATATACACCCACTACGATTACCTTAAAAATCATACACCAAAAAGGTAGATGCCCTATCTACCAAAAAAGATACTACACGAACATTAACTCATCGCCTTCTCACTAGTCCTTGCGTCCTCGACACGACGTCCATTTAGAGTGTACTCCACGAAATTATCCTCGGTGTGCATGACTGTACCAAACGTTCAGGTGGCGGCGGTGGCGACTGATTCCTTATTCAGGCGGGTTATCTGAAATGGTTTGGTTTATACAACCATGAGACACTTTTCAATAAGTTGTAACTTAAACCCTACCTAGACTATCACGTATCTTCAGACAATCGCACAAACACACACATTCACGCACATCAAATCATCACAACGTAGGTACATCAATTAATATGATCAGGCTCAATCATGCGCACACTCGCACTCAATCACAATTACATCATATGTAAACACACGCATGTACAATTTTCATTTCGCACACATTCTTTCCGTTCTCAATTCCTCTTTCCCACATCACTCGCCAGTGATCCGCGTAAACTTACACGCCTCAGGTACACTGCGATCATTCACCACATCAGGCCCGCATACTCGTTCACGCCTCAGGCCCCAATCGCGACCTGAGCATCACACGCCCTAGGCCCGATCTCAACTCAGCCCGCGCCAAATGCGACAGGCCTACATGATTGGAACCCGAGCTTAAGATGCCTCGGTCTAATTCCGGTCTCACTTGAGCTGATCGTGCCTTGGACCGATTCTCATTCTTACTTTTTCAAGTCTCAGCCTATGCCAAATGCAATAGACCTATGTGATTGCTGCCCGAGCTTATGATACTTGGCCCGATCTCATTCTTGCACTTAGACACCTTCACATAACTTCCACAATCACATGTCACACCACTTTTCTTTCTTGCTCATGCACATGCTCATCAAGCATTTACCACACTCAACTGGCCCATCACACGTGACCCGTGCACGCATCAATTAATACGTAAAACATGCTCACTCAGCATTCGATATGGCCAATTTCAACAATTAATTCAATCTGGCCCACTCGTGCACATAATCAAGCACATTTCAATCCATCAAATCACAGTTCAATAAACACACAAGCTACTTATGGACCCACAAGCACAGCCACGTTCATAGGCACAATTTCGACATTTCCAAGCCTATTAATCACCACAATCCAGCCATACTACCACACACTAAATCGACACCACTTGTCCTTAAATCGAGCCCTAAGCTCGCCAATTCCATCCAACAACATCCGACACTCTATTCAGTCTCACTCCAGTCTCAAAACATCCTCATTTCATCCTCAAGTTACCTCATATAACACACAAATAAACACTCAATTAAATCAACCCCATCCAAAATAATTCAAACATGCCCAAAACGCGTAAATTGCCAATTTTCTCCAGCCAAATGGCGTCGAATTAATTCCGATCATTCACGACACTTTCTCACAATTAAATAATGGTTCTAAAATTCAACTTGTATCCTGAACAAATCATCACAGCCCCATGAATAGTAATTCGCAGCTTGTGCACAGTAACTCGTGGCTTATAATTCACCTCAAATTGTCCTCCAAAAATTTCAAAAATAAGCCTTAAGGCCCGCCAAACATTTCCAATCATAAACCCCCATATTTCGCACCCGCATATTGTAAATTTCACCATCCCAACTCAATTATAATTTCAACACACGAAAACACGGAAATTACTATTTTTCTCAAACCAAATGGTCTCAAATTGATTCGGGTCCTTCGCGAGACTTTCTCGCCATAAATTCTTAGTTCTAAAAATCCAACTTGTGACCCGATTGACCCATCACAGCCTCATGAACAGTAAATCACAGCTCGTGAACAGTAATTCGAAGCCCCTATTATTCTGAATTTTTCAATAAAAATTTTCTGGTTTCAATTCTAAGGCCCACCACTTAATCCCACCTCTAAATCATGCCATTCTGCACCTAATCTATTCCCGGTTTCGCCCAAAATCGCCTGTCGATACCCGAAATCCTAAATTCAGTTTAGATTGTGACTTGCCCGCGTTCTAGACTATTGCGGCTAGAACAGAGAGCGGCGGCACTTAATCGGGAACAGCAGTGACGGTGTACCGCTCCCGACGGGCTGCGATCGACTTGGGCGGCGACGGCGCGGCTTCCTTTGGCCATGACCCAAGGCCACCCAAGAGAGAGGGAGAGAAAGAGAGAGTACGGTGGGGGGAAAAAGAGCCGAATGGGAGGGGGGTGTGTTCACGTGAGAGAGGAGATAAGGCTTGGACCAAATAGTGAATTTTGACCTAATTGGCAAATGACCAAAATGCCCTCGTCTCACAATTTTGATCCGACGGTCCCGATTCGATCTTATCTTGATCTGACGGCCGAGATCGATTCTTGCACAAAAATATCCAAGGGCATCCTTGTAATTTTCCAAAAAAATCAAGGGTAAAATTGTCCAATCAAAATTTGATGGCAAAATTACCAAAATGCCATTTACCCTTAAAGCTTGTCATTTAATAAATCCTAGGGGTATTTTGGTCACTTTCTCTGTTTCTTGTCCAAATCGAATTTTTTCGAACGATTTGAGCGCACCAAAAATTCGCACGTGTCACGTGCAACGTCATCCTAATGTTTCGGCGTGACTTCCTAATTTTCCGGTGTCCAATTTGGGAAAAATTCAATAATTAAATTCTATTAAACGCAACTCGAACGTTTCTTGAGCTAACGGGCGGCTTGCTAGGGAAATTCGCTGAATCGACTTATGACTGATACTGAATCGAGTTACGTGCAAGTTCGTTTGGTACGTGATGACCTCGGTTGTCATTAAAATCACGAAGATCAATCACTCGATCAGATGGATACGATCGTTCGATATAATTTCAGAATCATTCGTCAAGTCGTTTCATGGTCCAACGGAATCACCCGCGATCCACTACTAGGACAATGGCGAACTGACTTCTAACTATCCTTGGATCGGCCAACAGTGGCTCAAAATATCACTTCCGCGATTTAATAGTCGAAATCCATTCACGATTGAATTTTCTTTAGTCGCGCGAATTTAATTCCCCTATTAGTTTTTTCTTAATGGTTAGCATTTTCAGGAATGATCATTCATAAAATTCAGTATTTCATAAATCTCAAATGGACTAATTTTTCAGGATGTCACAAATGGAGCAAGGGCCGGAAGTGATTTCAAAATAATTTGAAAGCCTTCGCTTTGCTAGAGAGAGGAAATGACTTCTTTTTGACTGGAGAGAGGAGAGAGGAGATGAGAGAGGAAAGGGGCTAGCGTGCAGAGGAGAGAGGGGCTAGCCGTGCAGGGCTATGCTAAAATTCCACCTTTGGACGAGGTGGGCCCCCAGCACCACGTGGACCACGGGGCGCTTCCTGATTGGTCCGGGACCACGCCGACATGCTTACTGGATACTATGAACTCGACTCGATCTCAATCAAGTACTAATTTTTCTGTTCAAACTTGGCTTCAACAGAAAATCAAGCTTGACTTCGTATATCAACTCGAACTCGAGCTCTAGAGGTGATTAATAGGCAGGTGACCTCTTCGCCCCGTCCAGGTCCAAGAGATGCTAAAGATAAATGGACAGATTTGAGCAACGCAATGCCCTCACGTGAGAAAACTTGGCCCATCCAAATTTTAACATTTCTATGTAAATTGTATGTTACGAGCTCACTTGGGCAAAGTGTTAAAGCATGACATCTAGGCTCCATTTGTGCTTGCCCAACAAGCACCTCGACTAAACTCAAGTCTAATAAGTTTGAATATTTTCTCAACCCTTACGCATATACATTATATACATACAAAAGCACTATACGTATACACATACATATAAAATATTTTTGAAAACAACAATAGAGACTCAACTAGTTCCGTAAACCCATCAAGTTGAGACTGTTTGAGTATTGACTAACTCGATCTCTACTTGATAAGATACTCGAATAATCCAAAAACCCTTCTTCCCTCGAACTCAGGCGAAACAGTCTCTAGCAATCGTCGAACGAACCGAGCCTGTCCGGCGCTAGTGACCTTGACTCCATTTTGGCCCCACCCACCACTATAGTGAAACAGAGAATGCCATTGGATGGAGCCACGTGACTCACCTGCCTATGGAAAAGTCAAAGTCAGTCACCGAAGTGGACAGGACAGAGGAATTCCATGACCACATCCCACCGTTCCAAAAAAACCTTATCCCTTGACCCAACGTTACTGCCCCATTGTCTCCAATTTTGCCAATTCTTGACTAAAAGCATCTTGACTAATCTCAACCCCACTTTCCCACTCTCCTTCTAGACAAACCTTACTCCAATCACATCGATTCTTACCCGTATGCACCAACTTATATGAATTGCATTTTTAATTTCACCTCGACCTCACAAAACGCATTGCCTTTGCTGATCTGAACCCGAGAAATTAAAACTCTGAAAATATCGGGCTTTGCATAACCAAGTGGACAGATGATGTGCACATAATCTTGATATCATTTGAGATATGAAAGAATGCATAATCTAGTAATTTGAAATTAGGTCGCTCGACTCATGATTGGTCAAAGAAAACCTTAGAAAAAATCAAAGAAGAATTCTCGTGCATATAAAACCCCTCCTTACAAACATGACAAAAAAGCATCCAAAACAAAGAAGAAAAATGAGGACCAAACTCCACCAGTCCTCCGTCCTCCTCCTCCACCTTTTCCTCGTCCTCTTCCTTCGCCGCTTGCACGCCCAGCCCAACTATCGCGAAAAAAGTTTGGAGTTTTGAGTTTAGTGTTTTCGATTTTTGGTTTGGAGTTTTAGGATTTTAGGAACTCGGGTTTTGAGTATTGAGGTTTGGGATTTAAGCCATAGGATTTAGGGTTTGGGATTTTTCGGTTTGCGTTTTAGGATTTATAGTTTTAAATTACAATTTTAGGGTTTTGGATTGAAGTTTTGAGATTTAGGGTTTAGTGTTTCTGATTTTGGGTTTGGGATTTGAGATTTATAAGGTTTATGGTTTGGATTTAGGGTTTTAGGGATTGGGGTTTTAGGATTTAGAGTTTATGATTTTAGTGTTATGGGCTTTAGGATTTGAGTATTGAGTTTTAAGATTCTGGGGTTTAGGATTTGAGGGTTAAAGTTTAGAATTTTAGAGTTTAAGATTTAGGATTTGAAGTTATGGTTTAGCATGAGAATATTTTTTGAAAGAGAAAGTTGATCTTGTGTCTTACTGTACGGACCGAGAGCAAGATCCCCAAGATCAAGAAAGCCCCAAGAACTCCGACCCCGATTGCCAGCCCCACGATTACCCCCGTTCTTTCGTTTTTCGCGGACGGCGCGGAGGCGGAGACGATGGGTTGTTTCAGATTCGGGAGCTTAGAGACGGGCACGAAGAGGGTCTCGGTGGTTTTGGTATCCTGGCCATTGATGTCCGCTATGCTCTGTTCTTGGACCCCGAATCTGGAAGCGACGCTCGAGAGGTTGTCGCCGGGCTGAAGCACGTAGGAGACCAGGTAATTGACCCCAGCCCCCGACTGGGTCTGGTTTTGGCACTTGCAGAAGATCGGGAACACCACCTCGATCCCGATGGTCAGGTCCGTGGCGACCAGGTCGGGGTTCACGAAGTCGACCGACTGGTACGAGGTGAGGTTCTCAAAAGGCCCGGTGGAGACGAGGTACATGGTGTCGCCGGCGCGGATGGTGTAGGTGATGTTGGCGTAGGAGATGTTGGTGCCGTTGGCGGTGGGGTTGCAGGAGCAAGTCAGGGGGACGAACAGGGGCTGGTCGGCGGCGAGGGGCGCGGACAGGGCGGAGGTCGAGATGTTGCTGGGTTCGGCGATCATGAGGCGGCTGACGCCGAAGAGATCGCCGATGGAGGCGAGGTCGGTGTAGTTCGTGGCGAGGCTGCCCCGGTAGAAGGCGTAGGTCCGGCACGGGTAGCCAGTCTGGTTCGCCGGGCAGCCGTAGCCGGTGGTGTTGGGCTGGGCGTGCGAGCGTCGAAGGAAGAGGACGATGAGGAAGAAGGAGAAGAGGAGGTGGAGGAGGAGGACGGAGGACTGGTGGAGTTTGGTTCTCATTTTTCTACTTTGTTTTGGATGCTTTTCGGTCACGCTTGTGAGGAGGGGTGTTATATGCACGAGAATTCTTCTTTGATCCATCGTAAGTCAAGCGGCCTAATTTCAAATTACTAGATCATGCGCTCGTCCATATCTCAAATGATATCAAAATTATGTGCGTATCATATGTCCACTTGATTATGCAAAACTCGACATTTTAGAGTCTTAATTTCTTGGGATCAGACCTACAAAGTCAAGGCGTTTCGTGAGGTGGAGGTGAAATTTAAAAACCCGATTCATATAAGTTGGTGCATACGGGTAAGAATCGATGTGATTGGAGTAAGGTTTGTCTAGAAGGAGAGTGGGAACGTGGGGTTGAGACTTGTCAAGATGCTTTTAGTCATGAATTGGCAAAATTGGAGACGATGGGGGCAACAGCGTTGGTTCAAGGGATAAGGTTTTTTGGAACGGTGGGTGTGGTCACGGAATTCCTCTGTCCTGTCAACATCGGTGACTGACTTTGACTTTTCCATGGGCAGGTGAGGACGGGGGAGTCACGGGCCTCCATCCAATGGCATTCTCTCCTTGACTTTATTGGGCCCAAATGGAGTGAAGGTCACTAGCGCCGGACCGGCTCGGTTCGTTCGACGATTGCTAGAAACTGTTTCGCCTTATTCGAGGGAAGAAGGGTTTTGGATTATTCACGCATCTTGTCGAATCCATATCGAGTTAATTGATACTGAACTAGATAGGTTTACGGAATTGCCAATAGGCATGCGATCCTGCTAATAAAGGCATTAGGGGATGGGACCAGAGAATACCAGGTTTGGAATTCGATAATCGTGAGCATCACACACATATATACATAAAAGAGAAAAGTGAGACAAAAAAAAAGAGTTAGTTGAGTTTCTATTATTATTTTAAAAAAATGCTTTATATGTATGTGTATACGAGTTTTGCTTATATATATAATGTGTATGTGTAAGTGCTAAGTAAATATTCGAACTTATTATACTAGAGTTCAATCGAGGTGCTCGTTGGGCAGGCATGGAGAAGGCTCGAAGGTCGTGCTTAACACTTTGCCCAAGCGAGCACGTAACATACAATTTATGCAGAAAAGTTAAAATTTGGGCAGGTCAAGTTTTCCCATATAAGGGCATTTTCCAAATCTGTTCATTCATCATTTGTGTTTCTCGGGCCTGGACGGGGCGAGGAGGTTGCCCGCCTGTTGATCACCTCTAGAGCTCAAGCTCAAATTGATATATGAAATTGAGCTTGAATATCTTGATTTTCTATTAGAACCAAGTTTGAAACAAAAATTTAGTACTTGATTGAGATCAAGTCAAGTTTAGAGTATTTAGCATGCAACGCTGGTTGAACGGGAGATTAACACTATATCGACTCGACTTGACTAGATTAAACCCCTATTCTTGACCACCGTAATCATTTTACTAGTGCACACGAAGTCAAGTCCTCTTCTACCCAGTTATAGGTCAAAAATTTATGAAGAGCACGTTTCAAACAAATTTCAAATAACTAAGGTTCCGTTTATTTGATGAAAATTAATGATTTGAAAAATATTTTTTCAAAAATGATCGCTTATATTACTTATAAAAATTAATGAAAAAAAAATATTTTTATCGTCTACGAAAATGTTTAAATATAAATTGTTATCGATGATGAAAATATTTTTCACCAATTAAATAATTTAAGCTATACAAACGATTACTTTTAGGAAAATATTTCTCAAAATACTCATTTTTTCTTCAAAAAATGTTGTCACTCTCCAGATATTTACTGTTCATGTGGTGTTTGTTATTAGTAATTGAAAATGTTTCAATTGTAAACAATATGTCAGTCTCATGGAAAAAGTCCATGTTAGCCTAGAACAAGGCCCTATCTTGTGTGATTTTGAAAAAGGCTAAATTTCGCGTATTTATTATCTAAAACTCAATTTTCTAGAAAGAGTCAATTACATATTAGAAATTAGAAACTATAAGAGCGCACACTTCATCCTACAAAACCACACAAGTTGTCGTGCATATCATGGGCGTGTTTGACAACCACGTGAAAGAAAATGTTTTTCATGGATTGGACATAATAAACTTAGATCAAGGAAAAATGACTTCCCCTTTTGGCAGGAAGGAAATCACTTTATTAAGTTACCAAAGAAATAAAAGCTAATAATTTTCTTTGAAAATGATTTTCATGAAAAGTACTTTCTTTTATCGTGAAATTTTTAATGAAACAAACGCATCCTTAATGTCATTAATTGTGTCAGACAACTTTTGACTACACACAACTTAAATGAATTTTTTTAAGCCAAAAACCACTTGATGACGTTAAGTAAGGTGGGACTTCCTTAATTGGTTAGAAGTTTTATTTTTTGGTCAAATAATTGATTAAAAGTTATAAAAAATCCAATGGAAATTAAAATCTTATAAATTATTTTATCAAAACCTTCAAACAAAATGAGGAAGGGTTTACTTAATTGGTTAAGTTATAAAATATCCAAAATTAAAACCTTATAAATTACATTATCAAAACCTTCCAATAATATTCACTCTTCCATATTTGGTAGGGAAGCTAATATAATTTATCGATCTATTTTTATCTATTATCAAACCAATTTTTTATTTTCATTTTTTAGCATTTTATCTACTCTACCTTTATCATCAACAAATTTAATTCTGCACAGATTTTCCTTCACAGCCCATCTCAAATATTAGTTGGTAAGATTAACGTCGATTCTCAAATTCAACAGACATTCCTGTTGTCAAGTAACCTTCTTGTTTGCGTCTCGTGCATGGTATGGCGAGATTCAGAAAAGCACTGTACGCATCGAAGCAAGCTCCTCAAGCATGGTGTTGCGAGATTGAGAAAGGCAATGTATGCATCGAAGCAAGCTCCTCGTGAACGGTATGGCAAGATTGAGAAAGGTACTGTATGCATTGAAGCAAGCTCCTTGTGCACGATATGGCGAGATTGCCGAAATCTTGGTTGAGGATGCGTTCGCGAGAGTTTTGACTTTATGACTGCATGTAGACAAAAGAATTTGATCCCAAGGATTTTCACTTAATGCAAATATTGTTTGGTAACCGATGTAAAAGTACTTTAGAAAACAACCTGTGAACAAAGAAATAAAATAAATGATTAAGAAGAGAGCAACCTCAATCGACGTGATCCTCGTTGTAAATTCAACCGAGAGAGTAAGGCCTTGCGACCTTAGGCAATGCGGCACTGACGCCGCGTGACCCTAGGCAAGGCGCCACCACTGCACGACGCACTAGCACCCGAGCAACGAGCCAGGTCTCGTGAGGTCAGACCGCTTGCCCAGATCTTGAAGGCATGACTCTCGCAAGCGTCAGTCAAATCATGGAATCCGACTCGCATAACCTCTGGCGAACCCTTGCCGGTGCGGCTTGACCCTCGGCAAAGCTTTTCGGCCTCCTTCGTGAAGCTTCCTAGCATTGCATCAGAACTAAGTTTTCGATGCTTGGTTGCCCCGTTAAATCATTCAGTTCGCACGTGGAATCTTGTTCTTCTTACTGCATCCGTTTTTAGCTCCTCCATACGTTCTTCGGACTATTTCTACTCGGCTTATGTGTGAAAAGACGTACGAATGTATCTCAGTTCGCTTATATATGAGATATATTAATTGTTTGCAATGCATTTGCATATGTGTCATCTCTATTTACCTAATCGAGTAAGCTTTTTAGGTTGAAGTTTCTAATTGATGTTGCAAAAACCATGGAAGAACCACTACATGTTCATAGCAACTTATGAAGCCATTCGAGATTCATCATCTCATTACCTTACACTTTCACATAAACTAAGAACAAAAAACCCAGAATTCTAACAGCGGGGGCGAAATGTTCAAGATGCTTGATCTGAAAAATTGATTAATATTTGTTATTATTACATGTGTGAAAGAACATCGTAGTAGAATTTCTATTAAAAGGAAAAATAACAAAAGGTGTTTTTGTTTTGGAATGAGATAGAAATACTAATATCGAAATAATTCTAAATATTAGTGACGTCCTTTAAGTTCGCTTTATGAAAGTTCATACTTTTAAAGACACCTTAATTATTATACTAATATTTTACCTGAAATAACAAATCGGTTTCTATCAGAGGCGTAAACTATAAATGATCATATTAAGAAAAAAAATACTTTCTACCTAATTATTAATTTGATAAAGTCATTAAGAGAATTCTCTAGAAATATAAAGAAGGAAAAGTAAATACTAAACCCAAGATAAGTGACAAATATAGTATATTAAAGATGCGTTTAGTTCGTGGAAAATGAATAATTTAGAAAATATTTTCTAAAAAATAATCAATTTTATTTTTTAGAAAAATAAATAAATGATCGCCTTTAGGCATAGATTATTATCGATAATGAAAATATTTTCCGTTTGACTAATTTTATAAGCAATATAAACAATTATTTTTTGAAAAATATTTTCCAAACCACTCATTTTTCATGAAATGAGTGCACCTGATTCTCAATTTATTACCGTCTTCACGGAGGCATTGGTCAAAAACTTTTTTTTTAGGCAATGCAAGAAAGAGATTGAAACATCGATTCGAACTTCAGTGAATCCAATCAGACTATTATGGTCAAGAGGACTCTTTATAGGCCCGTTTTGTTCCCATTTAAATGGACATAATAGAGCAATCTGCAATTAGCAACGACTTTGAAAGTTTAAATCCAATGCACACATTGACCTAGTGATAACCCATGACATCAATGCGATAAATTTATAAGACAGAGAAGGATTGATTGATGTGTTTGCTAGTGAGAGCTGCATAGCCCCCTGTGGTACTTTAGCACAATCCTTTTCGAAATTTAACCAATTATAAATCCTAAAAGCAACATACGTAGATATAAAAACCACTATCAGCTCCAAAAGGATCGATGGAGGAAAACGTTTTTTTCCGTTAAAATCATCTTCGAAGAAAAATGGCTAGTTTTTGGTTGTTTGGTGGCATACTTGAAAGTGACAAGGAAAAAGCTTTTCGAGATTTAGATCTTACTTTCAAAAATTATTTTCTCCGTTATAATCATATTTTATCCCTAACATAATATAATAATATAATATTAAAATCCTTGTCTAAGATATTACTACACATGAAGTTTGAATTTTATATTTTTAATCAAAACAAAGCAACCAAAAGAAAAGGATGCCCAAAAAAATGGATTATGAAAATAATTAATAAACTTAATCTCTCGTCGCTCATAAACCTTCACGTGAGAATGGTTTTTCATTCCAAAGATGCAGTCAAAGAGTGATACCAAAGTAAGCATCAAAACTGGAAAAGAAGAAGAAAAAAGTAACGAAAAAGAAATGTCATCGTAGAATTGAAGACAAGAGCATCCTAAGTTGGCATTTTCACGAACACCTTCCATACCATTCTTCAAATATGTGAGTCACGTGGGCAAGTGAAAATAACATAATCAAATGATGATTTAGTCCAATATATCTATGATAAATTAAGCGCTTATTTATGATTGAAGCTAAAATTAGGGATAAATTTGAAGAATTAAGAGAAGAAAAGCTATAGGGGGTACCACGGAGAGCGGGAGAGAGAGAGAGACAGAATGTAGATTGAAGCTCTCTGTGAGTGTGCATGTGAAAAATGAGTTTAGGAAAACACTTTCTTCTTTCTAGGATGGAGAAATTATTTTCTTCAGTTTTAAGTATGGTTGTTTTCTTTCGCTGGAAAGGTTTCCATTGATTTCTACTATTGAACCAAACACATGAAAATTTGGAAAATCATTTCATAGAGATCACTTTCATGGAAACAAACATGCTCTAAGTTTCAATGCCTGGCTGCCCATTTATTCAGTTCGTATGTAAATTCTTGTTCTTCTTATTCCGTTCACTTTTAACTCCGCACACGTTCTCTGTACGGTTTTTACTTGTGCTTACATGTGATAGCACGCACTAATATGTCTATTGCTTAAATATTGAATTTATAACATCATTTGCATTAGCGTCATCTCTGTTCACTTAATCGAGTAAGTTTTTTAGGTTGAACTTCCAATCGGCATTACAAAAACCGTCTGAAGAAGCTCAAGGCATCTATACGTTGCAACTTAAGAAGCTGTTCAACATACTACAGTTGTTAATATTACATGTAGGAGAGAACATCACGCAAACAAAATTACTATTAAAAAGTGAAATAGCAAAAAAACACAAGAGAGAAACATTGAAGAGTGTTATCGAAATAAGTTTAAACATTAGTGACGTCTTTTAAGTTTATTTTAAGAAGGTCCATACTTTTGTAAGACACCAAAAGTCAATTATTATAAGGATTAATATCACTAACAACCCCAAACTATTACAATTGTGATAATTTTATCCCAAACTAAATTTTTGATCACCAAAAATCCCAAACTGGTACATCTGTGATAAATTTACCCTCCGTTAGTTTCCGTTAAATTTTACCGTCAAGTTACTAAGTTGGATGACACGTGACAGTTGACTTGTATACCAGTTTTGGGTTTTACTCCTCCGTTTATCACAGGTTTATCAATTTATGATTTTTGATGATATTAATCCAATTTAACAGAGGTAAATTTGTCATAATTATACTATTTTAGAATTTTTTGTGGTCAAAAACTTAATTTTGGGTAAATATTGACATGTGTACCGGTTTGGGATTTTTGGTGATAAAAAATTAGTTTGGGATAAAATTGTCACAGATATACCAATTTGAGGCTTTTTCATGGTGTTAGCCCTTATTATAATTAGATTCCAGCTAAAATAACAAATTAATTTTCTCAAAGGAGTAAAAAATAAATAATCAAATTAAGAAATTAGCATTTTCTATCTAGCTATTAATCAGATAAATTTTCTACAAATATATGAAGGGAAAGTAAGGACTAAAATTAGGATAAACAAGCAAAAAAGAATATAAATCAACGAAAAAAAATTCAGATAGTGGGACTTAGCCAAGCTCATTGAACCTGGGAAGGGGGG
This sequence comes from Syzygium grande, assembly GCA_024733475.1. Taxonomy (NCBI): domain Eukaryota; kingdom Viridiplantae; phylum Streptophyta; class Magnoliopsida; order Myrtales; family Myrtaceae; genus Syzygium; species Syzygium grande. The sequence continues at coordinate 15,479,260 of JAMXDD010000005.1, read as the reverse complement.
AGGGAAGGCAAAATATACAGAGTAGCTCTGAAGAAGCTTAGATAATTCAATTTTTTTGGCTTATTATGCTGATCTGCAAGGGACTGGAGCAAGGCTGAGTATATTGCACAATGAGCTTACAACTTTAATTTAATTTAATTTAATTCTAACTTTATACCCTAGCTTTTAACACAATATTGCGAAAATGTTGGGAAGGCCGGCCATCATCCATGTCAGTACTTTCTCGCCAAAATTAGATGAATGGACTCAATTGGTAAAAAGTGAAAAAAGTTTAGGACTCATTCAACAATAAGTTAAAAAAGTTTATGATTCACATGAAAAAATTGAAATGTATGACTGAATTGACAAAAGTACCATAGATTTATGATTTTTTTGTCAATCTTCCCGCGAAATGCTACTACCAATTTACTTACCCAAAAAATAATGCTATTACTGATTTTGCTCCCATAAATTTGCACTATTAGTTGAGTCAAAGGCATGCTCTTTTTCCCTCTTACTTTCATTTTTTGCTTTTAAAGAACGTAGAACTTTATGAATCCAAGATAAGCGACATGCATAGTACATTAGTACATTAATTCTCACTCCATCGTCTTGATCATGAAGGAATTAGTCAAAACCTGGTCTTGAAGGCAATGCGAAAAAGAGCTCGAAACATCAATCAAAACCACAGCGAAATCAATCAAACTACCGTACAGGACTCCTTGTAGGCCCGTTTTGTTCCCACTTCAATGGACATACAAAGCAATTTGCAATTAGTATTGACTTTGAAAATTGGAATCCAATGCGCGAATTGACCCGGTTAATAACACATAACATCAACGCAATCAATGAAGAGCACCGCAATGTCCAAACTAAATTAAAGATAGAAAAGGATTGATATATCTTCCTCGTGAAACCATACAGACCCCTTGTGAACTTGTTACCTATCTTCTTCAAGGCAAATCCTTTTTGAAATTTACAAACCATAAATAAAGCGTGCCGTTTGAAGGTACTCATCCTTAATATCATTCTTAGTTGCGTTGATGAACGACGTAATTGCTAAGTAGATCTACCAGTTCAGAGATTTGACAAAATTTCCCATTCCACCCATTTTTTGTTTCTTTCATAAAACCTAATTGCAAGATATGCATAAATCTAAAACATTATCAGCTCCGAAAGGACTGAGACTGCTGGATTCGAGAATGCAAACATTATAGGTAGAGAAGAGAACCCCTACATGTTTCATATTGCTTAATAAACAGAAAAAAGATGAGCAAGTTCGATGGTCGGGCCGGCCCAAACTAGCGGGAGGAACTTTGGCTGAAGCCTGAGAAGAGAGATAAGAACAAGCATGTATTGCACCATGCACTTGCACAATAGCATTCTCATTCCTGCAAATCCCACTTATAAGCGAGAAGTCTCAACTAGTAATAGATGCACCTCGATGTCTAATTCATGGCAGCGTGATTGCCCAATGTGCAAAGATTGGTGGATTAATTTGAGCTTCGAACTGCAAAGAAGTTCCTCATCTCGGTCCAGCCAAGTTCCAGTTTCGAAAAAGTCAACTTCAGAAGGTGACCATAGATAACATGCCCCGGTTGAACTACAGAAGCAGAATGTCACCATGAAAAGGGCACTCGCATGTGCACGAACTGGGAGCTTTCCAGAAATCCAATTACCTCTGAATTGCTACTCACCAGTTACCATGAGGCACCATTTTTGCGTAAATAGCAATTCGAACATTGAACAGAGTAAATTCCACAAAAAAATTATAAAAGGGGGATAAAAAGCAGCTCCAAGATTCATGGAGTTAAAGATGGCCAGAATAGACAATGGTGACTACAGGCTCCACGATTATCTAAGCAAAAAAAGAGATTGAAATACTGACAATCAAGGAGAATGAATAACAAACCTAGCATACAACACCCTAAATCACCTGGTTGCCGAGCCAATATTCCAGTTAGCGCACCTACATCATGCCTGCAAAAGAAATAACAAGTAAAGAAAATCACCTCTTTGCAGATGCCAACAGAAAAAAGTGGGTCTTTTCATTTCTATTTCAGGAGACATATTTCGATCATCTCTCATAGGCATACATAAACAGACATCCTAATTTTTTAGAGATTACATAAATCATTCTGAGCAAAGAGTCCAGTGCTGCTGCTAACAAGAATATTACATTAATAACTTTCATCCAAACATGGTATGCCATTACTCGGTTCAATAGCATCGACCTCTGAGAATTACAAACCTTAAACACCCCTCCTTGGACATTTCCCCAGCCTTGCAGTTAATCTTTTAGCTAGACCCAGAAAGAATGCAAACCTTTCATAATCTTGAAAATTATATAATCAGAACTAATTGGACAGCTGTGGACCTAGGTCAACTTCATTGTCTGTCAAGCTACGAATTTTGGTCAACATCCATACTGCAACTCAAATGTTACGGTTGCTTAATGTCAATTGACTATGAGTAGTCATTATATTCAGAATCACATTATGTTATCGTAAAATCACATGATTTTACAAGTCAGAACATGGTTGTCTAATTGAAAATGCTGTGGCCACTTAAAACTCTCTTTGTCATAATCATTTATAAGTTTACAAGTCAGAACACAGTTGTCTAATTGAAGATGCTGTGGCCACTTAAAACTCACTTCGTCATAATCATTTACACTCCCAAATATAATAGGGTTGTAGTGGCCCAGTATAACAAACTAATAATGCTGACAAAAAAATTGTTATGATCCTATTATGCAGGGATGAAAAAATCTCATTTTCCCATCAGATAATAACTTTTGCATTTTGAATTAGACTTACGATCTCTAGCTACATCTCAATACGAATGGCAAAAACATCGAATATCATAACAACTATAGGGCAGCCAAAGAATGAAAAATCATCTGGACATCATTACTATCTATTCTCCTATTACAATTGTAACAGTGACTAGTGAGATTACAGGACTAATAAGAGCAAATTTTCCATCCATGCAATGCCATCAATTGCTAATGACACAACACTTTTAGACATCAAAGATTCTAGAAACAAAAGTTTGACAAGACATATGTGGTCTGATGGCAATCTGCACTGTCGTCAGAGTCAACTATAACATACCTGTTGTTTTTTCTTCTTTGGCCTTCTTTTTCTTTGAGGTTTATGAACATCAGAATTTGAACTCAAGTTACTACGAAGACCAGTCCTTGAGTTTGAGGATACCCTTGCATGGAAAGATCTACTTCTGCTGTTTGACGTGTTGCTTGATGTAGACACTTCAGCTCTGCGAAAAGACTTATTTGTGCTTGATGTAGAGCCAAACCTTGATTTACCATGAACAGGTGCCGAAAATGACTTGTTTGATGGCCTTGGAGGAGGCATTAGAGCTCGAGCAGAAACCTGACTCTATAGAAGTAACATTAAGAGTGAAGAAAAGTAAGAGGATACGGGCATTAGTATAAGTCAACAGACAACTTATTTTCAATAAAAATTGTCAACAGGCAAATTGAAAAGAGTCATTGAGCAACTAGAAAGTAAAACTCATATTTTGCACAACATAGAGATCACAGCTTCAAAGGAAAGGCCCAAACCATGAAAAGTAGATATTGCTTCTTAGCTACAAATTTTGCTATTCATCAATCTATTGTTCGGAATTAACTTGTCCATTTCACTACAGGACTTCCTACATCTTAATATTACCCAAGAAATGGCAATCAGATCTCGTCAAAAGAAAATAAAGCACATCAGATTGATGACACACTCGAAGCTCTAAAATCCCCAAAAATAGCATGCCAGTTCATAATTACAGTTAGTACATCAAAGTTTTATCTGTCCATTCATCATCTGCATTAGCTTCATCGCTGGAACTTCCAGCAAGGAAGAAATCATCTTCACTTAGATCCAAAAGTCCATCGCCTCACTTCCAGTCTCTGCAAAAATTGTTCCACATATGTGCCAAAGACCAGGACAAGTGTCCCAACATTAGATCATCACTCAGGACATAAAAGGATATTATATTGGCCGACTGACAAAAAGGACAAGTTTTTAGATGTGAGAAAGTTAAGATATATACTACTTCTACAAAAACAAAAAATTACTTTGGACATCATGTTGCTTGAGTTCCTAGCAGAACAAACATTGGTTCATTGAATTAGTAAACAAACCCATGCCTAATATATATAGAATAACCGAGTGAAACTGGGAAAACTAAGATATTTAAAGTAATTACCGTATACAAGAATTAGAGATTCAACAACTTCCATACGGGAAAAGTCTTCAGCTCAATGAATGGAGATGTACCTATTATGGACTTTATTATCACATATGAAATTCAACATCTAGTAGATGATGACCAACCTAGAAGTTTATTCAGTGACAGAAATGACCAAAACAACTATACCTTCCAAATCTTTCCCGCTGGCTGCAGCAGCAATTAAGTTAGCATTTATCTGCTTACGCAATCCATTTCTCCTATTAACCATGTTTGAATCATCACCTCCAGAGAATAAAGATACATACTTCTCTGTCTTGGGAAAGAACTGCATATAAATAAGGAAGTAAAAAACATGGAGTTTTGTCTTTAGTGCTATATTTGATATTGGACAAAACACTGCAACATGCTAACAACTCTTGTGCATAAGCAAGATTAACAAAAAAAAAACAATAAAAACAAATGCCACTCAGCATCAAACTTAAGAAAGAAATGTACACTTCCACAGCATCATCACAACTCACCCTTACATATTCAAGATCTTCTTTCAGTTTAGATAGCTGTTCAGCAATCGCAGCATCTTGTTCCGGACCCAATGAAGTGCGCTGCATTTTCTCTAATCGTCTTATTCTTCTTTCTATCTTTCTTCTTTCTGTTCAATGAAAGATTAAACTTGATGAGACAACAAAAAAGATCAGAATATTCAGAAGAAGTGTTGCATAAGCATGTGAACTAGTACATATGATGTGCAGACTAACCAAAAAATTTAATCTTTCTATCTCGTAGGAAAATCTTTTTCTCAACAGCCAGACGAGAATGAATCTCCTGCTGTTTCTTGAGTCCTTCTAACTTCTTTTCCTGAGCCTCTCTCACTTCAGGAGGAAGATCCTTTGTAGATAAGAACAATAACATCAATATCATCATGCAATTCCAATACATTTTGAATTAGCATCAAAACATAAAATAACAGAAAATAGGTCATTGAACATTTCTGATGCAAGAATACAGAAATGACTAGTTTTGTACAACATAAGTAGAATAGCACAAATCATCCCTAAAGCTTGGTCGTTGAATCGTCAAGCATGTAGATTCCAAAGTTCCTCAGTTAGCTTTATTTTAAGCCCATAAGCTCAATTTCAGTCAAGTATGCTCTGTGTCTTCCACAAAAAAGGGCCTTTATGAAGGCACTTCAAGCACTAACTGAAAACCAACATCACTAAGGGTTGGCATCTAAATATTGTCAAGATCTTCCCCAATTGAAAAACCTCATAATTCTCATCGATCAGTTTCTTCATCTTCAGAAATAAAGCTAACTTAGCAATATCAGTCACCTATTTCTATCAAACAACTAGAATCAAAGCCATGACCCCTCTTTGGTAGAACTGGTAGGTTGATTGTTTTTTGAAATAAATAGGCAATCTTCTTTAACAATTGTAGTAATGGAGTGAAAAGAATACAGGGAAGGAATTTCTAATGACTCTTGAAGGGCCTAAGTTGTCGAGATGACGATTTTTATCTTAATCACTAGTGTGCTCGAATAAATGGCCTAGTGGAAGACACATCAGTTTTCCATGTAGATAATACGACCATGAATGGACAGTTCTAGTTTATGAAATCCTAGTCCTACAGTTTCTCATAAAATTAAAATGACACTTGCACTGAGAGTAACAGCACAAAACATAGCACTCAAATGACATTCATTACAACAGAGCTGGATATGCAAACCAAATAGATGTGAATGAAGCACGTCTCTTCAAACATTTCAAAGGCACATCCTTGTCAAATCATAAGTTCCTAACGCAGTTTTCAGGGACAACATTCATCCAATTCACAAGGAGGAGACTTTGCCAATTGCCATAGAGCTCATAGAAAATCTTCCCTACGTTAAACTACCTAAGTTTTTATCGGATGAACAATCATTCTCACGGAAGTTCCAGATAAAATTGAGTATGTACTCAAACTAGAAAATGCATTGGCTGGTTAGGTTGACCTAATATATCCTGATTCTCTGAAGCATTTCTTCTCGCAGGCTTCATTTCACGCCCAAAGGAAATGGGTTTTAGCAGAACACTCGAGCGAAACCAGACTCCGACAGTTTTATCTATTCTCACTCAGAAAAAGCAGCAATGACATCCATCCGAATCCGGACACACACTCCACAGAGTATATAATCAACTAAAACATCAACATCGATCAATTACTGAACAGCCAGACAACCTACACAATCCTTAAAATTAGACTATTCCATCTAAAAGGCACCGCACGACATGGTTCGCCAAACCAACTTCACAACACAAAAAACCAAAAGCCCCCACGACCAGTAGAATCCGACTCCAACCCAATCCACACGAGCAAGAACCCTAGCTCGAAAGGCCAAGCACCATCGAAACAAGCACAGGCGAGAGGCTCGGGAGAGGAAGAAGAGCATCCAATCAGTGAAGCGGAAGGTAGAACCACGACGAGTACCTTGCGGAGCATCCGCTCGATGCTCTAGCCGCCGTGCGCCATGGATTATCCAATCGCACGGCGAGGAATAGAGCGAGAGAGAGAGAGAGAGAGAGAGAGAGAACGATGCTTATGTACGGCGTTATAGCGTAACGTGTCTGAAGAACTAGTGAAGAAGACGCGGCCTTCGCTCTCGGGTCGGCCCGTAGCCCGGAAATCCGGGTTCGCCCGGTAAAGTCGGATCGGGTTTTTGGGTGCGATCCTGGACTCATTACTCCTTCTGGCCTACTCCTCTTCAAATCGTTTCGGCGGGTCGAGCTCGATTTCGGGCTCCAGGCCTAAAAAACAAAGCTTCTTTAGAATCGGGAAAAAAAATTATTATTAATAAATAAACCATGCAAAAAAGGGCGTTTCTTAATATAGAACAGTGTATGACAATATATATATATAGAGAACAAAGAGATCTTGAATTTAATTCTTTTATTTAGTGGAACTGTGGTTAGTTTAATTTTTACCAAGTTCCTATTTGACATATTTTCCTTAGATTGTTTGGTCAGGCGTCATTCTCCAATTTATTATTATATATTGAAATATATGATTGTTTTTCTTTTTTTTTGGACGATAGAGACGAGAGGTACAATTTCCATAAAAAAAATCTGTTCTAAATCGAACCAAATCAATAAAAAATAAAGGGTATTTGTTCGACCAGCATTGCAATTATCGATTGGCTTCGAGTTTGGATATAATTTTTCTTTGGACCAAAAGTATTAGTTTGTATTCGAACTACTCTGCAGACCAAATTAAATCAAACCGTGCTAGTATATTTCCTGAATTCTGCACATACATATTATTATCCCCCCAACAAAAAAAATCTATCTGGTAACATTCTTTGTAGTTCATTTACTCAAATTTACTGTGCAGATTGTAATATAAGCAAGTAGATCCTATGTAACAGCCCGAATTTCGATTAATTTTTGGGATTTATTGAACGCGTGATTTGTTAGTGTGCTTGTAGTAAAAATCTCGCCCGAGAACTGATCACTCTCGGTTATTATTTTAAATTAGAAATTTCGTTAGAATCGCATTCGATCGAATTTTGTCGTTATTTAGATCCCGAACTTGGCAGTCGATTTTTGGGAGTTTCAGAACGAAATAAATTGGACGGTGTCGATATTATTGTGGCCAGCATCGAGATTATCAGGAATGGTGAAAAAGTGAAATTTTAGACCGAGTGCGAATTTGGACAGGTAGACCTCCCTCGTAGTGTGATCGGAATTATTTTATTTCAGTCAATTGCCTTAGAATATTATTCGGGACTTTTCGGGAATTGTTAGGCCTTTTTCCTAATTTAAATCGGCACCGATAAGCCGATTTTTAGTTCGGAGCGTGTCCTCTGGTTCGCGTTTAAATTTTGAAATTTCTCTTCTCTTTCTCTCCTTTCTCTCTCTCCTCTCTCTCTCCTCTGCCGGTTCCCCTTCCACGCACGTCTCTCTCTCTCTCTCTTTTTCCCCAGCCGTGCACGCTTTTCCCCCTGCCCGTCTGACTTCTCTCTCTCTCTTCTCCCTCTCTTTTCTCTCTCTCTTCCCTTCCCCATGCACTCTCTCACGTCCCCTCATGCAGACCAACCCCCCCTTCTCTCTTCTCTCTCCTCTCTCCTTCTTTCTTCTCTCTTTCCCTCATCACCGGCTTCATTATCGCCCGTCGCCCATCGCCCGGTTACCCGCCCGCCGCCCGCCGCCGCCGCCCGCCGCCGCCGCCGCCGCCGCCCGCCGCCCGCCGCCGCCGCCGCCGCCCGCCGCCGCCGCCGCCGCCCGCCGCCCGCCGCCGCCGCCGCCGCCGCTGCCGCCGCCGCCGCCGCCGCCGCCGCCGCCGCCGCCGCCCGCCGCCGCCGCCCGCCGCCGCCGCCGCCGCCGCCGCCGCCCGCCGCCGCCGCCGCCGCCGCCCGCCGCCGCCCGCCGCCGCCGCCGCCCGCCGCCGCCGCCGCCGCCGCCGCCCGCCCGCCGCCCGCCCGCCGCCGCCGCCGCCCGCCGCCCCGCCGCCGCCGCCGCCCGCCGCCGCCCTACGCCGCCGCCGCCGCCGCCCCGCCGCCGCCGCCCCATCACCCGCCCGCCGCCCCTTGTCGCCGCCCGCCCACCGCCCATCGCCGCCCGCCGCCGCCATCGTCGCCGCCGCCGCCCCTACGCCATGCATCGCCGCCCCATACCGCCGCCCCATCACCCGCCGCCGCCGCTTGTCGCCGCCGCCGCCACCGCCCATCGCCGCCCGCCGCCGCATCGCGCCGCCGCCGCCGCCGCCCGCCGCTGTCGCCGCCATACAATTCACCGCCGCCGCCCGCCGCCGCCGCTTGTCGCCCGCCGCCAATTCTACCGCCGCCGCCGCCGCCCGGTTCACCGCCGCCCGCGCCCGCCGCCGCCCATTCACCCGCCCGCGCCGCCCGGCTTTGGTAGTGCGCCAAGCCGCCGCCGCCGCCGAATTCGCCGTTGCCCGCCGTGTTGCTGTTGCTGCCGCCGTGGGCTGTGACCGCCGCCGCCTGCTGCCGCCGCCTGCTGGCGGCCCAGCAGAGGTTCTGACCGCCGCGTTGCTGTTACTGCTGCTGCTGTTGCCGTTATTGCTGCCCGCCGCTGCTTCACCGCCGCCCGAAGCCGCCACCGCCAGGCGAGTAAAAATTTCTAAACTCCTAATTAGCCTAAATGTGAATTTTTAGGGGTAAATTAATGGGGTAATTAAGCTAATTTGGAGCTTATTTGTGTGGAAATGTGCATGGGTTGACTATAGGACTTAATTGGGACCTCATGAGGATGTTTAGGTGTGATTTGGTAACCGTTTGAGGGCCGATCGGTATCGTTTCACAGTAGAACCGAAAATTGGACTATTTGATTCAAATTGGGAATTAATCGGTTCAATAGGCGGTGGATTAATTTTGGACAATATATCGGTTAATTAGGACCCGTTGGGATCCTAAGGAATGATACCATATTCGGGGGATTAATGGTCGAGTTTGGTTGGCCACATCGGGTCCTAAGCGGATTGGTTTTGGGCAATGCTAAGTTGTGCTTTGATTGCCGGGTCTGTAGGGACTAAAGTGAAATGTGCTAGGCGTGCCGACAATGAGCTAGATGAGTGGGGTCGTGAATTATAGTATTGGACTCATCGAGGCCCGGTAATTAAATTGAGTCCCGCGACATGTGAAATTACATGTTGGGCTTTGATATGGTTGAAATTGAATATGTCGATGCACGCGTCTGGTGAGAACAACTTGTGACCTCCGGGTCGGGCCTACGGGTCGGAATAACTTATGGCCTACGGGTCGGGCCTACGGGTCGGGACAACCTGTGGCCTTCGGGTCGAAACGGTTGTGGTCTTCGGGCCGGGCCTTCGGGTCGAAACAGTTGTGGTCTTCGGACCGGGCCTTCGGGTTGAAACAGTTGTGGTCTCGGATCGGGCCTTCGGGTCGGGACAATTTGTGGTCTTCGGATCGGGCCTACGGGTCGGGTTAGATTACTGGCCTTAGGGTCGTGGTGTCGGTAGGACTGCTTACTCTTTTTATATTGTTAATTAAAATCTGACCTGCAGGGCGTTATAGTGAATTGGGCTTTGGGCCCGGGTGGTTTGACAATTAATGTTGCACTGGTTCATTTAATTATGTATTTTATTTACCCTCTGGAGGTGCACTTAGTCTAGTTTGGGATTAGAGATTTGTTACTTGCTGAGTTTTCTCACGGTTGTGGTAAAACCGACTTTTTGGACCCGCCCGTAGGATGCTTGGGGATGGCCCTCTTTTGGATTCCCGCATCGTATTCAGCGATCATCTAGCGTGCACCCTTGCGGGATGGGGACGGCTTATGTTAGATATCGTTCGGTTTTGTTTGTTAATGTGGGAGAGGACTACGGCCACACCGTGGAGTATATAGCACGGTGCCATAGGGGAGGCGGATGGCGTGATAGGACCCCAATCGGGACTTTTGGCGTTCGGTGGGCGCTTAAAGCGGCGTTAGGGCTTCCTCGGATGGTGGCGGTGAAGTGTCGAACCCACAACCTTCCCTCGTGAGTTGGCAGAATGAGGCTGTGGATGGGCCAGCGATTATGCATGAGGAGGAGGTGGGCGACAAGTCATAGCCGTAGATGTAGGGCCGGTGGAGGACGAAGAGTTAGACCTTGGGGCAAGGGATATGGATATTGAATGGAGAAGTTCTTTGAAGTTGGGATGGACCGGGAACATTTGGTGAGGAAGATGAGGAGTTTTCAGAGTTATCTGACCCTGATTGGGAGCCCTAGTTTAGGTCCCAGCCTTAGGAGTGAGTGCCGCCACTTTTTGACCCAGAGCCTTGAGGCGGTCGATACCCGTCGCCATCGATCCCTTTTTTGTGCGTGGCCTTTTTGATGTACCTTTTTGTCATAGGAAGGGGAAAGTTTGTAAGCTTGTAAAGAATATACATTATGGTTTAATTTATCGCTTAATTGTTATATCTTGCTATTCATGGTTGCGTTTTACAAATGTCCGGATGTATATACATATACGTCGTTTTCGCTTGCGAGGTGTTTTCTCTGATTGGGTTACTCGGGTCGGTGACGCAATCCTGGGAGCGTTGCACTTCGTATCGACCCTAGGCAGATGATCGTGCTCCCGTTGGGTGCGGGGCGTGACATCCTACCATGACGTCTCTCTCTCTCTCTCTCTCTCTCTCTCTCTCTCTCTCTCTCTCTCTCATATTGCCAAAACTTGAGCATTAGTTGATAATCTCTCTCTCTCATATTGCCAAAACTTGAGCATTAGTTGATAATCCATCCTCCGAGATATCAAAGATGTTGTTTCTCTTGCACAAGGCGAACACTATGTCCACCGTGCTCGGCCTCCTCGAGTGGTGTAATGATTCAATTCGACAAGGGTGGAGAGTGGTTGTCGGGACCAAAGGGCTTCGACAAGGAGCGGCTCCTAACTGACTTCTAGGATGGTGAAGGGAGCAGGAATGAATCGAATTTGTACTTTGAATGGGGAGAACGATCTTGAGATATATATATATATATATATATATATATATATATATATATGAAAACCTGGAATTAACTCGGAGAGGCGTCTTTTGATGTAATGGGAAGCTTTACTTTGAAACTCCAAAGTTAAGTGAGCCGGGCAGAGCTTTACTAGGATAGGTGACCTCCTAGAAAAGTGTCTGCCTGTACGCCAAAGGACAAAATCGTGAAGCTCGGTATGGGACGGGCCAAAGCTGATAATATTTTGAGTGAGTTAAATTCAAGATGTCACAATATAGTATTAGAGCGGGACCTCCTCAAGTAGGTGTATGGTTTGTGGGCAAACCATGTGGAAGTTGGTGGGTTTGTAATGATCCGGTTCGACGGGGGGCGGGAAGGGGTTGTTGGTGCCAAAGGGCCTAGATAAGAATCGGCTCCTGACAGATTTCTAGGATGGCGAAAGAGGCAGGACTGAACAGGGAGAAAGCGATTCTGAGATATGTATGTGAAAACTGGAATTAACTCAGAGAGATGCCTTTTGACGTAACAGCAAGCTTTGCTTTGGAACTCCAAAGTTAAGTGAATCCAGGCCAGAGCATTACTAGGATAGGTGACCTTTTGGGAAAGTGTTTGCCTGTACGTCAAAGGACAAAATTGTGAGCCTTGGTATAGGACGAACGAAAGTGGACAATATCTCAAGTGAGTTAAATTCAGGGTGTCACAATGGGTCCTCGTTCAAGCACAAGACCGCAATGCTCATCACGCTGAGTAGCAAAAGCACATGCTGCTCTTGAAGCTTTGGTCGTCTCACCAATTACAGAAACAACATTTTTGCACGGTCGTTTCAATTGCTTCATATGGTTTTTAAAGTGCGTAGAAACGGATAAAGCAGAAAGGACATTGCTAGCACCAGGTCGAAAACTGAAGGCTTTCAATGACTCAGAATGGGTCTCGGTTTGAAGAACACAATGCAATGAAATCAATGCCGACAGCTAAGTTGGGAGTGTCTCGATTCTGTAAATGATACTGTACCTGTATGTACTAGGAGATGTACTGAGTGACACATAGATTAGAATCATATTACTAGCTTTTATCAGATTTGACGCACCAATAGTTGAAAGTAATAACGGGCGAAAGAAGAAAACCACCATGTTTATGCAAGTATGCTGACAATTAATGTGCCGAGTCAAACCTTCGCAGGAAGAGATTGCCAGTAGAAACTCCAAACCAAGTAAGAGCAACGGCACAGAATTTCTAGCTAAACAGCGTTAAATATCATGAACAGCTTCAGAGAAAGTAAAGATGTGGTTTGAATCCAAGTGGCTCAAGCTTCGAACCATTAAAGATGATGGTTGCAAAGGTCCCCTGAAGTTTGCAGCCTGGCGGCCACCTGTGTAAGGTTCAGAACTTGTGAAATCGGCACGTTTGCAGAATCTATTCTCATTCCTTGTGCTTCCAATGAGGGACAAGCAAGATTACCACCGGGCACGAGATGTGGAGCGGACCCTGCCACCTCTTCTGATCTGACAAAGCCGACAGGAATGACAGGTAGCTTGTCAGATTCAGCCCTGCTTATCATCAATTTTCATCCACAAGTGCGAGCACGAGTCAGCATCGCAACTTGTAGTCGAAGAATTAAGGTGTTCAACTAGAATGCACACTGTGACGATCATGTTTTCGGCAATGTGTTTTATCAATAGTGGCAATTATGATCATCTAAACATACAATTCTCCGAGAAAGAATATTCATGTCATTCGAAGCAAGAGTTGACGAGGCAAATAAAGTTATGCCATGCCCCATGCCATAAGCCGACAAAGCTACTTGCACTCTCGAACAATGCATGTATTTAATCTAGTGCAGATAACAGAATTCGCAAAGTCAAATACAAGCAGGTAATTTGAACTCAGAATCCTGTAAAGTAGGCAAGAGGCTTTCAGTTAAGATCAATGGTTAAGCTAATCACCAGAGTAGGTGCTATGTTCTACGCAATGGAGGAAAAGGTAAAAGAAATTGTAGAAGATGTACAAAAAAATTGTCTCAGAGAAACGAGATACGGAATCACCACAATATAGTTGAGTTTCGTACTCATTTTTATCGTTCATCATGCTCACTGGAAAATCATCCTGATGAGAAAGAGGTTGTCAGGCTGTCTCTTCTGGTTCCATTGAGATTTGTTGCTCCTCCGCACCATGAAAGGAGGTCGAGAACAATCGAAACCTCACATAACGAAGTGTTCAAAGCACGATGACTAGACCCGTCTAATGGACAGCAAAATTCATAGGCTGAACTTCAAGGTCTACATAAACCGACTTCCAGAGCAAACAATCATAAACAGATGGCCTCGCTTAGAAGAGCGCTCGACAAGACCCAAGTTTTCTAGTCATTCTTGAGTGCGTCAACTGGCTTTCGTTTTTCTGAAAATAGCGCAAGAACTGAGTTGATGGGCTTTTTCTGTTGTTCGGAAAGTTGACCAAAGTATACATACACCCATATGCTATGAATGATAGAAGCTATGCATTTGAACGGCGACGTTCTATGTTAAAGGAATGAAGTCTATGAAAATCAAAGTAACAGATGCAAGTAAAGTTCGTAGAACTCCCGACCATCATGATCGAGTAAGAAAAACTGAATAAAACGAATAAGCCCTCGAGGGGATTAAGATGGCATGCAAATAATTGGTTCACCGTGAAATAAAATCATCATTCTCCAAGAGAAAATGACAGTAGCAATACGTCGTGTTTTGTTTTATTCCTGCTCACAGCATGATAGTTGAAACTTGCAATATAGAACCCACTAAAACTAAGTTTGTGCTTTTCGACTAAGAATAAAAAAACGAAGTTTGTGCGTAAACATTGAACATCTGGAATTTTTACAGAATACAAGAAAATTGTGTTTACTTCCTTCTGGGAGTTTTTATATTAGCTCAAAGTATTAGATCTTTTCTCTTATATCAACAGTTCACAAAATGGGGAATAAAGGCCCACCAAAAAGTTAATGATGTGCTTCCTTGCGGAGGCCAGGATATGTTAATCCTACCTCAGTAGTTAATCAAGAATAGTCACAAAAAGTTTTTAATTCTCAAAACCGAAATTATGTAGAAAATTCAGAATCTCTTGAAAGCAAAACTTGTTGGTTTACTATATATTAGGTCGAGATGGGGCCAGAAAATTCACTAGATGAAATCTTTAGGTTCAAAGAACATATTAAAAATGGGACGGGATTTGTTGAATATATACAACAATTGATTGTCGTAATTTAAATAATATAGTATGCAAATGTAACATTCGTTACTATCCTTAACACATCTTTGCTTTGAATGTTGTTAATTTATACCTAGTTTTTTAGTTAACCAGGATAATAATACTTTTTTTATTATACCTATTTTTCATTCATTACTCTGCTAGTTCTGATTATATGTCTTAATTTATCTCTTGCTTTCTGTAGACAATTCTCCCTCTGGGGTAGGGCTAAATGTTGCATTGAATAGAGTTCCTAACGTCGGCTTTATCATCTGTATGGACAATTCTTTTTTCCTCACATTTACGAAACATTTGTGTACTTTGTGAAGAAAGCACTCTTTGTACGTGCTTTATATTATATAAAAATGACAATGCTCTGCACTAATGTTAAGGCAATTTTCTACGCAGCTCACTACTTCGCAGCAAAGTTCATATTCGGAGTTCCGTGTATGTTGATACTTCTAATCTGTAAGTGGACGAGAAGGCACCAAGCAATGGACGCAAACATCGAAGAATTTCTACGAGCTCACGATAACTTTTGCTTATAAGGTACTCTTACTCGAATATCAAGAAGATCACAAGGAATGAAGTTGCGGTTAAGGTTTTGAAAAAACCAAAATCTAACGGTCAAGATTTTATAAGCGAAGTGGCCACAATTGAAAGGATCCACCATGTCAACATGATGCAACTTGTTGATTTTTGCTTCGATTACTCCAAACAAGGTCTGGTCTATGATTTCATGCTGAATGGATCTTTGAATAAGCACATTCTCTATAAAGATGGAGAAAATTCTCTTGATCATAAGAAAATATATGAGATCTCTCTTGGCATAGCTAGAGGGATAGAATATTTATATCGAGGATGTGACATGCAAATTTTACACTTCGACATCAAGCCTCACAACATTCTCCTAGACCAGAGTTTCACTTTGAAAGTTTTTGACTTTGGACTTGCAAGACTTTATCCCACCGATCACAGTATAGTAAAGTTGACTGCAACAAGAGGAAGCTTGGGATATATAGCGCTTGAGCTATTCTATAAGGACATTGGCGATGTTTCTTATAAAGCCGATGTTTATAGTTTTGGGATGATGTTGATGGAAATGACCAGTAGAAGGAGAAATGTAAATGCAAATGTGGGGAATTCAAGTCAAATT
The DNA here is from genome assembly GCA_024733475.1 of Syzygium grande. Lineage (NCBI taxonomy): Eukaryota > Viridiplantae > Streptophyta > Magnoliopsida > Myrtales > Myrtaceae > Syzygium > Syzygium grande. The sequence goes on along the minus strand of JAMXDD010000005.1, from coordinate 15,463,263 downwards.
TATTTTCCTCTGTGGATTTATGATCAACTCGGCAAAGAAAAGAAGGTTGAAATCGTAGATGCCATAAAATAGGAAAGAGAGACAATGAGGAAGATGATAATTGTTGCTCTTTGGTATATATAATTGAGCCCTAATGATCGACTGTCAACGAGCCAAGTCCTTAATATGCTAGAAGGAGAGATCGATAATCTGCAACTTCCCCCGAAACCACTTTTGTATCTAATAGAGACGCCAGTTGATGGTGAGGAGACTGAGATTGAACTTGAAACTTTCTCATCTTCTTCAACTGTTCCAACAATTTCTAATAGTAACCACCATAAGCACAATAAAAAGAGTGCAGAATCTTGCTATGTGTGATGTTTTCCCTCTTGTATTGAATCCATAGTAAAAGTAGTACTATCATTTGTACTTGATTTTAGAGGTATAATCCTCGTGGCTATTTATTGGTACCCACCTTTTCCATATGTGTTTATCTATTTTTCTTTTGGACAAGGGTTTCTTTAAGAAATTTTTTGGTCCTTTTGAGTCTGAGTCGATCCCTCCTCCGTGATCCTAAAAGCTCGCACTTAAAAGAATCGAGAATACTGGCAAACATGTTTCAAAATAGAGTTACAAGTGCTCAAGATGGAGGAATGCACGTGGAGAAAAATCGTGGAGAAAAATAAACTTCAGCATGGAAGTGAAGACAACCATGGAATTATAGAGGGCAAGTTGGAATTAGCCGAAAAGTGGAGATCATGATAGGGGATTTGAATGGGAAAAATATGTAACTATTAGTTATACTATTTATACAAAAAATTGTGTTTAAGTTATGAAGATGCTTATTGATAGAGAAAAATAATGAGTAGAACACGAGGTTAGACAAGATTAAAAACTGAATAGTTGATACAAGAGATAAATAACTTTTAGACTCTGAATATCCTTATAAAAAAAAAAACTTTTAGACTCTGAATATAAATATGGAGCATGATATCAAGAACAAATAGAAATGCTTGGATTAGTTCTAGTGAAGATGACGGGCTTGACTTTCATATCAGATTCCCAATTCACTTAATGCAAAGAAGTAATGACTTACATAAAATTATGACTTGAAACTCAGGTGAAAAAAATTTATTATCATCAATTTTACTATACGTTTTGGTGGCGTTAAAATAAATTTCAACACAGATGCCTCACTTACAGGAATTTTGATCCAATTTAGGGCACGCCAGTTCATTTTTATGGTACTAAAGCTAATTCCTAAATATAATCAATTTACCCAAAAGTCAAATTTAGAAAACGCGGATGAGTTTCGTTCCTAATTAGTGCGAAAGCTATCAATAAAGTAAACCACCACTGGCTATGTTTGCTTCAATGCGTGTACTACAATCTATGCATAATTTCTAATGATGGAACCTTTGGTTGGTCCCCACAAATTACTTTTCTTGACTTGACTTTGTGTTGATTGGTTGTTTGACTTGGTCATTTCAATGACAGATGACCCAACTGATCTTTTCGATCATCATCAGACCCTCCTCTGAAACACTACGCGTTTACTAGCCATCTAGGGGACAGATTGGAAAGGAATTGTTAGTTGAAACTCAGGTGAACAAGGATTATTAGCATCAAGGTGGCTACATGTTCGCGTGTTCATCTTCACAATATAGCACTTACAACATGTTGGCATTGAAATGAATTTTAACCCAGATGCCCGACTTGCAAGGGTTTTGTTTCAATATAGGACACAGTAGTCCAGTTTCACGACACTAAGAACGGATTCCTAGAGAGAATCAATTTGCCAAATATGTCAAATTTAGAAATCATAGGGAAGTTTCCTTCCTAATTAATGTGAAAGCTATCAGCAAATTAATCCACCACCTGTTATGTTAGGTTGATTGCGCGTAGTCGTACAACAATCTCTGCGTAATTTCCACTTATGGAACCTTCGGTTGGTCCACACACAGTTTCTTTTTCTTGACTTGACTTTGTGTTAATTGGTTGACTTGGACGTCTCAATGACAAAGGAACCTCCCGCCCACGTCCATCCGACTAGGGAAACCTCCACTGAAATACTATGCGTTTACTAGCCAACTAGAGCGCAAAAGATAACTATTATGTTCTAAAAATTAATTTCTGACAAGAAATCTATTTCTATTTCATGGATAAATTTCTAAGAAAAATGCGTGTTTGATGATGGCACAAAAATTCTACTCTTGAAATAGAAATTCATTAGATAACGACACAAAATTTCACATTTTCATGTGGTCGCGGATGGTGAAGGGCGGCGGGCAACGACAGGAGGCGGGCAGTGGTGGAAGGTGGCTGGCGTCTAGTGGAGGCGAGAGGCGGCTGATGGCAGACAGCGATAGACAATGGTGGTGAGAGGCAGCCAGCAGGCGGCGGGAGGCGACTGGAGGGCAGCAGGTGGGCGGCCGATTAGTAGCGAGGACGAGCAATGAGAAAAATTTTTATTTCTCATTTTTGTTCTAGAAATAGAAAAGTAGCAACTTTTTACTTCTGATTTTTGTTCCAAACTTATTTCTAGAATAGAAATTTGTTCCAGAAATAGAAAAATTAAATTGCGTTACCAAATGAATTTCTGTTCCAAACTTGTTCTGGGGAAATAAAAAAATAAAAAAATTAAAAAAATAGAATGGTTATCATGCACCTTTAGTGAACAGATTTGACAGCCAATGTCTCCTCACTTCCGACTCCACTTTGTTGGACTGGCAATAAACCCAAAGACTGCTGGCTAATGAGAAGTCGAGATTTATCAGTTCACAGAAAGCCTTAGAGTTGCTAACTCCCCCATGTCAAATCCGTAGTTACGAAAGACAGAGCAACAAGAGTTGAGTTGCATAAGCGGAAATCCAGAAATGTTTTTATTGCGAAATATGTGGAAGCTGACAGATCTAGCAATTTGAAAAAAAGCATGAGAGAACGAAACCACCAAATAAGTCAATAAGCAACGCTAAAACACATATTAGATTTACGTGATTCGGTCCGAGTGCTAATACCTACTCTACGTGGAAAGCTAGCAACAAATAATCCACTAATCAAGATATATATAGAGTTATAATTGCTTACACGCTCAAGTGTTTCCCGGTCCTAGATTACACCCTGATAAAATAAATCGTGGAGAAATTACCTGACTTTGAAACACCTTTGAAATTATTCCAGTTGAAGAAGTTGCGGCACACTAACTTATCACTACGACGCTCAATTCAGAGGCTAAACTTCCCCCCGAATCAATTCTGTGTTCGATAGCTAGAGATGTCATTTGATGATGTCGAGACTGAGATAGAATTGGAAACTTTTTCATCTTTTTCAAGTGTTCAACAACTTTTAGTAATTACCGGTACGAGCACAACAACAAAATTGTGGCATTTTGTTCAGTGTGATTTTTCCCCTCTTATAAAAAATTGAATGCAAAGTAAAAGTAGTAAAATCTCTTGTGATTGATTTGATTTTAGTAGTAAAAGCCTCGTGTTTTTCTGGATGAGATTTTCTTTGAGAAAGTTTTAGTACTTTTGGTATCAATGCCAATTTTTCTCTTCCGTCATCCTAAAAGCCCGCAGTTCAAAGAGTTGAGAATACTTGGGGAACATGTTTCGAAATTGAGTTACAAATGCTCAAGACGGAGGAATGCACTTTTAGAAAAATGAACTTTAAGCATGGAAGTGAAGCCATAACTTTTTTTCGGATTACTTTAGTGTCAACTTTTTTGAAAAATGATCGCTTTAGTGCCAATGTTGACATGGCTGCCGAAAATCTGACGTGGCTCTTTTTTATTAATTTCCGATGCTAATATGGCTCACCGGAAATCTGACATGGCTCTTTTTTAGGTTAGAATTTTGGCCGGAGTCACTAAAGTGATATCTTTTCCTCCGACTTGGCACCAAAGTGATTCAAAAAAAAAGTTATGGCACCAAAGTGATCTTCGTACACAACTTATGGCACTTATAGTACCTTTTTGCCCATGGATAATGGTCAACCACTGTGCGTATTGATATAGTAGAAAGAACTGGGAGAAAATTGTCTAAAAAGTTCCAAACCTATTAGACTTTTACCAATTCAGTCATACACTTTTTAATTGTACCAATTGAGTTAATTTTCTCAAGTTTTGTCAATTGAGTCTATCCGGCCAATTTTGGCCGGAAATAGCTGACGTGGACGCCGACCATCCTACTCGGCACGGCTGGCACTGACATGTACAATTATTAATAATATTCTAATTTTTTTATTAATGTTTTTATTCTTCTCTTTTCTTTTTCCTTTTTTTTTTTCTTTTCTCTACATTTTCTTCTTTTCTTTTTCCTTTTATTGTGGCTGGTGACGGTCACTTGGCCTTGCCCAATTCTAGATGAGGCCATCGTGGCCGCAGGTGAAAGTGGAGCAACAGAGCCTCATGTGGGCATCTGAGATCACGATGAAGAAGATGGAGGTTGAGGTGGAACGCAAGGAGTTAGAGTTCTCCACGTGGAGAAGGAAGCTTGACGAGGTCGTCTCTGAGAACAGGTTGTTGAAGAAGAAGCTCAATGCGAGCGGCGTCTTGCCTTTGTTCGACAACTTCAAACTCTCGTCTTTAAGCCCGACCCACTTCGTCCAAGTCCTTCATGTCGCGCCGTGCTTTCTCACGCTAAGGAGGTACTTTCGTTTGTCACGAATGAGGAAACTGTCCTCGAATGAGCCACCAAGGTCCAAAACAGATATTTCGCTCAAACATCTCACAAACATCCCATCACTAGACGAACGAGGGTCTCTCCCAAATCATATCTCACGAGATAGCGATTAATTATTATTTTGTTTTCTATTTAGCCTAAGTTTTGATTTGGAGTCACCACTAGTTTTTATTGATCGACTAAAAACCTAATTGAGGTATGAGAGAAATACCACGATTTCTACGGACTAGAGATTACATGGATAAGAGGATTTAGTTACGTTAACGATCCTAAATCGAGATCCCTAATGCTCTTTCGGTACCTAAAATGATATGAATAGTCTAATCGTGCCACGCGAGTTTGCAAAGCCTATCCACTAATTCTAACCATCCTAATCGGAAAAAAATCAACCAATCAATAAGGAAATGCGCAAACAATTTCAATCAAACGCAACAATCCTAAAATGGTCTCTAAAATAAAAATCAATCAAAACATCCAAACCCTAGTAAAGCCCTAAAGGCTTATTCATTCAATGGATTGTGTTGTCTTAGGGTTTTAGGGTTTTTAGGGGTAAATGCCTCTTTAATCCCTAAACTAAGGAGTTCCCAAAAATACCATTTGGGCACCTCAAAAACTTTAAATTTCACTCAAAGTGGGTGGCCACAGGTATTCTAAGTCATTTTGTGATTTTTTGAATTTTTTTTACGTGAAAATTTTTATTTCCAAAAAGCCTAAACTTTCATTTTTTTTCCTGCATTTTCCGAATTTTCTAATTTTTTTAGGATTTTTTGAATTTTCTAATTTTTTTTTATGAATTTTATGAATTTTGTAATTTTTTTTATGATTTTCTGAATTTTTTTTATTTTTTAATGAATTTTCTAATTTTTCACAATTTTTTATGATTTTTCTGAATTTTTATTTTTATTTTTTGAATTTTCTATTTTATTTTTTTATTTTTTATCCTCGTTGGGAATGAACTAGACTGAACTGGTTCAGACCGATTTGGTCAAACCGCCCTAGCCGGCGCCAGTGGGTGTCCCGACGAGAATAATGCCGAAACTGCGCCGTTTAGGACTATTTTCTTTGGAGCATTTTGTTGAGCACCTAGTGTGCATTAGACTTGTTTTACACTCTCGGGGCCGCCACTTTAATCCAATCTCCGATGACTCTCTGATGGTTTTCTAGCCACCCCAATCGGTCTTATAACAACTATATGCTATCATCTAACTACCTAACCTCGTCGGATCACCGTCGGACAGTTGTCGGCCGGTGAAAATCGAGCCTAAAAACACTAACTTGAAACTATCATAACCTAACTTATCTAATATCCAGATCATCAATCAAGTCATCTTAGCCGTTTCTATTGAGGAAAACTCCTAATGAATTTTGAAGCTGATAAACTCTCGATGCTTATCTCGTGAATTTGACATGTATTCCATTCTAGGTTGATATATTCTGAAAGTTTAGAAGGAAATATCAGACTTTACAAGTTTTCAGAACTAAAGGTTCAGACTTAGACATAAGATATTCAGACTTTATAATAAAAGTCATTCAGACTCTACTTATGAAATATTCAGATTTTATTAAAGACCTATGCTGACTCAAGTTTTGAATTAGAAATTCTTTAGACGTAGTAATTATGCAGACGCAAATGCTTAAATTTCTCAGATGCTGAAGTTTTTCAGACGCAGAAGCAAAACTCATTCAAAAGGAGTCACAACAGCTAGTGATCTGGCATGGATTTCACAAAAGGATAGTTTTGATTGACTCAATCTCAGTCTAATTGATTGACAATCAAACATTATGACGAGTATGTATTACAACGGATAAAGCTCTACTTATGAAAATCAAAATTCTGATTGTATAGGTGACCAGAATCAACGAGATTCAAATTTTGTCAACCCATAAATACTTAATCCATTTTATACAAATCTGTCCAAGATGAAGATTGGAAAATGATCCTCTGAAGACTGTCTAATAGCTAGAATTGGTAGTAGAGGAGTATAAAAGGAGATCTACGAGGAGTAGAAGGAACACATGAAATCGAGAATCAACAAGTCCGGAAGTCTAAGCATACTCCGATCCTTTCTCTTGTCTTTCTTGAGCTAAACATTAAGATCTTGAGGGACACTTTGTAAGAGTAATTGTGTGAGATAGAGAGTCCTATCATACACAAGAGTGCTTCGGGTCAAAATCTGTAATTCCTCTTGATTACATAGTAAAATCCAACCAGTAGACTGTCAGCGTGGGAGAGTGGATGTAGGCTTGCTATAAGCCGAACCACTATAAACTTGTGTGCAGTTTTTCTATCCCTTATCTTTTACTTTAAACACTGTACATCAAGAGCACTGTCTATATAAACTATTTTGAATTTGAATTTTATTCAGAATCAACTGTGGTCATTTATTTCCGCTTAAATTGTTAAAAAATTATTTAAGATCACCTATTCACCTCCCTCTAGGTGATCATTGCTAGCTACATAAATTGATATCAAAGCAAGTTGCTCATTTATTGAAGTGTATTACTTCTGAGCTAACGATTTATATGGCTAGCTTGAGTGCCCAAGGTCTCATTAAAGGACAAAGCAATAACAGACCACCATATTTTGATGGTAAGGAATATAGTGTCTAGAAGAATAAGATGAAGGCATTTATAAAGTCAATTGATCACATGCAATGGGATGTCATCATCAGAGGAGTTAAACTAAGACCTTCTTATTCAAAAGAAAAGACAGAAGGAAGCATACCAGCAGATTCTCCATAATCTCAAACTGAGATATCAAAAAGAGAAGCCTTAGATTACAAAGCAATTTACTATTTCTATTATGCTTTAGCACCTATTGAATATAAAAAAATTGCTTTTTGTGAATCAGCTAAGAATATTTGGGATACTCTCTACACTACTTATGAAGGAACTGATTGAGTCAAGGAAACTCAATCAATCTATTGCTTGGTCAATATGAATCCTTCAAAATGAAGCCTGGGGAATCAATTGCTAATATGTACGACAGATTTGCTGACATAGTAAACAGTCTTGCATACCAAGGACAACCAGTCTTAAATGCGATGAAAGTCAACAAATTACTGAGAGGACTATCAAAGCAGTGGGATAATATCAAAATATCTCTTCGAGAGACACAAAGGATCAAGCCTCTATCAGTGAATGAGTTAATTGGAACTGTTCAATCATATGAGATTGAGCAACTGAATGAGGAGAATGAATCCAAAGGTAAAAAGTCAATTGCATTAAAAACTAACATTGATTCTGATGCAGATTCTGAAGATAAAGATGTTGACGATGAAGAGCTGGCTCTCTTCATAAAGAAGTACAAGAAGATGAAAATCAAAGGAAGAAATCTCAAAGGAAAAAAGCCTTTTGAGAAGAAGAAGGCTATTGATGAAACAAAAAAATCAAAGGAAGTAATCTGCTTTCACGGTAGGAAACATGGGCATATCAAGCCAAATTGTCCATTTCTGAAAAAGACCAAATTTGAGAAAGCAAATAATACCTTAAAAGTAGAAACCTAGAGTGATACAGAGTGTGAAGATAGTGATAAAGAAATCTCAAACTTTTGTCTGATGGCTAAGTCAGACTCAGACTTAGATTCAAATTTTGATGCTAAAGTTAAGATTGAGGTAAAACATTCTGAAATGCCTATTGAAGTGTCAAATTACATTGATGAATTATGCTTTGAATTTAAAGCTGCTCTTAAAAGAATATCTTCTTTAAAAAAGGAAAATTCATCACTGAGATAACATGATATTTCAAAAGGAATTTCTCAAGGACAATCGAGATTTTCTTTCCAAAGAAAATGCTGTTTTGAAAAACGAAGTTTCATAAATTACTTCCAAGTTTTCAAAAGGTTCAAAAACCTTGAAGCATATTCTTTCTATACAAATTCCTTACTACAACAAATCTGATCTCAAATTTATGAATGAAAGTGATAGTTTAATTGATTTTCCAAAAGTCAAGGAGAGATTAAGGGAAAGACCTCCTTGATAAGTTTATAAAAATCATTTCAAAAGGAATTTTGTCAAACCTGTTGGCCAAAGTGCACTCAAGTGCTCAAAATGTGGAGATCCACAACATTTTGAGAATGAATGTTCTAAGGTCTGGAGATCTATTTGAAGAGATTTTGTTAAGACAACCTATACTAATTCTCAAGAACCCAAATAAATTTGGGTACCAAAGAAAACTTGTGTGACATTTCGAAATTTGCCCATTTGAGATTTATGAAATGAGTGATTTTATGAACGTACTTGTAGTTAGGTCTCACTTGGAACTGGCTATTCTTGGGATATTAACCGTTAGAGAAGGGCTAATTAGGGATTTAAATTCGTGTGACTAAAGAAATTCAGTCGTGAACTGATTTTCGACCATAGAATTGTCGAGGTGACATTTTGAGCCACTGTAAGCTGATCTTAGGATAGTTATGGGCCGGTTCATCATTGTCATACGAGTGGATCACAGGTGATTCCGTTTGACCACAAGGTGAGTTGACAAACGATCCAAAACACATATCGAATGATCACGCCCGTCGGAACTAGCGATCGATCCTCGCGATTACATTGACAACCGAGATCGTCACAATCCGAATAAACTTGCACGTGACTTGATTTAGTATCAGTCATGGGTCGAATATGCGAATTTCCCCAAAAGCCTCTCGTTAGTTTGAGATACGCTCAAGTTACGTTATATAAAATTCAGTTATTAATTAGAGACCAAATTAGGCATAAAAAATTTAGAAAGTCACTACAGGACATTTGGACGACGTTGTTATTGGAATGTTCAGTCTTGGAATTGTCCGAATCCTTCAGAAAAACTGAATTTCGGCGAAGGATGAAAAATGGCCGTTTTACCCCTGGAGGTTTGTTAAGGTTAAGTATAGTTGGGGAAGGGCATTTTAGTCATTTTGCTCTAGCTTTGGAAAATGACAATTTTACCCTTGGACTTTTTGAGAAATTCTCAAATTGCCCTTAGATATTTTGAAAAAGATTCGATCCGAACCATTGATTTCAAGGTAAGAACAAATCTCGACCGTCGATTGGATTTGTGAGAGAATGGCAAGATGGTAATTTTGGCATCTCAATTATATGCTTGGACTATTTAGTCCAAATTTCTCTCTCTCTCTCTTCATTCTCTCATTCTTGGCTCCCTCTCTCCCTCTCCCCTCATCGATCGCCGCCCCCTTCCCCTACCCGCACCGCCGCTTATCGACCACCGTATGCCCGATCGCCGTTCGCCGCCGCCGAACCGCTCGCCATAGCCGATCGCTGCCGACCGTCACCCCATTTCACTTTAGCCGAGCTAGCCTAGAGTCCAAGTAAGTCATAATCTAACCATTGCCTAGGATATCGGGTATTATCGGACCCGTTTAGACACAGTTTAGATGGTTTTAGGAGTTGATAGAAGTGATTATAAATGGATTTGGGGAAAGCTTGACCCCTAGTTGTGTTCATGGATATTCATGTGGCTATTAGATGTTAGTTTGGACATGGTGCAATGAGTTTTGGCGGTTGAAATTCGGTAGAAATCAATTAGGGTTTGAATCCTTGAGGTTTGGTGTGATTCAAGGATTCGCGGTTATTGTACCCATCCGATTTGCTATTTTTGTGGAGAATTTTGTGGGCCAAAATTTGAAGAAGTTTTCTTCATGAAGGTTGCTTCTAACATCTTGAAGTATAACATATTTTAAATTGGAAATTTTTGGAGGCCATTTGTGTTGCACGAAAACCCATTTTTAGACCATCTTAAAATTGCTCGAAACACTGTTCATCCCGACCTTCTTGTCTTGCCGAATTTTTATAAAATTTTTCAGATCTATTTTCAATAAACTTCTTTCACAAAAATTGTTGGCGACTTTATTTTCTATGAGATATAAAAATTTTAAAGCTTTTCAAGGTGATTTTGGTGTTGAAAAAATGTATTTTGAGGACAAAATAGTCTCTTAGAGCGAACTGATTTTGGTTTGATTTCGAGGGACAAAAAGGCATGGTTACAGATTGAACCGGATTTCATGTTCTTCATAAGAAATGTTTATCAAGATGTTTTTTATGATATATTTAAAATTTAGAATTTTTGGAGTTTGTTTACTATTTATTTTGATGGGATTTCGGTCACTGTATAAACTGCCCAGATTTACCCTGATTCTATGGATGTTCATTTTTATGAGCGGAATGGTGGGGGTGTCGAGACTAAATAGTTGCTGCCCTCGTGACTGGAATTGATGCTTGAATGCGTGTGTATGTATGTTGAATTGAAATGGTTGGAATTGATGCATTGATGTGCATTTAATTGATGCCCGAGTGTGTGCACGTGTGAGATTTGAGGCGTGCGATGTGTGTGTGATCACTAAAAGGCCCTAAGGCGTGTTTACACGGGGTACAGATAAAATAAGATGTGTTGGTATGTTCGTGTGATCACTAAATCCTTAAGGCGTGTTTGTGCGGGGAATTGAACAGCCTTGAGGCCTGTTTATGCTAGTTGTGATATGACTGTGGGATCGGACCGAGGCGTGTTATGCTTGGGTTGCGAACATGTAGGCCTGATGCGTGTTTACGTTGGCTGAAGAAAGAAAGTGAAAATACGATCGGACTGAGGCGTGTTATGCTCGGGTCGCGATCATGTATGCCTGAGGTGTGTGTACGCGGGCTGAGGAAAGAAAGAGAGAATGGGATCGAGCTTGAGGCGTGTTTACGCGGGTCGTGATCATGTAGGCCTGATGCGTGTTTGCGCGTGCTGAGGAAAGTGATTGAGCACAAGATGGTGTGATGTGGCAAGTTAAATGAAAATGATGTGGTGGTGTGTGAACGAGTGTGAATTGTGGAGTTCGAGAATATGGTGTGTTTGACATGTGCCTCCGAGCATGAGATGGGGTTTAAAAGTGCATGTGATTTGTAAATGTGAATGTAAGACTAATGTGTAGGTTGCGTGTATCAAGAATCAGGTAAGTACGATTGTGTGGATGTTGTTTGTGTATTGCTTGATTCGGTGTCTAGACTTGTCTGGAATATGTGGTAGTCTAGGTAAGGTTTAGGTTGTGTACTTATTGAAAAGTGTCTCATGGTTGTATCAACCAAACCATTTCAGAGCACCTGCCCGAGCCATGAACCTTCCGCCACCGTAGCGTTTTGAGATTATATGCACTTTGGTCATGATGTTGTAGAATACTCGATCGAGATTGAGGCCGAATTGGAGTCGTCGGATGAGCATGTGCCTGACGAGGATTCAAATGAGGTTTTCGAAGAGAGTGAGTAAGAGTGGATGCCATTTAGAGGGCATAGGGATTAGTTTTGGAGCTAAGAAAGAGTTTGGAAGTATCCCATTTTTGGTATAGCGCTTACCCAAGCTACTGATCTTTTTGTGATATCGGTGGTTTGCAGTTTAGTAGTCTAGTGTGCATATTTTGCTTTGTAATTTGTAAATGGCGGTTGTGGCATAAGTTTATATTGTAAATGGATTTTGTACTTAAAATGAGGTATAGTAGAAGATTTGGTGGTTTGGCAATTTATTCTCCCTAATACCCCTGGTAAATCACTGTCTGAGTGTTTGTTGTTTCTGCCGCAATTAAACTCTGATGGGTTTGTTTGGGTCGGCGACATTTCCTGGGACGTCGCACTAATTCGATCGAAGAGGGATGTCGCGTGCTCGATGGGGTTCAGGGCTTGACAACTTGATAGGTTGTGATTTTTACAGGTTACCACAAAGAGAAAAAGAAAGTGGTACCTAGACAGTGGATGTTCTAGACACATGACAGGAGATCCAAGCTTATTTGTTAAACTACAAAGCGTGAATGGTGGAAAAGTATCCTTTGGAGGAAATAACAAAGGAAAGATAGTTGGCAAAGGAACGGTTGAAATTGAAGGACTCACTATCAATGATGTGTCATTGGTAAAAGGACTCAACTCCAACTTGATAAGCATAAGCCAACTATGTGACACAGGTTTTAGAATCAATTTTCAAGTAGATACATGCTCACGAACAGGCAAAGATTCTTCTCAAACATTCACAGGAAGAAGACATGGCAATATTTATCTTCTAGATGTCAATCCAAACTCCACCCATTGCTTGATCTCAATCAAAGAGGATGAAGATCTATGGCACAGAAGATTGGGGCATATCAGTATGAAACAAATCTCAAAAATCTCACACAAGAAATTAGTTCGAGGTCTGCCAAATTTGAAGTACAAAAAAACAGAGTTATGCAATACCTGCACTCTATGAAACAAGTAAGAAGCTCTTTTAAGTCTATATGTTATGTTTCCACTAATTGAGCTTTGCAGCTTTTTCATATGGATCTATTTGGACCAACTAGAACACAAAGTATTGGTGGTAAGAAATATTGTTTAGTTGTTGTTGATGATTTCACAAAATTTACTTGGGTGTCTTCCTTGCTCATAAAAATGAAGCATTTTCATATTTGTCAAGATTTGCAAGAAGAGTTCAGAATGAAATGAGTTATACCATTTCCTGCATTAAAACTAATCATAAGGGAGAATTTGAAAATCAAAGTTTTTCAGATTTTTGTGAGGAAAATGCCTTTCAACATAATTTTTCTACTCCTTATACACCAGAATAAAATGGTGTTGTGGAAAGGAAAAATCGTTCTTTGCAAGAAATGACAAGAACTCTTTTGATTGAAAGCAAGATTCATTTTCATTTTTGGGTAGATGCAGTTTATAAGCTTGTTATATCATTAACAGAGCTTTTCTCAGACCCATTCTTGAGAAAACCCCCTATGATCTTTACAAAGGTAGAAAACCCAATATTTCATATTTTCGTGTATTTGGTTGTAAATGCTTTATACTTAAAAATCCAAATGACCGTTTTGGTAAGTTTAATAAGAAAGCAGATGAAGAATTTTTCCTTAGATATTCTACTACAAGTAAAGCATACAGAGTCTTCAACAAGAATTCTCAGACTGTGGAAGAAACAATGAATGTGAGATTTAATGAAACTATTCAGACTCACAAAAATGAATCTGAACCATTTTCCAATATTCAAGAGTTATTTGAAGCTTAACAAGAATCTCCAAAGATCATTGGATTTGTAGAAGAAGGATTAGAAGATACAATCTAGACTCAATCAGAATCTGAGGATATTCAGAAGGAAAAATTCAACAAAAATTGAAAACATAAATCTAGTCATCCGAAGAACCTCATCATTGGAGAAATAAAAGATGGCATCAAGACAAGATCGGCAAAAGTATGTTAGAAGTGCCATAAATTGTGTACGTCGATCACTTTGGTGCCATAATTGTTTTTTGGATCACTTTTTTTTTGGTAAGTTTTTTTTTGATCACTTTGGTGCTAACTTTTTTGAAAAAACGATCATTTTAGTGCTAATGCTGACGTGGCTCGCCGGAAATCCGATATGGCGCTGACACGGCTCACCGAAGAGGTCCACGGCTCGCCGGAGAGGTCCAGTCAGCATTAAAAACCAAAAACGACGCCATTTAGCCCTCTAACGTGCACTTTTTTTTAAAAAAATTATATTAAATAAATAAAACTTATAAAAAAAGCCTGCAGCAGCGGCGAGGAAGCCCTCGCTGCTGCTGCTGCCGCTAACCCACCACCGTTAGGAAGGGCCGGCGGTGGTGGGCACAATGATCGGCGAGGGCCGGATCCGGCGAGGTGAGACCTCGCCGTCGCGACCCAGGCGACGGCAAGGTCTCGCTTTGCCTAGTGAAGTCGAGGCCGACCACGTCGTCGCTTGGGTCGCGACGGTGAGGCGCGGCCCAGCCTTCGCTGGGCGAGGTGAGACCTCATCATCGCGACACATGCGACGGCGAGGTCTCGCTTCGCCCAGCGAAGGCGAGGCTGACCTTGCACCTGGGTCACAACGGTGAGGTCTCGCCTTGCCGGATCGGACCCTCACTAGGCTCGGCGAGGGTCACTGGGCCCCGGTCAGGGGCAGGCAACCCTCGCCGACCATTGCGCCCACCAACGCTAGCCTTTCCCGGCGATGGTGGCTTGGTAGCAGCAGCGGCGAGGGCTCCTTTGCTGCTGCTACAACCTTTTTTTTAAATTATTTAAATTATTATTATTTTTCTAAAAATTAAAAAATTCGAAAAAAAAGCCACATAATTTCCACGTGTACAAGTTAGACCATTTTATTTTTAATATAAATGCCAGGTCAGCTTTTTGGCCGGAATTTTGGCTAAAGTCACTAAAGTGATCTATTTTCCTCCGACTTGGCACCAAAGTGATCTGAAAAAAAGTTATGGCACCAAAGTGATCGCCATACACAAGTTGTGGTACTTCTAGTGTACTTTTGCCAGACAAGATCTCAACATAAAGAAAACATCAACAACTTGGCGTTGATATCAAAAATAGAACCAAAAAAAGTTGGTGAAGCATTATTAGATGAAAGCTGGATCGAAGCTATGCAGGAGGAACTTCAGCAATTCAGAATCAATAGAGTATGGGAACTTATGCCAAGACCCAAAAATCATCCAGTAATTGAAACAAAATGGGTATTTAGAAATAAATTAGATGACAAAGGGAAAGTCACAAGAAACAAAGCAAGACTTGTAACAAAAGGCTATTCTCAAGAAGAAGGCATAGATTATAATGAAACCTATGCACCAATTGCCAGGTTAGAAGCCATTAGGCTACTATTAGCTTATGCTTGTTTTCGTGACTTTAAATTGTTTCAGATGGACGTGAAAAGTGCTTTCCCTGAATGGCTATATCAAAGAAGAAGTATATGTGGAACAACCACTTGGTTTTGAAGAACCAAGGATGTCATGCCCCCGTCGAGCTCGCGACATACCTTTTGGGTCGATTATCGTGATGTCCCAGGAAGTTACTGACCTCCTAAATCCAGAGATAAAGCACTAGCGGAAACAACAAACATCCAAACAATAGTTATACAGGATAGTAGGGAGAATATATACATTCACTACCGAGTCAAACTTATACAATACACGCCAATTATAATACACATCATATACATGCACATCGGCTTCTAAAGTTTCCACCACTTATATAAAAAAGGATCAGCAGTCTGGGTATAATCTAGTTCCAAAAATAGGACACTTCAAAAGATTCACTCTGCCCCTAAACTAGCCCCTACGCCCTTTAGATGGAGTCCACTCCGAGTCAGACTCCCCAGAACTCGAATATGATTTCCCTTGAGCCACCTGCTCCTCTGAGGGCTCAGAGTCTGTCTCGATCTCAATCGGGTTGTCCTCATCACCCAACTCTAATGGAACCTCAATTCGCTCCTTTTCTTCAGCCTCCTCATCTGGTTCTTCCTCTGGCTCTCCTTCTTCCTCCTCTTCTGGTTCCTCCTCAGGTTCTTCCTCTGATGCCTCTCCTGGTTTCTCTTCAGGCTCTTTTTCTTTGAATTCCTCCTCTGGTACATCACCTAAGTCCACATCCATCGGATCGAATCCGGCTTGTGACTCTTCTGGTTCTAGATTAGGTTCGGGTGCTGTAGGTACTTATTGATGTCTTGTCTGTGGGAGGCTAGTATCTAGGCTAGTTATTTCACCATCGGGAGGGGGTATGACCGACGAATCCCAATCCCCTACTCTATTAAAAGGGACATCAAAACCACGAACAGGGCCGAGCTCATTCATCCTATCCCGAAAACACCAGGCGGTATAGGTGTGGGCTTGCTGGAGGGGTTGCCCTATGTCTATCCAGACTACGGTGGTATGCTTGATCCAGGCCATATTATCGTCTATCGGGTACTCTACCACGTTACGGTCGGTATGCATCGATATTCCAAAACGATGAGGTGGTGGCGGTGGGAGATTCATGGTTTAGATGGGGGTTCTGAAATGATTTGGTTTAAACAATCATGAGAACACGTCTCAGCAAGTAAACACCCTAAACCCCACCTAGGCTAACACGTACCTCTAGACAAATCCAAATACAATATCACTCAACAACCACATAATAGGCACACAATTGTACTTACCTAAGCTCTTAATGCGTACAATCTGCACGTTAGTCTCAATTACACAAATTCCAACCACATGCACATTTCAAATTAATTTCATGCCCAAAACACAAGTCGAACATATGGCATTTCCAAATTTCGCATTTCACACCCACTCGTTCATGCATCACCATATTATTTTCATTCGACTTGCCAGTGACCCACGTTACAGTACACGCCTCAAGTCCACTTTTAATTCACGGTCCACACACGACCATCTTATATTCACCACATTCCTTAGCCCGCGTTGCAGTACACGCCTCAGGCTATGTCTCTTGCCCACGTTACAGTACACACCTCAGGCTCAACATCTTCCACCTACGGCATAACCCGCGTTACAGTACACGCCTCAGATTGGCAGTCTTCCGATAATACCGGGTATCGTTTCACGTTACAGTTACACGCCTCAAGATGGTTCATTTCCTCGCATTACAGTACACGCCTCAGGGATTTTCGTGACCACATGCACGACATATCACATAAATTTCTCATGCATTCACTCACTCAAACTTCATACGAAAATGCTCGATTAACACATCAACATGCCAAATTGTCAACCGATCCATTTCAGCCCATGCTCGCATCGAACCCTACGCATTTCACATGCTCAATTGGCACACAAACAAGCCCAATTTCCAGCAAATTCAATTAAGCCTATGGACATATAAACAGGTCCACATTTCAACCAATCATTCCACAATTCGACGAGCATGCACAGTCGCCATTGGACCCACAATCATAGCCACTAATATAAGCATAAATTAACATATTCATGTCTATTTCAAGCCATAATAATCACCACAACCAGCCACGACACCACACAATCAAATCGACACAATTAGTCCCTAAATCGGACTATATGCTCATCATTTCAAACCATGATTTCCAGCAACCAATTAAGCAACAAATTAGCCCCAAAACCATCACAATTTCACCCATAAATTAACCAAGATCAACCCCCAACTCAGCCTATCAAAATAACCCCTAAACAACCACTAATCAACTCGAATCAGCCCCTAATCAAGTCCGTTAGTACCCGATATCCTAAGTAGAGTTTAGTATGCCACTTACATGAAGTCCTAGGCTAACTCAGGCAAGAAGGGAGGCAGTAGGCCGGCAGTCTCATGGTAGTGGACAGCGACGGCGACAGCTGAATGGTAGGCGGCGGTGGCCGGACGAGCAGCTAATCTACCTTGGCTGGCTGAACCGAATGAAGGCTAGTGATGGTGGTTTCGGTGAGGGGAAAATAGGGGAGAGAGAGGGATGGTGAGGCAGTGGTGGTGATGGGGTTGTGACTTTAAGGGCGATCGGACGGCGGCAACTGTGCATGGTGGGGGAGCGGTGGCGATGGCTGGCCTGAACGACTGGCCACAGTCACGGTGGGATGGGGAAGGCTCGGTCGATAGGGAGAGTGAGGGAGAGAGATTGCCAAGAGAGTAAGAGAATGAGGGGGAGAGAGAGAAATGAGAAGAAATAGGCTAAATGGCCAATAATTGGTATCTAATCCCCCTTGCCAAATGACCATCCTACCCCTCTATCTACTTTCCAATCAACGACCATAATTAATCTTTATCCTAAGATCGATGGTCAAGATTAATCCTTACCAAAAATATCCAAAGGAAAAATTGAAATTTCATAAAATTTCTAAGGACAAAATTGTCCAAAAATTTTCATTTCTAAAGTTGGTGTGAAACGACCAAAATGCCCTTCTCACAATGCACTTGGCCTCAACAAAGTCTTAGGGGTAAAACGATCATTTTTCATTTCTTGCCAAAATTCGAATTTTTTGAAAAATTTGGACAAATCTGAGGCTAATTAAGCGAATAACAACGTCGTCCAATTATCTTGTCGTGACTTTCATAATTTCCAATGCCCAATCTTGGTCTTTAATTAATGACTAAATTTAATTAACGTAACTTGAGCGTATCTCGAACTAACGGTGGCTTTTAGGGAAATTTGCGCATTCGACCCATGGCCGATACTGAATCAAGTCATGTTTAAGTTCACTTGGGTCATGACGACCTCGGTGGTCACGTAATCGCGAGGATCGATCTTTAGTTTCGACGGGTGCAATCGTTTGGTATAGATTTAGGGTCATTCTTCAATTCATCTCGTGGTCAAGTGGAATCACTCGTGATCCACTCGTATGATAGTGGCGAATTGATCCCTAACTATCCTTAGATCGTCCTACATTCGTTCAAAATGTCTCCTGGACAATTTTTATGGTCAAAAGTCAGTTCACGATCGAGTTGCTTTGGTCGCGCCAATTTAGGTCCCTAATTAGCTCTTCCCTATTAGTTAGTATCCCAAGAGTGATCAATTCAGGGCGAGATCTAACTACAAGTACATCTATAAAATCATCCGTTTTTTTAAATCCCAAGTGGGTCAAATTTCATAATGTTACAAAGGAAGACTGATTATGTCTATAAACTCAAAAAGGCCCTTTATGGTTCAAAACAAGCACCTCGTGCTTGGTATGAGAGATTAAGTAACTTCCTTCTGCAAAATGACTTCCCTAAAGGTAAGGTTGATACAACCTTATTCATTAAGAGAAAAACTAAGGATTTTTTACTTGTTCAAATTTATGTTGATGATATCATTTTTGGATCCTCTAACGAACTGCTTTATAAAGAATTTTCTAAGGATATGCAGAATGAGTTCAAGATGAGTATGATGGGCGAATTGACATTCTTTCTCGGCCTACAAGTGAAACAAACCAAAGATGGTACATTCATTTGCCAAGAGAAGTATGCAAAGCAGATTGTCAAGAAGTTTGGATTGCAGAACTGCAAGAAAACAGACATCCCCCATGTCTCATTCATCCAAACTGGACAAAGATGAAAATGATAAAAAGGTTAATCAAAAGGTATATAAAAGCACGATAGGATCATTGTTATATCTTACTGCATTTAGACCTGACATATTATTTAGTGTCTGTATGTGTGCAAGATTTTAATCTGACCCAAAAGAATCACATCTTTCTGCAGTTAAAAAAAATAATCAAATACATTAGAACTTATCTAATGTTAGGTCTTTGGTATTCCAAAGAATCAGATTTTACTCTTACTGGTTATTTTGATACTGATTTAGCTTGATGTAAAGTGGATAGGAAAAGTACTATAGGAACATGTCAACTACTTGGAAACATGTTAGTATCTTGGTACTCAAAGAAGCAAAACACAGTTGCACTTTCTACTGCAAAAGCAAAATATGTGGCCTTGGGAAGTTATTGTACACAGATTCTGTGGATAAAGCAACAGTTGTGAGACTTTGCTATTGAAGATGCAAGTGTTGTAATCAAATGTGATAACACAAGTGCTATCAATTTGACTAAGAACCCAATTCTTCATTCACATGCTAAACATATTGAAACCAAGCATCACTTTATCAGATATCATGTTCAGAACGGTAATGTGAATATTCAATTCATTGATTCCAAGAATCAATTAGTTGATATATTCACAAAACCTCTTGATAAGTCTTCATTTGAGTATATTAGAAATAAACTATGCATTACTTATCCATTTTCTTGAAGTATTTATTAGACAGGAATTTTTTAGACTCAAATGTTCTCCGCCTAAATGTCCATTTCAGACTCAAAAGAAAGGTACGTCCTCAATTCAAATTTTTGGCGGGTATATTTTTGGCATTTATGGCAGGATATTTTTGTAATTGTTACTTTCGGAAGCAAATCATGTATATACTCTAATTTATCTAATTGATTATTTGTGCTTAAAATATTATTTTTCCTTCCTATATAATAGGATCACTTATTATATTTTCTAAAAAGAGTCTTTCTTTCCAAAAAGTATCCTCCTCTTTTTATAAAACCCTATCAGTACGAGCCCCTTTTTCAGTCCTGACGTTCACAACACCCACAGTCTACTCCTCCTCCTTCTCCAAGATCAAATCTTTTCGTCTTTGTGAATCACAATGCCTTTCAAAGGACGATCTTCGCATATTCTCAACAAAGATTCAAAGACTTCAGCACTAGCAGAATTCATGGAGATATCAGACACAGAATCGGACCACCAACAAGACCCTCCAGAAGAACACCACAAGCACCACAACCATCATCTCTAACAAAAACTACGAGTAAAACTGACTTTCGTTTTAGTAATATCAAACTTGTGTGGAAAGTATACGAAAGATTGAAATGTAGTAATGCCTCTACATCGGTCCTTCGTCAATGTCTAAAAGATAATGGCTTTCACATTGAAGAAAGTCTTGTGCGAAAATATTCTCAATTTTCCTCTGGAACCGGTCACGATCAGGCCAGTACTACTCCAAAGGAGACTTCTTCCAGAAAGGGAAAAGAGAAAGTCGAAGAACCATCCACTCCCTCTGATAAGAAATCCGTTCACATAAGCCCTAAGTCTACCAGTGCATCTAAATTTGCGATCCCTGATAATGATGCTAGATTTTTTCATAATTTTGAGATGAAAATTGGAATTGCATCTGGTGTGTAGGGTAATGGAGGTTTATTCAGAAGTATAGAGCACAATGTCTACTATCAGTTGCTACTTGCTCGAGGGGTTATAAATCATCGAAGTGTGGATTTCGAATATCTTGAAAAGGCTGGCATTTCTGTGAAACATCTTTTTGAAAGATTAGGAATTTATGAATTTTATCTGCAATCGGCACATGTATATGCAGAAATGACTACCTATTTTTACTCAAATCTTTCCATTCTGTCATCAAATTGGCTTCAATTCACTATTGGTGATAAAAAGTATGATTTGAAAGTGGAAGAACTAGCTTTGATTATTGAAGCGAAAAATTACAAGTTTACTCCATCGAAAGTTAGCCTAGAAGATGCTTCCAAAGCAGCTTCAGAGAATCAAAATTTTGCTCAAGGCTCTAAACGCCATATTTCATATTTTGATTTGACTAGAAGAAATGTGATCTTACACAAGATCATTATCAATTGGTTGAAGCCTAAAGCAGCTTCCAAAACTGATTTATCCAAGTTTGAAATCAAGCTTATTTGGGTCATTCTGAATGGAAAGTCTTTTTCTCTTCCACACATCATTATTTTCCACATGTATAGAACTCTCCAAAAGGACAAGGGATAACTTCCTTATAGTGCACTCATCTCTCGAATTTTTATGTTTTTAAAGATAACTATTCCTGATGATTTGTGCAAAACCTTTGTACCTTAGATGTTTGTTGGAGAAAAAAATGCTTACCAAGATGAACCATTTTGATGATAAAGCTATGGGTCAATGTTCTATCAAGATTGATGAAGCTGTTTCTATCTTGGAGAACTTTCAACTTGTTCGAACCTCATCAAAGAAATAACCTGTTTTCCATACCCTTTTTTTAAACTATTCTGGATCTGTATTCTTAACAATTGACTTTGTTAGATTGTTTGGATGCTTTATATTAGTACTTTATTCTGCTTATTATTTTTTGCTAATGACAAATATGGGGAGAGATTATGTAGAAATTGTTATACTAATACTTCAATATACAGGTTATACAGGTTATAAGCAAGAGAACCACACAAATCTTATGAGTTTGCACATTTATATATCTGTGTTTCATGCGGTTAATATAATTATTTTCTTCAAATTTATTTGACTTTGATTAAATCTACATGGAAGTTTTGTCACCATAAAAAAGGGGGAGATTATTGAGGAAAACTCCTGATGAATTTTGAAGATGACAAAACTCTCTATGATTATCTTGTGAATCTGACATATATTCCGTTCTAGGTTAATATATTCTGAAAGTTTATAAGGAAATATCAGACTTTATAAGTTTTCAGAACTAAAAATTTAGACTCAGACATAAGATATTCAGACTTTATCATAAAAGTCATTTAGACTCTAATTATGAAATATTTAGATTTTACTGAAGACCTACGTTAACTCAAGTTCTGAATTAGAAATTCTTTAGACCCAGATGCTGAAATTTCTCAAACGCTGAAGTTTTTTAGACGTAGAAGCAAAACTCATTCAAAAGGAATCACAACATGTCACGCCCCAAACCCCATCCAGATCACGACATCCTCTAATGGTCGATAGATGCGATGTCCCAGGTTATTGTCGACCTCAATTCAAAACATCAGAGATTCAATCCACAGCTGAAACCACAATTTTACCCGGACAATAAGAAACCGGGGATAGTCAGGGAGAATACATATATTCATTTCATTTACCAAACTTATAAAATATTTATAGTTACAACTTCCACAAGCACTTGCACACCGTATTAAAACCACCGATACATAAAAAGATTGATGACCTAGTATTCTAACCTAAAAAACGGTACTCTGTAAAAACCTATTCCGAACCCCTATACTAACCCCTACGCCCCTTGCTCGGCGTCCATTCTGAGTCTGACTCCTCATCCTCTGAGTCTGACTCCTCATCCTCTGAGTCTGAACTCCTCTGATTAGTCTGCTCCTCCGAGGACTCCGACTCTGCCTCGATCTCAATCGGGTGATTAATGTCACCCGACTCGGTTGGAACCTCATTCTAAACCTCCTCAACTAATCCATCAAAGACATTGTATTCTGGCACGAAATTGGGATCCATATGCTATTCATATGGGAGTATATAATCCGGTTCCTCCTCAGGCTCCTCAGACTGACGATTTCATTCTCGGGTTCTGCCTCGGGCTCCACCTCCTCTGGTTTCTCCTCGGGAATTGGTTCTAAATCTATGTCTATCGGGTCACCTTCTGCTTGCGATGCTTCGGGCTCGGGTTCGTGCTCAGCCTCTGAAGATCCTTGGGCTGCCGACGCTGGGTTCAGTCCTAACTGCGCTAAACTAACCTCTTTACTGGTCAACTCACCATCTATCGGGGGTATGGTAGACGGGTCCCAGTCACCAACTAAATCAAACGGAACATCGAAACCTCTAACGGGCCCAAACTCATCTCCTGCTTCATCCCGGAAGAATCAGGCAGTGTACTTTTGCTCCTCCCAAAGGGGTAAACCCACGTCTACGAAAACGGTAGTTATGTGCTTAATCCAGGTCATATTATCGCCCATCGGAAACTCTAGAACTTCTAGTTCGGTGTGCATTGGTACTTCAAAACATTTCGGTGGCGATGGTGGAAGATTCATGGGTCCGGTCGAGGTTCTTAAAATGTTGGTTGAAACAACCATGAGAATACATCTCAACAAGTTCACCCCTAAACCCCACCTAGGCTATCATGTACCTTCAGACAATTGCACAAAACATAATCACACACATACAACATCACATAGCAGGCACATCAATTATTTTTATCTGTGCCTAACCTGCTTGCACCCTGCATGTTAGTCGCAATTACATCATAAGCAAACACAGGCACAATCAATTCTCATTCTCGCGCATTCGTTCCGGTCTAATCACATCTTTTTCACACTCTCGCCAGTGATCCGCGTTCCAGTACACGCCTCAGGTTCATTGCGACCAACTTATCACAACACTTCATGGCCCACGTTAATGTACATGCCTTAGGCCATGTTTCTTGCTCACGTTGAAGTATATGCCTCAAGCTCAACACCTACCACCTACTGTGCAACCTGCGTTGAAGTACATACCTCAGTCTGGCAGTCCTCCGGTAATGCCAAGCATCGTCCCGCGTTGAAGTACATGCCTCAGGACGGCAAAATTCCTGCAATCGCACATATCGCATTCCATTTACTTTCTTACTCATGCACGTGCTAATCAAGCATTTACCACACTTAACTGGCCAATCACACGTGGCCTGTGTACGCATCAATTACACACAATCCATGCTCACTCATCATTTGACATGGCCAATTTTAATAATTAAATCAGTTTGGCCCAAGCGTGCGCATAATCAAGCATATTTCAATCAAGTAATTACACAACCAAGCACTCAAGTTTATTACCCCAATCCAGTCGCAGTTCCAACATACATTAATCACACAAATTGCCATTTTTCTCCAATCAAATGGTGTCAAATCAATTCCGGTCCTTCACGGCACTTTCTCACCATTAATTACTGGTTCTAAAAATCCAATTTGTGTCCCGATCGGCCCATCACAACCCCATGAACAGTCACTCACAGCCCACTGTTGTCCTCAAAATCCCCATTAAAAAATTTCCCGAATTCAATCCTAGGTCTGCTAAACAATTTCGCTCAATAATCGTACATATCCGAACCCAAATAAATCTGTTTTCCACCAAAATTTCCCGTCGATACCCAATATCCTAAGTCGGGTTTAGGGCGCGACTTACCCCACTCTAGACTCATGCGGCTAGAGTGAAATGGGTGCAATCGATGGCAATCTTGCGATGGCTTGAGGTGGCAGCGGCAACGTACGGCTCACGGCGGATGGGCAATCAGCGAATGATGGACGGTGGCGGCTTGAACGTGGCCGGCAAGGCTTACGGCCACACTGTGACAGTCCGGATTTTGGCCCATTTTCGGGATTTATAAAATGTGTAATTCGTCAGTGCGCTTGTAATGGAATTTCGCCCCGGAACTGATCACTCTTGGGTTCTTGTTTTTAAAAATAGAAATTTTGCTAGAATCGCACTCGATCGAATTTGATCGTTAATTTAGACCCTGAACTTGGCAGTCGATTTCTGGGAGTTTCGGGACGAAATAAATTAGACGGTGTCAATATTATTGAGGCCAGTGTCGAGATTATCAGGAATAATGAGAAAGTGGATTTTTGACCGGGTACGAATTTGGAGTGATAGACCACCCTCGTAGTGTGGTTTGGATTGTTTTATTTTATTTTGGCCGTGTGCCCTAGAATATTATCGGGATTTATCGTGGATTATTAGGCCTTTTTCCGTATTTAAATCGGGACTGATAAGTCGATTTTTGATTTAAACTGTGTCCTTTCATTCGCGCTTAGAATTTGAAATTTCTCTTTCTCTCTCCTCTCTCTTGGCCAGCCCTCCGAGCGTGTCCCTCTCTCTCTTCCTTTTCCCTTCTCTCTCTCTCTCTCTCTCTCTTTTTCTCCCCGGCTCTGCCGTGCACGCAACCCCCCCCCCCATGCACGTCCCCTCCCATCCCTTCTCTGCATGCCCATCCCTCCATCCCTCGACACACACACACACACACACACACACACTCTCTCTCTCTCTCTCTCTCTCTCTCTCTCTCCTTCTTCTCTCTCTTTCCCTTCTTCTTCTCCTTCTTCGTTCTTTTTCACTGGTTTGGTCGCCCTTGACGCGGGTTACACTCCGCTTCTGGCCAGCCATGACCGCACTAACTTTTGCCACATGATGCCGCTCCGCCGCCGTCGCCAACAGCCCCGCCGCCTCATCCCCGTCATATAACTACCTCGCCCGACTGCCTCTCTCTCACTGTCCTTTGCGTCGCCCGCGAGCTCAGCTTCATGCGCCGGCTTCGCCGCCGCTGCGCTTTCCATGAGAGCGCAGCCCAGCCCTGACCAAGTCGCCCCGGCCTTCTCTCTCTCTCTCTCTTCCCCTTTCTCTCTCTCACCGTCACCCCTCGGACGACCCCCCCATCCCTCTTCAGCTCTCGCCACCACCACATCTGCGCTCTGCGCGATGCAGGTCTTTGCCGGTCCCCACCGGTACATCGCCGCCCGCCGTCGCCACTCACCCCTCAGCCTCTCCCTCTCCCTTTCCCTCTCCCCACAGCCCGACCAACCCACTTTTTCTTTCCCCCCTCTACTGTCCAGCTCGCCCCACCGCCCGCCGGTCGGCCGTTCAGCCTCGCCGCCACTCGTCGCCGCCGCTCACCTTTCGCCGCCGCCCGATTCGTCGTCGCCACCAGCCATCCCGCCGGCCAGCCGCCGCCAGCGACCCCTCGCCCGGCCAGCCAGCCCCTTAGCCAGCCAGCTCTTGCCTAGGGGCGTGGCGACCCGTGGCCCGTGCGTGCCATCCGCTACCGTGCACGTACTTGCCCGTCGCCGTGGCCCATCGCGTGCCGTCGCCCGTGCCCGTGCCCAACTGCCCGTGCCCGTGCCCAAGCACTGCGCCCGTGCCGTGCCGTGCCCCGTCGCCGAGCGCATTGCCCGTCCATCCGCGCATGGCGCGCGCCGCCGCGCGTTAAATCGCGCCTGTGCACTAGGCGCGCCCGATCGACCATTATGCCCACTTTGGCGGTCGGACGCGCCCGTGTAGCCCGCCGCCAGCAAACCGGACTTCACCCGGGCAATTTTGAGCCCGGGCGACTTTTCCCGGCCCAAATTTGGTAGCGACTTCTAGACCCTACTTAGTATTTTGGGTATTTCATTGACCCGATTCGGGCTAGAACGGCTGGGCGTGTATTTAATTTAATTATTTAGGATTAAATTAGATTATGTGGTCTTCTAATTGGGTTAAATTAGACTGATTAAAGTGAAGTGCTTGAGTGAATAATTCTGTGTGACCGACTTGAATGTCGGGTCTGTGAATTGGAGTGGCGAAGTGTGAATTGGACTGAGTAGTGAATGTGAGTTGTTTGGCGTGAATTTAATTGAATCGAGTGGCGTGTGCTTACCTGTGAGAGAGTCAGCCCGATCGATCGGAGGGCTACGGACTTGGGACGTGTTGACGGCGGTCCGTGTAAAGGCATGAATGGCCAGTGTGCCAATTGGAATGCGGGCTTGAGACGTGTTGACGGTGGCCCGTTAAAGGTGTGATTGGACCGGGACGTGTTTACGTCGGTCGTTGGAAATTGAATGAATATCGTGGCTTGGGACGTGTTGACGGCGGCCACTGGAAATTGAATGATATGGCTTGGGACGTGTTGACGGCGGCCATGGGAACTGATTGAAATGTGAGGCTTGTGAGCCTGTGAGATTGGATTTGAGGCGCAGTGGCGCGAGTTGTGAGAAAGATGTTTGGACACGCATGTGATTTGATTATGATTGAAATGGCTGGTTGAGTGTGACTTGCTTGATTGGTTGAGCGTGTGGATGTTGATTGAATTGTCTGATGGTGCGTGTGGATAATTGGTTGGATGGGTTGGGTGTTTGTTTGGATTGACTGGTTTCGAGTGGAAGTGTGTGTGCGCTGGTGATTGTGACGTGGCGGTGATTTGTACTTGCATTATCATGTTTGGACTAATATGCAGGGTTGGCACGTGGTTCGAGGCGAGGTAAGCCTTTCATGTGAAATTGTTTGTATGGCTGGTAGTTCGCATGTTAGACTGGTCTGGGTACGCAATAGCCTAGGTTAGGTTTAGGTTGTTGCTTATTGAGACTTGTTCTCACGGTTATTACATAACCACTTTCAGATCCGCGACCGTGATGGACTCGGAGAGACCGCCGGAGTACCTTTTTGTAGAGGAGATAGGCTTGTCAACCACCGCCCCCTTTTGAAAACTGTGGTTGTTTTTGGAAGCCGGGTTGCCTTTTTGTAATATTGAAGGATTTAAAATGTTTGGTGTTTATTGTACTTCGATGTCTATTCCTTAGTCTTGTTTTATTGTCTGGGTTATTATTACATGCTTTCGCCATGATTTCGTTTGGTCGGGCGACGCCGCCCCGGACGCCTTTTTAAATTATCGACCGTGGTCGGGATGTCGCGGGCTCGGTGGGGTCCGGGGCGTGACACACACGGGTGGAGGAGAGAGAGAAAAAAGGAGAGGGACGGCGGCGAGGGTGGTGGCTCGCGGACGATGGGCGGGCGGATCGACGGCCAGGGGTGGGATGGATGGCAAGAGCGACGGTGGTCCTGGCGGGAGAGAGAGATCGGAGGGGGGGCTCACGGTGGAGGGGGAAATCGAATAGGGGAGAGAGAGAGAGGAGAGAGAAAGGGTCTTGTGGACTTAAATAGTGTAATATGACCCATTTTGGCAAATTACCAAAATGCCCTCGTCTAATCTTTTTGATCCAACGGTCCAGATTCGATCTTATCTTGAAACCGACGGCCCAAATTGAATCTTATCCAAAATATCTAAGGGTAATCTTGAAATTTCTCAAAAAGTCCAAGGGCAAAAGTGTCTTTTCCAAAATTTAGGGCAAAATTACCAAAATACCCTTACCCTTTAGAACTAACCCTTTATTAAATCTTAGGGGTAAAATGGTCGGTTTCCTCATTTCTCATCGAAATCAAATTTTTCTGAAGGATTTGAGCACATCCAAAATTGCACATTCCATCCGCAACGTCGTTCTAACGTCCCGTTGTGACTTCCAAATTTTCCGTGTCCGATTTGGGCTAAATTAAATAATCAAATTTTGTTAAATGCAACTTGAGCGTTTCTCAAACTAACGGGTGGCTTGTTGGGGAAATTCGCATATTCGACTCGTGACTGATAATATATCGAGTCACGTGCAAGTCCGTTCGGCTCGTGACGATTTCCGTTGTCATTAAAATCGCGAGGATCAATCGCTAGATCCGAGGGGTACGATCGTTTGGTATAGGTTCAGGATCATTCGTTAATTCGTTTCGTGGTCTGGCGGAATCATCCGCGATCCACTACTATGACAGTGGCGAACTGACTCTTGATTATCCTTGGATCGACCAATAGTGGCTCAAAATATCACCTCGGCGATTTCATGGTTGAAAATCAATTCACGATCGAATTTTTTTCTTAGTCGTACGAATTTAATTTCCTAATTAGCCTTTCCCTAATGGTTAATATCTCATGAATGATCAATTCCGCGGGTGCGAATTAACTACGAATACATTTCATAAAACTCAGTATTTTACAAATCCCAAATTGACGACTAATTTTAGGATGTCACACAACATCTAGTGATTTGGCATGGATTTCACAAAAGGAAAGTTTTGATTTACTCAATTTCAGTCTAATTGATTGACAATCAAACATTATGATAAGTATGCATTACAACGGATAAAGCTCTACTTATGGAAACCAAAATTCTGATTGTATGGGCAACCATAATCAGCGGAATTTATATTTTGTCAACCCACGGCTATTTAATCCATTTTATACAAATCTGTCCAAGACGAAGATTGAAAGATGATCCTCTCAAGACTGCCTAACGGCTAGTATTGGTAGCGAGTATAAGAGGAGATCTACGAGGAGCAGAAGGAACACACGAAATCGAGAATCAACAAGCCCAGAGTCTGAGCATACTCCGATCCTTTCTCTTGTCTTTCTTGAGCTAAACATTAAGATCTTGAGGGACACTTTGTAAAAGTGATTGTGTGAGATAGAGAGTCCTATCATATACAAGAGTGCTATCACTCAAAATCTATAATTTCTCTTGATTACATAGTGAAATCCAGCCAGTAAGCTATTAGCGTGGGAGAGTGGATGTAGACTTACTATAAGCTGAACTACTATAAACTTGTATGCAGCTTTTCTATCCCTCATTTCTTACTTTACATATTGCACATTAAGAGCACCGTCTATATAAACTGTTTTAAATTTGAATTTTATTTAGAATCAACTATGGTAATTTATTTTCGCTTAAATTGTTAAAAAAATTATTTAAAATCACCTATTCATCCCCCTCTAGATTAAGTAAAATTACTTATGGGTTAAGCAAATAAATCATGACCATTTATTTAAAATGTATCATGGCCATCCATAGTACCATGTCACTTATCCTTAGTCCCTAAGGAATATTCTTAATCATTAAGAGAACATTTTAGGCCATTGGATTGATTCAATGGTTAGAATTCAAAGTTGGGGAGGTATATAGACTTTTCCCCTCCAAAAATTGGGGGGGAGGGCTCATTTTTGAGATTGGATTTTTCTCACTAAACTCTCTCTCTCTCTCTCTCTCTCTCGGCTGGATAATTTGCCGCTCCACCGACCACTTGCCGGCCAGTTCCCGGTACGCCATCGCCTCACAGGCATCTCCCTCAGTGTCCCAAGGCTGGTCTTTGCGACCAGCCACCACCTTTGGTGGTCGGATCTTCCCTTGCTAGCCTCGTTTTCATCTCGGCCTAATCACCGGCGCCATTGCTGGTGATCTGTCCAGCCAGCTCAATTGGCCATTTCGGCATCCCAGCTATCCTTTTCGGCGATTCGAGTTCCCTGAGCTCACACCTCAACTTCATCTCGAGGCTGTGGTGGCTAGTCTTCACCGGAAAAGCCACCGGAGTTCCATTTTAAGCTTGATTTTCCTTTTTGTTCATTCTTCTTCCTTGGATCGTTATCTTACATTGATCTTATCACGTTGTGACGTAGATACCATGAGCTATATGTGGCACCATTCCAGAGTTTATCGGTGGCCAAAATAGCTCGTTTGAGCTCAGCAACTTCATTGAACAAGGTAGGCACTCTCGGATCCTATTATGTGAAATCGTGTACTAAGAAACCAGCATGCTTGCATTGCTGTTTCGAGCTCTAAAATGTCGAGATCTGAAAAAGTGTTCAACTAGAGACTTGATCTATACTCCATGGGCTTCGATTTGATACGTCGCCTGCTTAAATCAGACTTCATTTGCTAGGTGAAAATTACTTCGTAAGTTAGGATCAGAATCTGGAATGTTGATGTTCTATCCTGTTCTTATCATTTCCTTATTGATGTTGTTCTGTTCTATGATTTTTATGATTTTCTATGATCGTTTTTTGAGAAAAATTCCTTACGAAAGTTATAGAACACATCCAGATCTGTCTATTATAAAAATTTCACAAAATTCCATGCTGATTTAGTATGCATGATTGATGCTAGAAGTTACGTCAGGTAGTCTGTAATAATCGGTTTCAGACCGACTTTTGCATGTTTCATGATTTTTATAAATTTTTGTGCTGGTCATTTAGAGAAACTTCCTTCACGAAAGTTGTAGAACACATTTGGATATACAAAACATCGAAATTTCATGTAATTCCAAGTTGATTTGGATGGTCCGATGAACCTGTGATGAGGATGTCTAGACTTTTTGATTTAATCCGAAAATTTTCAGTTTCATTGACCAAATTGGTATTGCAATTTTCATAAAGTTTGGCACCTTTTTAGCAAAACCTTAAAACTCGTTGTTCATTAGCGCCTCATTATGTAAACTGGAAAGTTTGGGGTCCCAATAGCAATGTTTTAGGGGTTAATTTGCTAAAAATTTCTGATAAGATCTTCCCGGTCTCAAAAACGATTTGCAAATGAGTCCTTGGTGAAAAATTAATTTTATAAAAAATTAAAGGGATTTTTTGCGAAAAATAAAAAATACAAAAGTTGTTAGACATAGGGAATCCCAACTTCCTAAAAATTTTCATGCGGTTTAGATAAGGTTTGTTATGTTTTCTGCCATTATTTTGAAATCCCTACCAGAACCGGCTCCAGTCTATCATTCTGAATTAAACTCTGATTTTCGGGAAAATTGGCCAGGGATTGAGAAAAATGGTCTTCTTGACTTTTGATCCTCACAATCTATGCTTTCCAAAAACACATGATTTGCATCATTTGGACACCATTAGGTTAATTAATCATATCTGAACAGAATGAGTCCGAATTTGGCAATTATAACTAAATAAGTGGTCCACTGATGAGGCCCACTTCCCATTATTTGATTGATTAAGAAACAAGGCCCATGGGCCTTAATGCAATGCTTTATTCATTGTTTTGCATGTGATCGTTAGATGTATGTCTAGACCTGATGCATGTTCGGTGGATAGCCCATGGTGAACACTTAGACCCAATATTAGGGGTTAACTAATATGAGTCATTGTTTTGTGAATGCAAATGATGGCTCGTTATCGTTAGCCATTAATCAATCAATTAAGTAAGTGGGATGATTGGAATGCATGAAAAGCAAAGGCCGACCCCAAGACACATTCTTGAGTTGATGTTTGAATGTTTGTGTTTTGCCTTGTTTGAGTATTGCTTGAACGTATGGTATGAATATAAAACCGACACCTGTGAGGCAGTCCATGGAGAAGATGACCAAACAACATCGAAGATGGTGGCCAAAGACCGATGTCCAATCTAGTCTCGATTTGTACACAATTTATGTCACCTGATCATGTCTCGAGTCTTTCTATTCGTGTTGTATGAAACACCCTACGAGTTGCGGGTTTTTCTTTTATTGCACTTAGAATAGTTCGTCATTTCAATACTTTGTGTTTCCTTTACATATTGCCTTCTCAATACAAATTGCTTGTTTCTTTTCTTTTTCTAGACTAAGATAGAACTAGTTTAGAATCTAAATGGAAAACACAAAAACAAAATGCCTAAGACTTTGGCATGAAAATGGTAAAAATAAATAAATAAATGCATGACAAGTTAGATAACAACCATATTAAGTTGAGCAGTATCAAAAGAGCATTAGTGGAAACATTAACATAAACTAGTCCTCGAACCCATGACTTCTAGTTTCGTGGAAACCGAAACAAAACTCCAGCATTTCAGTAGGGTATTCTAGTCGATCCCCAACATAGGCAAGTGGCGACTCCTATTTGCTAAAAAAGATAAATCAATCCGCTGTCACGCGCGAGGTATGGATTTAGGGAAAATCCACGTTCATGATTAATGGGCGGTATGGATGACCAAAAGATCGATGTTTTAGTAAGCTGTCTTTTATGATGTGCCATTCAAACCGTTTCTTGAACACTTACCTCTAAACCCATTTCATCGAGATTGGCCCTCGAGTGCGATAGGTCGCGACACAAGGCAAGTGAGATCTCCTCTATATATCGACACAGAACCATGTATAACTATAAATGGGTATTATTCATATGCCGTTATCGATGCAATGGTATCGGATATTGAGGATTTTTGCACCATAACCACGTCCACATATGCAGCACCTTATTTATCTAAGAAAATAGTAGAATTGTCCCTGGAGAATCCTACGATCTCCTACATTGGCATCCACAATGCAATGGCCCATGGGTTTATTCTCATATACAACGTTCCGCTGCGGAAGAAAACATTTCGTTTTTGCTTCTTAGGCTTCCGATATAGAGGGAAACAATGCATACCCTACTACTATTGTAAGTATGCTTTTCCTTCATAGAGTTTAAGAACAGCATTCTTAAAATCCTTATAACATATACATAGTTATTCACGTTGTGACAAGAGATTTGTTTTGTTTTTTGGGTCGAAGTGAGAGATTTGTTGAATATATACGACTATCAATCGTTGTTACTTAAATAATTATTTATCAGTTATTATCCTTTATACACCTTTGCTTCGAAGTTGTTAATTTATAACAAATCTTTTAGTTAATAAGGATCATGATACTTCTTTCCTTGTACGCATTTTTCATTTATTACTCTACTAGTTATGATTATATGTCTTCATTAATCTCCTGCCCCATTGTAGATGTAATATTTGGGTAAAAAAAAAAAGAGGTCGAAAGATCAAAAAGTAGAACAGTGGGAGCTTTAGCTCATTTAAGCCGAGAGCATGCTCGGTCGTGAAAGGGAGAAAGGAAAAGAAAGAAAGAGAGGAAAAGAGAAGGAAGAAGAAGAGGAGGAGGAGGGTTTTGAGCCACGGGATCTTGCTAAGCCGATTTGACTTCATATCGCAATGCCTGGTAAGCACTCGCGTGTCTCGTTCATCCGATCAGAGAAATTTTCAGATGTAAGGTTTAAATTTGGAATTTTGGAAAGTTCAAGCCGCGAAGTCCGATTTTTGTGTCGTTGAGCTGCATATATATATATATATATATATATATATATATATCAATATATTGGGAAAATAGATAAAGAATATGAGGTATGTCTCTAGATCTAGCAACGGCGAATATATAAGTTAGTATGAAAGTGCAGATTTCTACACAGAAAATTATTAAATAAATAAAATTAAATAAAAGCACGAGCATTAAGAATAATAAAAAGACCGTAAGAAATATAAAGAATGACTAGAAGAATAATTAGAAATTCTAAACCAACCATGAAGGTGGTATATATGTTAATTGCAGAATATTAAAGTACAGACCTTCCACAGGCGGTTCGACCTGCCGTTTGTGGGGTATGTATATGTAAATGCAAGGAAGGAGATAGAAATTGCTTGTATATAAATAATGCTGGAAGATTACAACAACAGTATGTAAAGATTACACAAAGTAAATATTGAAATACAAGTGCATAAATTTGGTAGAAATTCTCCGTTACTCAGACTATTTGGTAGTCTAGAACGATAAGATTTTCTACACTATAAGAACTAAGAAAGAGTTTGAAAGATCTTGAAAGTATGGGACAAGATCTTCACAGGGATTAGAAACTTACTGGATATGGAAAGGTTATAGAAAAGGTTGGGAGATTTGTCTGAGACAAATGATCTCCTTTATTCTTTAAAAAAGACTGAAGGGCTTTGAGAAAATTGAGGAAGTTTGAGAAAGGCTTCCGAATGGTTTTCAAGTGTTGAAAAAGGATGCCCTCCTCAGGTGAATGAGGTCTCCTTTTATAAACAAGTGAGGTTCCTGTAGAAAATTATTCACGGGTAGTATTGTAGTGCACAGTGTTACAGTGAACAGTATCCTGACAGGTTTTCTTAGAAAAGATGGAAAATAGTACATGGATTCTTTCGACATAGGTCTTCCACCGACAAACTTCCTTCTTCTTAGAAATGATGAGAATATTGACAATGGCTAAAGTTTCTTGTCCTTTTGTCATGGTTTGGACAAATCTTCAGCAGCATTGTCTTCTTCTTCTGCTACATCTCCCCATGGGATCCTTGGGAGGATTCCGTAGCAATCGTCTTCATTGGAATTCCCACTATGATGAGAGCGGGAACTCTCTGAGTCTTCTAATTCAGAAAGAGCCTGTTTCAGCATTCCTGCCAATTGTTGGTGGGATTGTGCCAAGGCTAATTTAGAAAGAACAAATCCTCTATCATGAAGAAATGGAGTAGTTTCTCCAAGAGGAGGGAGGACAAAGGCGAGGAGCAATTTGTCTAGTTACAAGAAATTTGTCGACTGCCTCTATGGATACTCTGTCAAAAAATTTAAAGCCATCCCACCATTTTACTTTGAATCTTCTTACCAAAATAGGGATGCCCGTAAGGATGTCATTTTTATAATCAAAATTCCATCCTAGTACCCATGAAACTCCAAAGAAGTAGAAAAATAGCAAGAGTGCGGGGAATCTTTGCTCATGAGGAGCAAGATTATTGAATCTTTCACAGAAATGTGGATAACTAGGTTTGATTTTTGGATGAAGGATTTCCTCGATAGGTCCAAAATGTACCCACCATTGGAAGAACTAGTAGGGGACTCCTGTTATTTTGAGGTTCTCAAAATAGAAAAGCCATATATGGGTATGGTTGGGGTTTTGTCTTCAGAAAGTATTCCACCAGGCTTGTTTATAATCAAAATAGGAGTATGATGTCCTGTATGGAAGTGAATCAGACATCTTGATATTGAATTTTCTCATAGATCAAGGGTTTGGTTTCCATTCTTTTGGATGGATAACTTTATGAATGATGGCCTTTGAGTAATTGATGTGTCCTTTGTCTGAAAAATGTTTAATGGTGATAGATTCTGTTTCTACCAAAATTCTTTCATAAAACTCAATGGTTTTGTAAACATCATGTGGGGTGTATAAAAAGTTTTCAGAAAACATGTTTTTAGCAAATTCAATAGGATTTTGATCAAAAAAATCCTTCTTCAGTGTTACATACGTTTGCAAAATCCTTTTTGAAATAGAATTTTGATTTTGGAGGGGTTGACATTGTCGATTGAATAACCACCTCGCTAGAAATTCTTTTTCCCAACTGTTTTTGGGTAGCAATAGGGTCAGGACTTACCATTGCTGGGGATGATTGTGATGGACTATTAAAGGCTTGTTGAAGAAGTTGTAGAGCTTCTTCTGGAGAAATATTAGAAATATCGAAAGAGGGTCTCAGAGATAATTCAAGGTTTGGTTTGGCTTGTTCAGAAATGGTGGTAACATTCAAGGATGGGTTTGATGGTGACTGAGTAGTTGCCTGCAGCCACGTTCTTATGTTGGTGAGGCCAGGGGACCTTCTTTCTGAGGATGGTTCAGCAATTTCTTTTCCTTTGTCTCTCCTGGTTGGTTTGTTGGGAGGCTTTGGAGGCATTTTTCCCTGTAAAAATTCTCGTGTGAGAAAATCAGGAAGAGAATTTGAAGAACCATTTATGAATTCGATATCAAAATCAAAAACTGATAAAATAGCTTGCCATCTGGCAAAAATTTGTTTAGAAGCAATATTTTGAACATCTTTTTGCAAAACATCTTTTGCGGATTTGCAATCAATTCTTAATAGAAATTTTTGATTTAAAAGATCTCCTTGAAATTTAGAAATAGAAAGTACAATAGCAAGTATTTCCTTCTTAATGGTGGAGTAATTCTTCTGACAATCATTCCAATGTTTGGAGACAAACTGAACAATTTGTTCTTTGTTGTCTTTTGATTGTTTAAGAATCCCTCCATAACCAATATCAGAAGCATCAGTCTCAACAATTTTGAAAGCATGAGGATCAGCAAGATGTAAACAAGGAATTTCCTTAACAGTTTGCTTGATTTTCTTTACAATGTTAGTGTGGACCTGAGTCCATGGTGGAGGATCTTTTTTGAGTCTCTGGTGAAGTGATTTACAAATTATATTAATTCGAGGGAAAAATTCAATGATATAATTCAGGCTTCCAAGAAATCTTTGTAACTGATTTTTGTCCCTGATTTCGTCAGGAAATTTTTTAGAATATATAATTGATCTTTCTATGGGTATGATAGTACCTTGATGGATGTAATGTCCTAGAAATCGTATTTTTGTTTTAAAAAAGGGATATTTTAGTAGGTGAGACTACTAAACCATTTTCTTTTACAACATGAATGAAATGATTGACATGTTTAAAATGTTTTTCTATGGAAGTAGAAAATATTAAAACATCATCAATATAAACAATAATGTAATCAGAACAATGATTAAAAATATCATTCATAATCCTTTGGAATTCAGAAGGAGCATTTTTTAATCCAAAGGGCATGACATTCCATTCATATTGGCCAAAAGGAAAGGTAAAAGCTGTTTTGTACCGATCTTTTTCGCTGATTTGAATTTGCCAAAATCCTGATTTTATGTCAAACTTTGAAAAGATTTTTGCATCATAAAGTCTATTTAATAGATCTTTTTTGTTAGGAATAGGATATCTTATCCATTTTAGGGCGGTATTCAAAGGTTTATAGTTTATTACTAATCTCGGAACTCCTCTTTCTAGTTCAGCATTTTTGTTGACATAGAAAGCAGAGCAACTCCAAGGAGATTGGCTTTTCTTAATAAGTTTTTTTTTCTCAAGAAGTTCTTGTATTTCTTTTTGGCAGAAATTTAGAACTTCATGGTTCATCTGAGAGGGTCTAGCTTTAGTAGGAATATTTTTCTCAGAAAATTCTGGTTCGTAAGGTAGATCAACAATATGACTTTTTCGAGACCAAAAGGCATTAGGAATATTGGAACATATGGAATTTTTGATTTGGTTTTCAAGATTAGAAATTCTTTTTTGAAGACTTGCTTCAGAAAGGTTTTTGTCAATCCTTTTGTATTCAAGATCTTCCTTAAGAAATTGGAGATGAATTTCCTTATCCTGAATCATACAATTGATTTCAGAAATAGAATGTTCTTGAAGAGTATTCAAATTTCTAGTTTGAGGTTTTGAAATGAAATTAAAGCAGATTTTCTTGCCTAAGGTTTCAGTTTCAATTTCTTTTTCAGAAACTTTGAAGGGCTGTAGTAAGTTTATGAAAAGTGATCCTAAAATAACATTTTGTTTGATATTTTTAACAAGAAGAAAAGGAGTTTTGAAAGAAATTTGGTCTTTCACAATCTCAGCTTCGGGGATTTTATAATTAATAATTAATCTATTACCGGATCTTTGATTTAAGAGATTGGGAAGTTTTTTCAAAATATTTGGTTGGTATAAGACCTTCTTTTATATAGTTAAGGTCTGCACCAGTATCAAAAAGGGCTGTCGTTTCCAAAATAATTTCATTTTGGATTTTGATAGAAATATTGATAATCCATTTTCTAGTGGTTATCTCAGAAAGCATTAAAAGAAAGCTTGTATCAGAAGAAGAAATTTGAGGAATATCATTTTCTTCAGGGTCTTCTACCCTTTGCTCTTCTTTTAGAAATTTTAGCTTAATATCTAAAATGTCTTTTTCCATAGAAATTTGGGCGCTTTAAGCTCTTGAATTTCTTGTTTTTGTTTATTGATTTCGTGAGTAAGATCACTCATAGAAATTGGTTTTGAAACCTGCTTTTCTAGTTTTGTTAAGGATAGTAGAAATATTATAAGAATTATCGGATTGGACAAGTGGGTTTTGGTTTTGAAAATTATTCAAATATTTTATTTTTGTTTCAGGATCGAGAATCGATCAAAAGTTTGTAAAAGAATTTCTTCTTCTTTTGTCAAAACATTTATTTCAAAATCATTTGATTGTTCTTCTTCACTTTCTGAAGTTGATGAAGAAGAGGTTTCTAAATCACAAACTTGTAATCCTTCTTCAAAATCAGATTCTTCGGAAGAACTATCAACTTCAATCATTAATTGATTAAGTTGATTAATAGTTTCTTCGTCTAAATCTAATTCATTAACCTTTTTGCTAATTTTGCAAAATCGGGAAGTATGGCCTTTCTTGCCACAGTTATAGCAAGTAACATTTTTAAAACTTTTCTTTTGGGTTTTGGGTTTTTCAGAAATATCCTTTTCTTTCCTTTTGAAAGTCCTTTTATTAAAATCCTTTTTGTAATGCTTTTTGTAAGGTTTTTTATAAAAAAATTTTGTGTTCTTTTTTTTTTTAGAGGAACATTTTCCTGAACACTTTGATTTTTCAAAAGACTGAAAAGATGGATCATATTGGGCACAAAATTCTCCTAATCCTTTTCTAGAAAGTTTTTGTTCTTTCTTGATTTGTTTTTGGAGACGAATATTAGTGCACAATTGTGTTCCTACTTTATAAACATAAGAGGTTAATTCACCATAAGAAAGATGGTCATATGGAATTTGATTTCCATATTCTTCTCTTATCTTATTGCGAACTTGTTCTCCTATGAGTTTTGGTAAACCAGCAAGAAATTTTTCTTTCCAAAAAGATTGATTGCAATCTGATCTTTGAAAGACTCTTTGCAAAAATACTTCTTTGTATTCTCGGAATTCTTCTAAAGATCTACATTTCATATTGGACAAGAGATCTTGATTTTTGTCGAGAATATGA
Organism: Syzygium grande; assembly: GCA_024733475.1. Classification (NCBI taxonomy): domain Eukaryota; kingdom Viridiplantae; phylum Streptophyta; class Magnoliopsida; order Myrtales; family Myrtaceae; genus Syzygium; species Syzygium grande. The sequence goes on along the minus strand of JAMXDD010000005.1, from coordinate 15,423,715 downwards.
GAAGAGTCTCCTAGGAAATGTTGGGATATGGAGAATATGAGAGTATTCACAGCATCTTGAATGGGATTTTCATTTTCATCAAGAATATTTTGACCAAAGGGATTGAGTTTATAAGCATTTAGGATTTGAGACCTTTGCTCTTCATTCAGGTAGTTATCCCACCATCCTTTGAATTGGCCTGTGAATCCAACTATTAAAAGATATGCAACAGAATGATCAGAAGTATCTGGAATGGTTTTATAAGTATTTGCAAGCATAACCATTTGAGTTAAAATATTTATAAGGTTTTGTTCAGAAACACCATCTATGTTCCATTCATAGATAGCATCAGAAGAGTATTTGTTTTGAACTTTAGAAAAGGTTTTTTCTGAGAGAATATCAGGAGGAGTGGCACGAGAGTAATATAATTTTTGAGGATCCTTCCAGGTGATGCGGTTTATCTCTGGGAGAGATTCAGTATCAGATTTATCTAAAAGATTGATTTGATTGGAAGGTTCGACACGATCTGGAGTGTCTTTGACACTCAGATTTTGAATTAAAGGTGTATCTAGAAATATGGGATTTTTAGGGATTAAAACTGATTTTCCCTTGAGGAGTCTTTTTCTTTCCTCTAAAGTTTTAGCAAATTCAAGGCTAGGAATTTTTGGAATTTCAAAATTCTTAAATAGCGGTGGTTTTAAATCCTTTTTTGCAATCGTTATAGAAGAGGACGGAAAACTAATTTGAGTAAGATTTTCAATCCTATCAAGTTGTTTTCCTATAGTGTAAATGTAACAATCCGGATTTTGATCCAAATTTTGGGGTTTATAAAATGCATAATTTGTCGGTGTGCTTATAGTAAAATCTCGCCCGAGAGCTGATCACTCTCGGTTATTATTTTAAACTAGAGATTTCGCTAGAATCGCTTTTCGATCGAATTTCGTCGTTATTTGGACCCGAACTTTGCGATCGATTTTTGGTGTTTGAGGATTTTAATAAATTGGGCCGGTGTCGATATTCGAGGTTGCGGTATCGAGATTTTCAGGAATAATGAAAAAGTTTGGGTTTTCGGACCGGGTGCAAATTTGGACTAGTAGACCCCTCGTAAAAATTTTGGTCAAATCAATTTGGCCTTTGTCCCTTTTTAAGTGCGAGGTCTACTTTGGACCGGTAGACCATTTTCCGTTTTGGAATTGGACCCCCGGTTTGCGTTTAATATTTTAATTTCTATAAAAAAAAATTCAAATCTCTCTCTCTCTCTCTCTCTCTCTCCTCCTTGCGCCCCGGTCAAGTCACTTTGTCCTCTCCCCACCTACTCCCACGCTGCTCCCCTCTCTCCTCTTCTTTTTTCTCTTTTCTTTTCTTTTTCTTCTCTTTTTGCATTGTTTTTGACAAGTTTAAGGGTTAATTAGGGTATTTTAGGGGTTAACTTAGGGGTTAATTTGTGGGTTTAATTAGGGCTTGGATTATGGCCAAATTGGTGGATTAGTTTGATAAATTGATGGAGGATTAGTGGCCCGAGAGGCGCGATGAATGGGCTTATCAATTGGAATAAATTGACCCGAGTTCGGGAATGTCCGGGTTTAATTTTGTGGATTATTGCGCGCCATACTTGATTTTTGTGGTGGCCAATTTAAATGATATTTGAGGATTATATTAGAATTTGTTGGCGATAATTATTGGCCTAGAAATTATGGTTTGATGGTCGCCCACGATGGGACTAAATTGGGGCGGGCGCAATTAATTTGAGGTTTATGAGCGCGATTATCGGGATCGATCAGTTTGTGGAATTGATTGGCTAATTGAGCCTATTAGTGATTAATTTGATGATGCCATGTCACGTGTCTAGCGGGACTAGAAATGGATTAACTTGGTGAGCCTCGAATGCACGAATGCTTGTTGACCCGGTTAAGTAAAATTGTGCATGGATAGTGTCTTTGATTTGATGCTATGGCTGATTTGAACTTGATTGTTTGAGTGGGCATGTTAATTTATGAAATTGAATATTGTGAATTGCCCAAGTGTGAATTTCATGGCCATGGATGTGCATCACGAACATTGGCACGGCATGTGCATTCACAAGTATGCTTGAATGACATGTGCATTGTGATCACCTAAAATGCCCTGATGCGTGTTACGCGGGGTTCGGGGATAAAATTGAGGTTTGTGAATGTGTGATCACAATAAACCCCGATCGTGTTACGCGGGGTAGTGAACCCGCCCCGAGGCGTGTTACGGCGGGACGATGCCGGATTACCGGAAGATGTCCGCCGATGCGTTTTACGCGGGCTGTGTGGCATGAGCTGCGGGCGGGCTAGAGATCGATCTCGAAGTGTGGACGATGCGTTTTACGCTGGTCGGACTGATCGCGTTTAACGCGGGTCGGAGGAGTAATTGAGAATTGGCTGAGTGCTAGTGTGCAAGTGTGCGATAATGCATTGATGAGGCATGAGCATGAGTGCGAGCACTAGCATATGCATAACATGCGTTGTGACATAGAAATGCACGTGTATGTCTTGTGATTATATTCTGCCCGCGTGGCTGCTTTTGTTGATTTGGCGCTAACCCGGGGTCTAGTGAAATTAGATTTAGGCCCAGGGGCTGGTCGATTATGTGTGTACTTTGTGTTGTTCGATTACTTGTCGGGAGGTGCATGTTAGCCTAGTTTAGGTTTGGGAATTACTCATTTGAGATTTATTCTCACGGTTGTTGTAAAACCGATATTTTCAGATCCCCGGCCTTGAGGAGGACAGGTGTCCCGATACATTTTTGGAAGAAGACCCGGTTAATTGTAGTACCTGAATTCCGAGCCACTTACCCCTTTTTGTCAGTAGTGGCCTTGAACCGTTTTTGATTTTTGGGTATTCGGGCTGTAATTGAATCTTGTATATGAATTCCAGTAATTGTACAAGTGTGGATTTTGGTGGTTACCCTTGGTTATACGTTTATATATGTACGGGTAGTTTTAATTGCTTCCGCATGTCTTTGTATATCTACGTGTTGGGTGTTGGGTCGGCGACACGTGGGACGTCGCTTTGCGAATCGACCTCTGCGAGGGATGTGGCGCCACCGAGGGAGTCTTGGGCGTGACATCCCGTTTGATTTGGTATCGAGCAAGGTCAGCTCGATCCAATTAGGTCGAAGCCTGGAGTGATAAGGAGCGATGACCTTGGGTAGCCAATAGGTGGACCTCGTGTGCTAAGTGTACCTCCTGACTGTCTGTGTCTTGATTGATTGGTTGCATTATTGACCCGTGAAGTGCAGGTGCGTCGGGACTCGAGGTTAGTACACGTGTTCTCAGGACCAAGTCTGTGCTGCTATTATGTTCAATCGCATCTTTGAGTGATTGATTGCTGTAGCATTAAGCTCCCTGCCTAGGATCTTAGACCGGTTTAGCTTGGGTTAAGTCTCTAATCCCGATGTGGGAATTATAGCAGGACGATGGACCTGCAAGTTGGAGAGACGAGTAACCAAGGACGAGGTAGAGGTCGAGGCCGTAGAAGAGGTAGAGGTCGAGGTCGAGGTCCGGAGCCGGACCGTGTGGAACCGCAAGTAAGAGTTGCGGAGGATCCGAGGGTTGATGGGATCCTAAGAGCCCTCGAGGAAGCTGGGATTCTGGGAGGTAGATTGGCTCAGGAGAGAGATGCCACTATCGCTGCTGCTGTTGAGGCCGCCATGGTCACGCTAATGGGGCAAACGGGAATAACGGGAACAATGGAAATAATGGAAATGGTGGAAATCAGGGAAATGTGGAGAATCCAATTCCAGGTCCAGTGAATGTAGTCAGGCCAATGTCTAAATTGGTAGAGCAATTCTTGAAGCTGAAACCGCCGAGGTTCAATGGCAAGGGTGACCCTGAGACCGCACCCCGTTGGGTTGAGGAACTGGAGAAGGCCTTTGAAGTGCTAGGGTGCACTGAGGTTGAAAAGGTAACATTGGCGTGTACCAACCGCAGGACAATGCCAATGATTGGTGGAAGGCCACTAAAGGAAGGGTGTTTCTGAGGGAACTGCTCAGACGTGGGCCATATTTTCTGAGAGCTTTTTGGGAAAGTTCTTCTCAGAAAGTGCTAGAGAGAGGAAATTGGCGGAATTTATGAGACTCCGCCAAGGATGCGATGATGGATCGATGCGAGGCCGAAATTCACAAGGCCCCATCAAGGTTCGCGCTAAGAATGGTGGAGCACCACGAAGACAAGGCGGAGATTCGGGATGGAGTGAAACCCTGGGACACGAGGCCAAATGATATCGCTGAACATCAAGGACTACAGTGAAATGTATGAGCGGGCACAAGCTATAGGCGGGATCGGGGCCCGATAGAGGCCGTAGCCTGGATCGCAGTTCGCTCGGCTAGAGACAACCGCCATCTTGGGAAGAAACTGAGTGGTGGGAAGCGGCGATTTCTCCCACCCGATCGGGAAGAATATTGGGGAAGCCGAGACCATCAGCGTAAGCAGTTTGGGGCTTGCTTCAAATGTGGGATAATGGATCATCGAGATGAGAATTGTCCCCAACAACGCCCCATGGGAATCGATACAACAACCGCCTCAATTGGGCCAGGGGAGTGCCCACTGCTAATATGGGTAGGCCCCCCGGCTGGGGCGGGGTGTATGCAATGGCGCGAAGGGAGGTGGAAAATCGCCGGGGGTGGTCACAGGTATGGTTTCTACGTGCCACCATATAGCATATGCATTATTTGATCCGGGAGCATCGCTTTTCGTTTATATCTGCTTTCGGTTTGTTGAATTGATTGGGTTAAAGCCTGTTGTGTTAGAAGTGCAATTGTGTGTGACTACGCCATTGAAGGATAAGATATGCATATCTCTAGGATGCCGAATTGTGAGATAGTGATTGGTGGTGTAGAAAGCATGATAGACCTAGCTGTGTTGCCGATGTATGATTTTGATTTGATTGTGGGCATGGGTGGCTAGTTAAGCGAGAATCTTTGTGATGGTTTGTAGTACCAGGCGATCCGGTTTAGCGGTGGCGCCCCTAGATTTGAGTTTGTAGGGAGTCGAGGAGGAACCTCGATCCCTTGGGTTTCGTCGGTGGAAGCAACTAAGTTGTTGGATGAGGGCTGTCAAGGCTATTTGCTATTTGCTTGATGTGGTCGATCCGTCGCGGGTGAAGTCTTTGCTTGAGAATATACCGGTGGTGTGCAACTTTCCCGATGTCTTTCCTCGGGAATTGCGGGATTGCCGCCCGAAGGGAAGTAGAGTTAGATTATCGAGTTGGGCCTACAGGAATCGAGCCAATCTCGAAGCCGCCCTCTGAGAATGTCATTGTCGAGCTGAAGGAATTAAAGGTCGAGATGCGGGAACTCTTTGGACAAAGGTTTTATCCGACCGAAGTCGTCTCCATGGGGGAGCGCCCAGGGGTATTCGTCGAGGAAAGAAGGATGGGTCGCTAAGGTTGTGTATCGACTACCGTCATTTGAATCAAGTGACGGTCAAGAATAAGTATCCCTTCCAAGGATTGATGACTGTTCGATCGGTTGCAAGGAACCTCGGTATTTTCTAAAATTGACACGAGGACGGGGTATCATCGATTAAGGATCAAAGGGAGGATATTCCAAAGACAGCATTCAGGACTAGATATGGACACTATGAGTTTACGGTGATGCCATTTGGATGACTAATGCCCCCGCTGCTTTCATGGATTTAATGAACCGGGTATTCAAGGAGTTCTTAGATCGGTTCGTGATCGTGTTTATTGATGATATTTTAGTGTATTCAAGAGTTCCGAGGAACACGAAGTACACTTGGAAAAGGTTCTACAGACGTTAAGGAAGCACGCACTGTATGCTAAGTTTAGCAAGTGCGAGTTTTGGCTGAACCGAGTAGCATTTCTTGGACATATAATATCCGGAGAAGGAATCTCCGTGGACCCGGCAAAGATTGAAGCAGTGATGGACTGGCCGAGACCGACGACAGTCACTGAGGTTCGAAGCTTTCTAGGACTGGCAGGTTATTATAGGAGATTTGTGGAACGATTCTCAGCGATAGCCACTCCATTGACGAAGTTGCTTAAGAAGGAAACCAAGTTTGAATGGACCGAAAAGTGCGAAGAGAGTTTTCAGGAACTGAAGCAAAGATTGACAACTGCGCCAGTACTGACGATTCCTTCAGGACCGGGCGGGTATGAGATTTATAGCGATGCTTCGCTTAGAGGATTGGGATGCGTGCTAATGCAACATGGAAGAGTAGTTGCTTATGCATCGCGCAGTTAAGACCTCATGAGATGAACTACCCGACCCACGACTTGGAACTAGCAGCGATTATTTTCGCACTTAAAATTTGGAGGCATTACTTATGTGGAGAAAGGTTCCAGATCTACACGGACCATCAGAGCCTCAAGTACCTATTTTCGCAGAAGGAATTGAATATGAGATGAGGCGTTGGATGGAATTCTGAAGGACTATGATCGCGACATCTTTTGTATCACCGGGAAAGGCCAACCGGGTAGCGGATGCCTTGAGCGGTGAAATCGAGCATCGCGCATTCTTTGGTTAAAGTGGACCTTACTAGAAGGGCGCGAGACTCAAATTTAAGTTTGAGGTAGGACACCTCTCCGATCGATGGCGACATTAAGGATTGAGCCGGAAGTGCGAGCCAAGATTAAGGCGTTGCAGTCTGGACCCCCTCGAGATTCGTAAAATTCTGAGTATGGACAACTCTAAGAGGAAACCGACTTCAGGTGTCAAGATGGAATCCTTAGGTTTCGAGGATCTACCGCAAGCGTGCCCAAACGATTTGGAACTCAAAGAAGAGATTTTGTCGGAAGCTCATAGGAGCCACTACAAGATTCACCCGGCAAGACTAAGATGTACCGTAATCTTAAATCCAAGACTATTGGTGGAACTAATGAAAGTGGACGTGGCCAAGATGTGGCCAAGTGCTCGACGCGCCAACAGTGAAGGCACAAAGACCGTAAGCACAGCGGATGTTACGGTCGTTGGAAATTCCGTAATGGAAACGGGAACACATCACAATGGATTTTGTAACGGATTGCCAAGAAGCCGGAGAGGGCACGACTCTATTTGGGTGATAGTGGACAGATCGACCAAGTCGTGCACACTTCGGGCAAAGGCGTAAAGGACTTTGACTGGAAAGGGTTAGGAATTATAAATGAGCGGCGATGGTTCGTCTTCATGGAGTGCGAGTATCAATCACCGGACCGTGATCCCAGTTCTTTGCAAATTTACGGAAAAGTACGCAATCGCCATGGGAACTAAGTTACAATTGATCGGACCTATCATCCACAGACGGATGGCCAATACGAGAGGACTATTCAGACTTTGGAAGATATCTTTGAGGCGTGTGTACTAGATTTTCAGGGCAAGTGGGAAAAACAGTTGCATTTGGTGGAATTTGCCTACAATACTTGATTTTTTTTGAGCATCGAATGGCACCATTTGAAGCATTATATGGCGGGGCTTGCGAGAACACCGTTGTGTTGGGATGAAGTAGGAGAAAAGAAGTATAGCGGGTCGAGTTGATTCAGCGATCGGTGGAATCGGTGAAGATTATTCGGGAAAGGTTGAGGGACATTTCAGTCGTCGAGAAAAGCTACAGCGGACCCGAAGGCGTGTAGACCATTGGAGTTTCAAGTTGGCGACCATGTGTTTCTCAAGATCTCGCCAATGAGAGAGGACTGTCTCGGTTTGGCAAGAAAGGAAAGCTAAGTCCAAGATACATAGGCCCGTTTGAGATTTTGGAAAGGATTGGAGCGTTGGCCTATCGTCTAGCTTTGCCGCCAAATTTGTCACGGGTTCATAACGTCTTCCACGTGTCGATGTTGAGGAAATACGAACCGGATCCGACCACGTGCTGAATTATGAAGTAATAGGCGTGGGCGGCAGTGTCGTATGTGGAAAAGCCGGTGCGGATCGAGGACGAAAGGAACAAGTGTTGAGAAGCAAGGCGATTCCGTTGGTTAAAGTTATCACGGGAACATCACGGGACGGAAGGTGCCACATGGGAAAGCGAGGAAGTGATCGACACCAATACCCCCATTTGTTTGAGTAGTCGGGTTGGGATTGTAAATTTCGAGGGACGAAATTTTTGTAAGGGGAAGAATTGTAACAGTCCGGATTTTGATCCAAATTTTGGGGTTTATAAAATGCATAATTTGTCGGTGTGCTTATAGTAAAATCTAGCAGGAGAGCTGATCACTCTCGGTTATTATTTTAAACTAAATTTCGCTAGAATACTTTTCGATAAAAAATTAAATCGTTATTTGGACCACGAACTGCGATCGATTTTAAGGTGTTTCGGGGCCTTAATAAATTGGACCCGGTGTCGATATTCGGGAGGTTGCGGTATCGAGATTTTCAGGAATAATGAAAAAGTTTGGGTTTTCGGACCGGGTGCAAATTTGGACTAGTAGACCCCTCGTAAAAATTTTGGTCAAATCAATTTGGCCTTTGTCCCTTTTTAAGTGCGAGGTCTACTTTGGACCGGTAGACCATTTTCCGTTTTGGAATTGGACCCCCGGTTTGCGTTTAATATTTTAATTTCTATAAAAAAAAAAAAAAATCTCTCTCTCTCTCTCTCTCTCTCTCCCTCCATGCGCCCCAGTCAAGTCTTTGTCCTCTCCCCCCCTACCTACTCCCACCTGCTCCCTCTCTCTCCTCTTCTTTTTCTCTTTTCTTTTCTTTTTTCTTTCTTCTTCCTCCTTCCTTCTCCTCTCCATTGCTCAGCTTTTACCTTCTTCCTCGCGCCCGACCTTCTCTCTTCTCTCCCTCTCCCGGTTCTCCCTCTTGCTGGGGCCTTTTGTTTGCATTGTTTTTGACAAGTTTAAGGGTTAATTAGGGTATTTTAGGGGTTAACTTAGGAGTTAATTTGTGGGTTTAATTAGGGCTTGGATTATGGCCAAATTGGTGGATTAGTTTGATAAATTGATGGAGGATTAGTGGCCCGAGAGGCATGATGAATGGGCTTATCAATTGGAATAAATTGACCCGAGTTCGGGAATGTCCGGGTTTAATTTTGTGGATTATATTGCGGCGCCATACTTGATTTTTGTGGTGGCCAATTTAAATGATATTTGAGGATTATATTAGAATTTGTTGGCGATAATTATTGGCCTAGAAATTATGGTTTGATGGTCGCCCACGATGGGACTAAATTGGGCGCAGGCGCAATTAATTTGAGGTTTATGAGCGATTATCGGGATCGATCGGTTTGTGGAATTGATTGGCTAATTGAGCCTATTAGTGATTAATTTGATGATGCCATGTCACGTGTCTAGCGGGGACGAGAAATGGATTAACTTGGTGAGCCTCGAATGCACGAATGCTTGTTGACCCGGTTAAGTAAAATTGTGCATGGATAGTGTCTTTGATTTGATGCTATGGCTGATTTGAACTTGATTGTTTGAGTGGGCATGTTAATTTATGAAATTGAATATTGTGAATTGCCCAAGTGTGAATTTCATGGCCATGGATGTGCATCACGAACATTGGCACGGCATGTGCATTCACAAGTATGCTTGAATGACATGTGCATTGTGATCACCTAAAATGCCCCGACGCGTGTTACGCGGGGTTCGGGATAAAATTGAGGTTTGTGAATGTGTGATCACAATAAACCCCGATGCGTGTTACGCGGGTAGTGAACCCGCCCCTGAGGCGTGTTACGCTGGACGATGCCCGGATTACCGGAAGATGTCCGCCCGATGCGCTTTTACGCTGGGCTGGTGGCATGAGCTCGCGGGCTAGAGATCGATCTCGGTGTGGACCGCGCGCTTTTACGCTGGTCGGACCTCGATGCGCTTAACGCGGGTCGGAGGAGTAATTGAGAATTGACTGAGTGCTAGTGTGCAAGTGTGCGATAATGCATTGATGAGGCATGAGCATGAGTGCGAGCACTAGCATATGCATAACATGCGCTAGACATAGAAATGCACGTGTATGTGCTGTGATTATATTCTGCGCCGCGTGGGCTGCTTTTTTGTTGATTTGACGCCTAACCCCGCAGGGTCTAGTGAAATTAGATTTAGGCCCAAGGGCCTGAGTCGATTATGTGTGTACTTTGTGTTGTTCAAGACTTGTCGGGAGGTGCATGTTAGCCTAGTTTAGGTTTAGGGAATTACTCACTGAGATTTATTCTCACGGTTGTTGTAAAACCGATATTTTCAGATCCCCGGCCTTGAGGAGGACAGGTGTCCCGATACATTTTGGAAGAAGACCCGGTTAATTGTAGTACTGAATTCCGAGCCACTTACCCCTTTTTGTCGGTAGTGGCCTTGAACCGCTTTTTGATTTTTTTTTGGGTATTCGGGCTGTAATTGAATCTTGTATATGAATTCGGTAATTGTACAAGTGTGGATTTTGGTGGTTACCCTTGGTTATACGTTTATATATGTACGGGTAGTTTTAATCGCTTCCGCATGTCTTTGTATATCTCTGTGTTGGGTGTTGGGTCGGGCGACACGTCCCCGGGACGTCAGACACGAATCGACCTCTGCGAGGGATGTGGCGCACCGAGGAGTGCGGGCGTGACAAAGTAAAGATGTTGATTTGAAAAATTATTTTGTTCAACAATCTTCTTGATGCCTATGCCATCTATTTACGAGGCTGTTTTGAAAGGAGAAGCAATTATTTTGGGTTTCTCGATGATCAATCTTAATCTTTCTGAGAGGGGGATGATTGGATTCAATGATGTGACCATCATCTAATTTCCATTTATAAAACTGATCTAAATTAAAAATCTGTTTATCATTTAAAAATATATTTTCAAACCAATCAAAGAAGAATACTTCGATTTCATGCAAATACATGTAATCATAATATTCCCTTTTGATTTCCAAAGCTTGGCTACGAAAATTAGCAAAGAACCATTCTCTGATATGTTTGTTATCAGAAGAATTGAATTCATTATTCAAAAGGATTTTATCTGGTTCAAAAGCTATTTCTAACACATTTATTTCAGGGTCTTCCATTTTGGAAGGAGTGGGATCAGGGAATTCGGGAATATGGTGATAGACTGGCCTGGAAATTCCTGACCTATTATCTACTCCACTGATATTAGGAAAAGGAGGAGCACTTGCGGATGCTTCCTCAGGATTATTAGAAGGGATATTAAGAGGAGCATTTTGAGTAATATCTACTGACCTTCGAGAAGGAGTAGAATGCCATGAAGGAATAGATCTGATATCACAAGAATTTCTAGGAATATCTATTGATCTTCTGGCAAATTGGATAGTTACTCTTCCTTCGGGGTGTTGGATAATATTGGTAGGATCAGAATTTTGAACTATTGGTTGAGGAATTCGGTTTTCTAATTCCCATTGGTGCAGGAGGGTTATCGATTTCAAGGAATGGTCCTAGGAATTGTAACATTTGCTTTAGAAATGTACATTTGTAAAAGAAGGGTTTCTCCATTGGAATTTAATTTAAAAGCTTTGCTACCAAAAGCAGAATTCATGACTTTGTAATAAACTCTGTAGATGAGGGCTATGGGAATAGATCCTTCAGCTATAGAATAATTATGGGTTTTTATTTGAAGAGTGAGAGATTTTAGAATATTTTTATCTTTGAGAGAAACAGTAAGATTAGGATGACTATCAAAATGTATTGGTCCCTTTGCAAAGACTTGTTTCTCTTGCTCCAAGAATGGATTCTTCGTATTTTAAAAGCCTTGCATCTCTTAAGACAAGAAGTAAAGAGGTATCTAATCCTTCTTTAGTAAGTGGTTTTGCACCTACCTGTACTAGACCAATATGCATGTAATTCCATTTTTGGGAATGTTTCTTTATGGAATCCTTATTTAAAAGTTGGATTGAAGCAAAAGAATTAGAAAGTGGTACATCACGTTCTTCAGTAACAATAACATAGTCATTATACCCAAAGAACCTGAACTTAGAGTGTTCATAAATTTTATCAAGTTTCACTTTCGGAATAAATCAATTTTCAATAGATTTATTGAAATCTTCTATATTAATCTCTTCCCTATTTATTGGTCCTTGATCAAGGGACATTTGTGATAAAGAACTAGAAGAAGACTCAGATCTTCTAAATAAATCCATTGCAAAAGACTACTTTGTTCTTTTCAATAGACTTGGCGATGCTTACCAACGGACTTACTACCCCTTTGGGTTTTCTTTGCTGGAACACATCCAGAAATCACACGAAAAGACTACCACGAAGGAAATCGTCTTTACTGCGGATGAATTTATAAAGAATATCTTTATCTACCCCTTGGCTCTGATACCATAAGTGTCATAGGATCTAGGGATTATAAATCTAGAGAAATTTATAGAGAGGATGGGGATTTCTGAACTATTGGCTCCAAAAATAATAGGAAAATAATAATGACAAAAATGTATGTAATATTTAAATGTTTGTTCTAAGTATTTAAAATAATTAATATATGCTTACATACCCCGCAAACAGCAGGTCGAACCACCTATGGACGGTCTGTAATTTACTTTAAAGCAGTTCCATACATTTGTTATATATCCTTACTTCTTCTTACCATATTTGTGTATCAAAACCACCTACATGGTTGGTTTAGAATTTCTAGATGTTCTTCTTATAGTTTTATATATTGCATACGGCTTTTTTATTATTTATAATGCCCGCGCTTGTATTAATTTTATTTATTTAATTGTTTTCTATGTAGAAATTTGCACTTTCATATTAGAATATATTTTTGCTGCAGCAAGAGCCCTTCTTAATAGAAATATTCCAGAGGTTCATTATCTATTTCTTCAATATATTAATTATTTTAAATACTTAGAAAAAACATTTAAATATTACATACATTTTTGTCATTATTATTTTCCTATTATTTTTGGAGCCAATAGTTCAGAAATCCCCATCCTCTCTATAAATTTCTCTAGATTTATAATCCCTAGATCCTATGACACTTACGGTATCAGAGCCAAGGGGTAGATAAAGATATTCTTTATAATTTCATTTGTAGTAAAGATGATTTCCTTCATGGAGGTCTTTTTAGGTGATTTCTGGATGTGTTCCAGGCAGTAAAGCCCAGTATGGTAGTAAGTCCGTTGGTAAGCATCGTTGAAATCTATTAAAAAGAAGAAAGTAGCCTTTTGCAATGAACTTATTAAGAAGACCTGAGTCTTCTTCTAGTTTTTTTTTTTATCAAAAATGTCTTTAGATCAAGGACCAATAAATAGAGAAGAAATTAATATAGAGGATTTCAATAAATCCATTGAAAATTGGTTCATTCCTAAAGTTAAACTTGATAAAATTTATGAACATTCAAAATTTAAACTCTTAAGAAAATAATGACTATGTCATTGTTACTGAGGAAAGAGATATTCCACTTTCTGATTCTTTTGCTTCGATACAACTTTTGAATAAAGATTCAATAAAGAAACATTCCCAGAAATGGAACTACATGCATATAGATTTGGTACAGGTTGCTGCAAAACCCTTTACCAAGGAAGGATTAGATACTTCCTTACTTCTTATTTTGATAGATGCTAGACTTTTAAAATACGATAAATCTATTCTTGGAGCTGTAGAAACTAGTCTCTACAGTGGACCTATTCATTTTGATAGCAGACCAGGTCTTACCATTTCTCTCAAAGACAAAAATATTTTAAAATCTCTCATTCTTCAAATAGAAACCCATAATTATTCTATTGTTGAAGGTTCCATTCCCATAGCACTCATTTACTGAGTTTATTACAAAGTATTGAATTCTGCTTTCGGTAGTAAGGCTTTCAAATTAAATTCCAATAGAGAAACCCTTCTCTTGTAAACTGATATTTCCAGAGCAAATATTACCATTCCTAGGACCATTCCTTGGAACCAGGTCACCCTTCCTGACCAATGGGAATTAGAAAATCGAATTCCCCAACCGGTTGTTCAAAATTCCGATCCTACCAATATTATCCAACATCCAGAAGGAAGAGTAACCATTCAATTTTCTAGAAGATCTATTGACATCCCCAGAAGATCTTGTGACATTAGGTTGCTTCCTTCTTGGCATTCTACTCCTTCTTGAAGATTGGTAGACAATATTCCCAATATTCCTTTGAATAATCCCAAGGAAGCATCTGCAAGTGCTTATCCTCTTCTAAATATCAGTGGTATAGATAATAGGTCAGGAATTTCTAGACCAGCATATCAACAAATTTCTGACTTCCCTGATTCGACTCCTTCTGAAATGGAAGATCCTGAAATCAATGTTTTAGAAATAGTCTTTGAACTTGACAGGATCACTTTGAATAAGGAATTCAATTCTCTTGAAAACAAACAAATTAGAGAATGGTTTTTTTTAATAATTTCCAAAAACAAGCGCTTGAAATCAAAGGGGAATAATATGATTACATGTATCAACATGAAATCAAGGCATTCTTCTTTGATTGGTTTGAAAATATATTTTTAAAAGAAAAATAGATTTTTGTTCTTGATCAATTCTATAAGTGGAAATTAGACGATGGCCATGTCATTGAGTCTAATCATCCTCCTTTAAGAAAGATCAAGATTGAACACCGAGAAAATGAAATAATAGCTTCTCCTTTCAAGACTGATTCTGAGATAGATAGTATAGGAATCAAGAAGATTATTGAACAAAATAATTTTTCAAATCAACATCTTCACACCATAGGGAAACAATTTGATCGGATCGAGAACCTCACTCAAAGTAGTTTCTCATCCTCTTCTATATCGATTCAAAAAAAGGATTTGAAACCACCACTCTTCAAAAATTTTGAAATTCCAAAAAATTCCAGTCTTGATTTTGCTAAAGCCTTAGAGGACAGGAGAAAACTCGTCAAAGGAAAAACAGTTTTGATTCCCAAAAGCCCCATAGTCTTAGATACTCCTTTAATACAGAACTTAAGTGTCAAGGACACTCCTGACCGCATTGAGCCTTCCAATCAGATTAATCTTCTGGATAAATCTGATATTGAATCAATTCCTGAAATAAATCGCATCACTTGGAAGGATCCCCTGAAATTATATTATTCTCGTGCCACTCCTTATGATATTCTCACAGAAGAAACATTTTCTAAAGTTCAAAATAAATACTCTTCTGATGCCATTTATGAGTGGAACATAGATGGTGTTTCTGAGCAAAACCTTATCAATATTTTAACCCAAATGGTTATGCTTGCTAACACTTACAAAACTATTCTTGATGCTTTTGACCATTCAATTGCGTGTCTTCTAATAGCCGAATTCACTGGCCAGCTCAAAGGTTGATGGGATAACTACTTGAATGAAGAGCAAAGATCTTAACTTTTAAATGCCTATAAGCTCGACCCTTTTGGTCAAAATATTCTTGATGAAGATGACCAACCCATCCAGGATGCTGTTAATACTTTAATATTTTCTATATCTTCACATTTTCTAGGAGATACTTCCCATATTCTTGATAAGAACCAAGACCTTTTATCAAATATGAAATGTAGATCTCCAAGAGAATTCAGGGAATACAAAGAAATATTTTTGCAAAGAGTCTTCCAAAGAACAGATTGCAATAAATCTTTTTGGAAAGAAAATGTTTTTGTTGGTTTACCAAAGCTTATAGGAGAACAAGTTCGTAGTAAGATAATAGAAGAATATGGAAATCAAATTCCATATGACCATCTTTCTTATGGAGAATTAACCTTCTATGTTTATAAAATTGGAACACAATTGTGTACCGATATTCGTCTTAAAAAACAGATCAAAAAGGAGCAAAAACTTTCTAAAAAAGGATTAGGATATTTTTGCGCCCAGTATGATCTAGCTTTTGAATCTTTTGATAAACCCAAATGTTCTGGAAAATGTTCTTCCAAAAACAAAGAACAAAAGAAATTTTATAAGAAACCCTATAAGAAAAAATTTGATAAAAAATTTCCTAAAAGGAAAGAGAAAGATGACTTTGATAAAAACAAAAAAAACCAAGAAAAATTTCAAAAATATCACTTGCTATAATTGTGGTAAAAAGGCCACACTTCTCGATTTTGCAAAATTAGCAAAAAGGTTAATGAGTTAAATTTGGATGAAGATACTATTGATTGGCTCAACCAATTAATAGCTGAAGCTGACAATAGCTCTTTAGAGGAATCTACTATTGAAAAGGGTTTACAGATTTATGATTTAGAAACCTCTTCATCATCAACTTCAGATAGTGAGGATGAAGATGAAACCAATTTTGAAATAAATGTTTTGACAAAAGAAGAAGAGATTCTTTTACAAACTTTTGATCAGATCATTGATCCTGAAACAAAAATAAAATATTTGAATAGTTTTCAAAACCCTAAACCAGTTTCTAAATCTACCTTTGAAACTGATGGTCCTTATAATATTTCTACTTTTCTTAATAAGACTAAGAAAGCAAGTTCTAAACCCATTTCTATAAGTGATCTTACTCATGAAATTAATAGACAAAAGCAGGAGATACAAGATCTCAAAGCTGCCCAGATAATTATGCAAAAAGACATTTTGCATATTAAAATGAAAACTTTAAAAGAAAAACAAAAGGAAGAAGAGTCAGAAGAAAATAATGATGTTCCTCAACTTCCTTCCTCTTCTGAGACAAATTTTCTTTTAATGCTTTCCGAAATCACCACCAGAAAATGGTTTATCAATATTTCCATAAGAATCCAAAATGACATTGTTCTTGAAACAACAGCCCTTTTTTATACTGGTACAGGCCTTAATTGTATAAAAGAAGGTCTCATACCAACCAAATATTTTGAAAAAACTTCCTAATCACTCAAATCAGCTTCTGGAGATAAATTAAAAATAAGTTTCAAAATTCCCGAAGCTGAGGTAGTGAAAGATCAAATCTCTTTCAAAACTATCACGCCCCGTACCCTACGAGCGCATGGTCACCCCTCGATGGTCGATCATTGAATGCGACGTCCCAGACACGTCGCCGACCCAACTCAAACATTAGAGATTAAGCACGCGCGGAAACAAATAGAAACAACCCGAACAATTAATAATGACAAGGGGTAGCAATAGCATGAAACAATAATTATAATTCTTACACTTGACAGACACATACGACATCCACAAAAGACAATCCCCAAACTAAGCCACAACAACGGAACCACATTTCTCGAAACGGACAATAGTCGCAAACTTAACTCCTGTACAAAAGAGGAAACTCAAAATGCCGGGTACTTGACCCGTTCTCGATCTCCGAGATACCCTTGCAGCGTCTCCAATCACTCCTGGTCGCGAATCTGAAATGGTAATATAATAATCGTGAGAACGAGGCTCAATAAGTAACCCCTTAAACCCCACATAGGCTAATGCATACCTAGACAAGTCATACATGCAATCTATCCCATAACATATAAAATTCGCATCATTGTACTCACCTTGCCATCAAACTGATGTAAACTCTGCACGTTAGTCATCATGTGATAATTCAATAATGGTAATTAAATAACACATCACAATCGCTCAAATACCAACCACACCTATACTCAATCAATCCAACTAATTCAACCAGCTAATTCAATCACACGCTCAACCAGCCAATTCAATCACACGCTCAACCAGCCAATTCAATCACACGCTCAACCAGCCAATTCAATCACACTCTCAACCAGCCAATTCAATCACACTCAAATCGCATGCGTGTCCGAACATCTTTCTCACGACCCACACCACTGTGCCTCAGGTCCATTCTCACTGCCCGCGCCACTGCGCCTCAAGCCTATCTGGCACACCGGCCATTCACGCTTTCACACGGACCGCCGTCAACACGTCCTAAATTCGTAGCCCTCCGATCAATCCGAGCTTAATTTCTAATGACCGACGTAAACACGTCTCGGTCTAACACACCTTTAATGGGCCACCGTCAACACGTCTCAAGCTCGCGTCCATTTGGCACACCGGCCATTCATGCCTTCACACGGACCGCCGTCAACACGTCCCAAGTCCGTAGCCCTCTGATCAATCCGAGCTCAATTTCCAATGACTGACATAAACACGTCCCGGTCCAACAAGCCTTAAACAGGCCACCGTCAACAAGTCTCAAGCCCGCATCCAATTGGCACATTGGCCATTCATGCCTTCACACGGACTACCATCAATACGTCCCAAGTCCATAGCCCTCCGATCAATCCGGGCTTAAAATCAACAGGCAAGCACACGCCATTCAATTAAATCAATTTCACACCAATTGCATCAATAAACTCATAATCACAACTCAGTTTAATTCATAGTTCGCCACCTCAATCCACAAACCTGACATTCAAGTCGGCCACGCCCAAATGCCCAAGTCAAGCATATCATTTAATCCAATTCAAATAGCGCAATTAAAACATAACATAATCAAATTAAGTCACGCCCTAGCCATTCTAACCGAGACAAGTCTATAAGTACCCAAAATACTAGGTAGGATTTAGGAAGTTACTTACTAAATTTTGACTCGGGAAAAGTTGTCTCGGGCCTAAAATGGCCTAGTTGAACAGTGCTGAACTAGGCACGGGCGCGGGCCAACGAGCACGTTGGCCGGCCAATGCGGGCATAATGGCTGATCGGTGTACCTGGCATGCAGGCGCGATGGACATGTGGTGTGCCCGGGGCACACGGGCGAGCGGAATAGGCAACATGCCTGGGCAATAGGCAAGGCGATGAGCACGACGGGCGAGCGGGTGTGCGGCTTGGTCGTGTGGGTAACGAGCCAGCCACGGCTTAGTCAAGCACAGGCACGGTTGGTCACCGGGTTATCGGGCCAGGCGCGGCACGGCTGCAGCAATGACGCCCGCGACGGCAACGGCGGTGGCGGCGCTGGCCGGGGCGATGCGACGGTGGCGAGCTGAAAAGGGGTCAAATGGGGTGAGAGGAGAGAGTCGGGGTGGCGTGGCTCGGCCGAGTGGCACAAGGCTGCCACTGCAGTGGGGTGAGGCGGGCAAAGAAGCTCGGGTGGCTCCTGGCCGAGCCCAACTGCGAGCTGGCACGTGATGAGTCAGGTGACGGCCTGTGGTATCGGGCAAGGCCGAGAGGAGTCATGTGAGGAGGAGGAGAGTAGGGGGCTCTTGTCAGGCCAAGGCGGGATCTGGACGAGCTCTCTAGCCAGAGGCGGTGGGAGCAGATCTCGTCGGGCCAAGGAAGGAAGAAGAAGGAGAAAAGGAAGAGAGAGAAGGGAGGGGGGGTGTCAGGCATGCAGAGGGGAAACGTGTGAGAGAGAGAGAGAGAGAGAGAGAGAGAGAGGAAATGTGTGCATGGGGGCGCACGGCAGAAGGATGAGACCGGAGAGAGAAAAAGTCCAAAAAGGTCAACGCACTCGAGTGCGATCCAACGGTCTGATTTCAAATCCGAAAACGATCCGAAAGTCCAAATTAATCCTAAAATATAATAAGGGACAAATGCCAAATTAATTGAGTTAAACTACCCCGAGGGAGATCTACTAATCCAAATTTGCATCCAGTCAAAATTTTACTTTTCCACTATTCTCGGCAATTTCGGGGCTGGCCACAATAATATCGACACCGTCCAATTTATTTCGTCCCGGGACTTCGAGAAATTCGACATCAAAGTTTGGGCTCTAAATAACGGTCAAATTCGATCGAGTGCGTTTCTAGCGAAATCTCTAATTTAAAAATTTAAAATAACTAAGAGTGATAAGTTCCCGGGCGAGATTTTACTATAAGCATACTGACGAATTACACATTTTATAAATCTCAAAATGAATCAAAATTCGGAATGTCACAAAAACTCCTTTTCTTCTTGTAAAAAAATATTAAACAAAATGTATTTTGGGATCACCTTTTATAAATTTGCTCCAACCTTTTAAAGTTACTGAAAAAGGAATTGAAACAGAAACCTTGGGAAGAAGGATATGTTTTGATTTCATTTCTAAACCCCAGACCAGAAACTTAAATACTCTTCAAGAACATTTTATTTCTAAAATAAATTGTATAATCCAGGATAAAGAAACCCATCTTCAATTTCTTAAAGAAGATCTTGAACACAAAAGGATTGACAGAAATGTTTCTGAAAAAAGTCTTCAGAAAAGGATTTCCATTCTTGAAAACCAATCAAAGATTCGATATATTCTAATATTCCTAATGCCTTTTGGTCTTGTAAGTGTCATATAGTTGATCTACCTTATGAAATAGGATTTTCTGAAAAGGACATTCCTACTTAAGCCAGACCTTCTCAAATGAATCATGAAGTTTTGAATTTTTGTCAAAAGGAAATACAGGAACTTCTTGAAAAGAAGCTTATTAGGAAAAGCCAATCACCTTGGAGTTGCTCTGCTTTCTATGTCAACAAAAATGCTGAACTAGAAAGAGGAGTCTCAAGATTGGCAATAAATTATAAAACCTTAAATACTGCTTTGAAATGGATAAGATATCCAATTCCTAATAAGAAGGATTTATTGAATAGACTTTATGATGCAAAGATCTTTTCAAAATTCGATATGAAATCAGGCTTCTGGCATATTCAAATTAGCGAAAAGGATAGGTACAAAACAGCTTTTATCATTCCTTTTGGCCAATATGAATGGAATGTCATGCCTTTTGGTTTAAAAAATTGTCCATTCTGAATTTCAAAGGATTGTGAATGATATCTTTAATCATTGTTCTGATTATATTATTATTTATATTGATGATGTTTTAATATCTTCTACGTCCATAGAAAAACATTTTAAGCATATTAATCATTTTATAAATATTGTAAAGAAAAATGGTTTAGTAGTTTCACCTACTAAAATATCCCTCTTTAAAACAAAAATACGTTTTCTAGGACAGTACATTCATCAAGGAACCATCATACCCATTGAAAGATCAATATTATTTTCTGACAAATTCTCTGATGAAATCAGAGACAAAAACCAATTGCAAAGATTTCTTAAGAGTTTGAATTATATCATCGAATTCTTTCCTCGCATCAATATAATTTGTAAACCATTACATCAAAGGCTAAAAAAAGATCCTCCCCCATGGACCCAGATCCATACTGATATTGTGAGACAAATAAAATGAACAGTCAAGGAAATTCCTTGCTTGCATCTTACTGATCCTTTTGCTTTTAAAATCGTTGAAACAGATGCTTTTGATATTGGATATTGAGGAATACTCCAGCAATCAAAAGACAATAAAGAACAAATTGTTTAGTTTGTCTCTAAACATTGGAATGATTGCCAAAAGAATTACTCCACTATCAAAAAAGAAATTCTTGCTATTGTACTTTTTATTTTTAAGTTTCAAGGAGAACTTTTGAATAAAAAATTCTTATTAGGAATTGATTGCAAATCTACAAAAGACGTTTTGCAGAAAGATGTTTAAAATATTGCTTCCAAACAGATTTTCGCCAGATGGCAAGTCATTTTATCTGTTTTTGATTTTGATATAGAACTTATAAATGGTACTTCAAATTCTCTTCCAGATTTTCTCACACGAGAATTTTTACAGGGAAGATGTTTCCCAAGCCACCTGATAAGCCTACCAGAAGAAACAAAGGCAAAAATATTGCCGAAACCTCCTCAGAGAAAAAACCTGGCTTAACTAACATAAGAACATGGCTGCAGGCAATTACCCAGCCATCTTTGAATGCCAATACCATTTCTATCCAAGATAAACCTGATCTTGAATTGTCATTAAGACCTTCTTTTGATATTACAAAATTTCTCATGAAGAAGCTATACAGCTCCTTCATAAAGCCTTCAATCGTCAAACACAACCATCAACAACATTTGTAAGTCCTGACCCTTCTCCCATTGCTACTCAAAAGCAAATGGGAAAAAGAATTTCTAGCAAGGTGGTTATTCAGTCTACTCAGACAACCCTTCTTGAACTTAAATCAAAATTCTTTCTTAAAACAAATTTTGATACCATTTGTAATATTGAAAATGGTTTTTATGATGAAAACCCTTATGTTTTTGCAAAAAACATGTTTTCAAAAAAATTTCTATACATTCCTTATGACATATACAAAACTGTCAAATTCTATGAGAGAATTTTGACTGAAATAGAATTTGTCTCTTATAAACATTTCTCGGACAAAGGACATATAAATTACTCAAAGGCCATTTTGCATAAGGTCATCCACCCTCGAGACTGGAAACCCAGTCCACTGACCATGAGAAAATTTAATGTCAAAATGATTGACTCCCTTCCATATAGAACATCCTTCTCATATTTCGATTACTGACAAGCATGGTGGAGTGCTTTTTTTTTTTTTTTTTTTATAATCGAGGTATCCGCGCAGCCGGCGAGCTAGGGCCCAAACCAGCGGTGATGCCGACTAGTCCTCGAGGGGGGCTAGCGTAGCATACATGGTGGAGTACTTTCTGGAGATAAAATCCCAAAAACTCCCATACTTGGCTTTTCTACTTTGAAAATTTCGATATCAAAGGAATTTCGTATTGGTTTCTTCAATGGTGAGAACAACTCAGACCTATTGATGAAATCCTTCATACCAGAGTTCAACCTAGCTATGAACTCTTCCTCAACAAATTCAATCCACATCCTTTTGAGCAAACCTTTCCTAAACTCATGCTTTTTTTCTATTTCTTCTGAGTACCTTGGGTTCTTGGATGGACTCTTGATTATAGAAAAGCAG
The DNA here is from genome assembly GCA_024733475.1 of Syzygium grande. NCBI lineage: Eukaryota > Viridiplantae > Streptophyta > Magnoliopsida > Myrtales > Myrtaceae > Syzygium > Syzygium grande. The sequence goes on along the minus strand of JAMXDD010000005.1, from coordinate 15,401,239 downwards.
TCAGAACAGGCATCCCTATTTTAATTCGACGGTTCAAAGTCAAATGGTGGAATGGTTTCAAATTCTTTGATAGAGTTTTGGTAAAAGCCGTCAACAATTGGCTCATAGCTAGACAATCTATTCCTGGTTGTCCTCCTCCTCTTGGAGAAATCACCCCTTTCCTACATGATAAATGTTTCGTTCTTTCTAAATTAGCTTTAGCTTAATCACACCAGCAACTGGTCGGAATGTTGAAGCGAGCTCTTTCTGAAATTGAGGACTCTGGATCTTCTCACTCTCATCATAGTGGGAATGCCAATGAAGACGACTGCTATGGAATCTTTCCAAGAAACCCATGGGGAGACGTTACAGAACAAAAAGATGAAGCGGTGGAAGATTTGTCCAAACCATGATATCAGGTGCTGAAAGACTCTTGCCATTTTTATCATTTCAAAGGAGAAAGGAGTCTACCAGTCTCTTCTTTTTTAGAATCTTCATAATTATGTTTGGTCACTGTTCACTGTAACACTGTGCACTTACTTCTATTTGCTACAGTACTATCCATGAACCATTTCTACAGGAACCTAACCTGCCTATATAAACAAGACCTCACCATTCTAGGGGGGGCATTCAAAAACTTCAGAACTTCTGAAAATTCTCTCTACTTTCTACAGATCTCCTAAAACCTTCTTCGTAGAAATAAGAGATCTTTCATCTCATTTCCATAGTCCTTCCATAACCAGTAAGTTTCATATCTCTGTGAAGATATTATTTCAAAATCTTCACACTCTATCCTTTTCTAAGTTTTTATAGAGTGGAAAATCTTGTCGTACTTCTTACCAAAAAAAAAAATCTTGTCGTACTAGACTATAATAGTCTGAGTAACGGGAGAATTTCTATCAAATAAATTTTCCTACTTATGCACTTGTACTTCTACATTTCTGTTGTAATCTTTCTATTCAGTTAATGTAATCTTTCCTTTCTGCCTCAATATAAGTTATATTACTTACATTTATGCTTACATGTCCCGCAAACGGAAGGTCGAACTGTCTGTGGATGGTCTGTAATTTACTTTAAAGCAATTCCATACATCTATTATATATCCTTACTTCTTCTTACCATATTTGTGTATCAAAACCACCTATATGGTTGGTTTAGAATTTCTAGCCGTTCTTCTTATAGTTTTATATATTGCATACGGCTTTTATTATTATTTATAATGCTTGCGCTTTTATTTAATTTTATTTATTTAATTGTTTTCTATGTAGAAATTTGTACTTTCATATTAGAATATATTTTTGCTGTAGCAAGAGCCCTTCTTAATAGAAATATTTCAGAGGTTCATTATCTATTTCTTCAATATATTAATTATTTTAAATACTTAGAACAACATTTAAATATTACATACATTTTTGTCATTATTCTTTTCCTATTATTTTTAGAGCCAATAGTTCAGAAATCCCCATCCTCTCTATAAATTTCTCTAGATTTATATATATATATATATATATATATATATATATGGTAGTTTAAGGTGTCGTAGAGCCATGGGATTTTATGGATCTTGATTTGGACTTACTGTGTGCCTGAAATGAATTTTTGAAGTTTTCCGCGTGAGGTGAATAGTACATGTCCGGTAACCTTCAGGCTATATTTTGTTGGTTTTCGACTTCATTTTGGGGTGGCCAAGCTAGGGTTTTTGTAATACTTTGAACGGACTTTCTTTTGACTACAAGTTTACTAGGATCAGAGTCCGATGGAGAAAGTTATGGTGCGATTCAAGTTTCGCATTGCAAATAATTTTGAATATCCATTTCGATTGTGAGTTTTGTTAGCACGTAGGAGTCTTTTAGTTAGCGTTTAAGCTTACTATAGCTGTTGCGTAGTTATCGTAGTATTTTGCTTGGTTTTGACGTCAATTCTCGTTTAATTGTTAGGATTATGAGATCGTCGACTCGTTCAACTGCGTGTTGTTAGTTTTTGGTATTCCCAAGTGAGTGCTACTATCTCTTCTTTGGTTTTGTAAAAAACCATGTCTCAAAGAAAATATGATTCGATATAGATATATATATTGAACTTAAAATAGCATTTTGTTGCATAAATTGAGATTGAGCATTTACTGCTTTTTAGTATTTGAGAATGATTTGGGAATTGTTTTTGGAAATATATTGTGAAAGGATACATATTTGTATCGCGTTACGAACTAATTATGAAATAAGTTCAGAAATGATTCAAGAAATACTCTACGAAATGTATTTCTGGCGGATGAGTTGTATTGTGAGAAAATTATTTATTTGGTTTGTGAAATGTATTATGGATTGGAATTTTGATATTGGAGGATGGTTATTTGATGCTCAATATGATTGTGAACCCATTGAGGGGTTTAGGGGTATGCATACTGGGTTAGGATATCCTTCTGATTCGAGCCATCGGCTTTGTAGGTGGAGACCTTACCAAGGGGGAAATCTTAGTCGCCTTGTCACCAGGCATTGTGTCGTGACCATGGTAGTAATTGAGCAATAAATTAGTCAATGGAATGGACTATTGACGTGGTTTTTATAAAGATTAATCAATAGACTTGACCACTGATAATTTGAATTGTGATGATGGATTTAAATGTGTATTTGTGACTTGTACAAAGTTTTGATGAAATGAAACAACTCTTATGTGGTTCTATATGTATTTTAAATCTTGAGTTTGGCTTCTGAAGTTCTGGTATTGCTTTTTATATATGCATAGTGATTGTTCGATCTCCTTAGAAGATATGTACTATTCACTGAGCTGTAGTTGATCATTCATCTCTTTACCAATCTTTTCAAGTTCCTCGGCTAGCGGCCGTTAGTATGAGAGCGCTATCTCAGGGACTTTTGGTCATTTGATTTTGGGTATGATTTTGGGAGTTGTTTGTAAGGTTGTTGATAGTTCGTCGGGTTGGCTGAGTTCTTGTTGTACATGTTCTTTTGGTGGATTATAGAAACTCTGACGTTGTAACCAATCCATTAGTTTATCTAATATATACATGGTTTGAGAGATATATACGTTGATAACAGGTTGTTGGTTATTATTGAGGCTGCATCCTTCGTGTAGAAAGACGGCCATGTCATCCCCTTTTCTAGTGGTTTTCGGGGTATGACAGTAGACGGTTCCGCCTGGGGTAGGGCACTGAATCGTGCATTGAATATAACTCCTAAAGTCGGCTTTGTCCTCGGTATGGATGATCGTTTGTCCTTACATTGGGTCATTTGCTCCACTTGGGCTTCTCGAAAGACTCCAGTCCAAACTCTTCCAACTTCAATCCCGATGCGTCTCTATAAATGCATCCCCCTTTCTATGGAGCCACGCCACCGCATATGACCACGGCCAAACAAGATTCCGCATTCTTGTTTTGTATGATTTTTTCCCTCTTGTACTTGATTTATTGGTATAATCCTCAGGGCTATCTATTTGTATAGCACTTATGATACATTGGTGTTGAAATAAATTTTGACACAGATACCTCACAAGAATTTTGATTCAATTTAGGGCGCAATCATTCAGTTTTACGATACTAAAGCTGATTAGAGAATGGATTTGCCAAAAATGTCGACTTTGGCAACCGCGGAGAAGTTTCGACGAAAGCTATGTACAAGCTTATTGGTCCACACAATTTACTTTTCTCGGCTTGACTTTGTGTTAATTGGTTGAATGACAGATCAGCCCCAACTGATCTTCTCGATCATGTAAAAATGCAATTTCACCAGAACGTCGGAGCGCCAAAGTAATTCGTTATCTACACTATTATTTATACTATTGTAGAAAGTAAATAAAGGGTAACTCCTACTTTAAGGGATCACAATCATTTTTTTCTTGCTCAAAATATCCTCTATTAGTTATTATATAAATATTCTATCAATATACAAATGTATAATTTAATAATTTTGTTTTATGTCTCACGTATCTTAATTTTAAAAATTTGGATATTTTCTCTCTTACGAACAATAAAAAAGACGATAAGGTCCCGACATAGTGTTCTCTTTGTACACATATGTTTACAATTTCTTCATATTGTGTCAATAACTTTGTTGGATTAATTAATATTAAAATATTTTCTCATAAGGCGATTTTGTCAAATCCCCTAAAAGTCATTTTTTTTTGCAAACACTCAAAACGAGTGCACTTTCCCTAGTACAAACTAATTCGAACCATGGCAATTATCTAATTAGTTTTTTTAAACATGAACCCGTATTAGTTGATCTCGTTTCATTTTATGTCACGGTGGTGCGATGATAAAACATATTTGAATGAAATATTGTAGCAATCTATCATGAATAGAGAGTAAAGCGAGATGTTATAGCAATGTATTACAGTGGTGAGTAAATAGCATAAAAAAGTTAAGAAAAAAAAACAAGAAAAGCTAAGAGAAAGAAAAAATTTATCGTGGAAAAATTTGACGGACATATAATAAATGCTAGAAGTCCCACTATGTATGGAATGAAATTGAGTCTTAAACCTTTTAGTCCCATTTCATGAAATGAAATCATGTGCCATATGAGGAACAAATATCTATCTTCTCTGCTGGTGAAGTTACTTAGGCTTTCCGAGAAAAATCACTTACTTTGAAAATAAACATTTGAAAATGAAATTTTCCATCGCTCATAATTTTTGGTGGTCTATTGTGATTTTTATGTGTATTTCAATACTTCGCATATATTTTTGAAAATGTATGATTGGAGAAAACTTCCTCCAACTGTCTCTGTGAACGGTGGGTTATAAGTTATGCACATCATTTACATTTTAAATTAACTTAATATAAACACATGTTATGTCCATGTCTAAAATTCACCAGTTAGAAGAGCGGTGAGAGGAAAACATTGTGTGATCAAATGAAAGAAAGAAAGAATAGTCTATGATTTATAGAGTATATGGACCAAGATTATATCATTTTTATGGCAACGTGGGCCTTCCAGTGAAATTCACGTAACATTTATTAGGCTGATCGGTTCCTGGTTCGGTTCAGTTTTGCTTAGAACCGAGAATTGGACCGGTAAGACTTTTTCCTTATTTTTAGAACCGGAAATCGGATCGGCAAATCATGGAACCGGAACATTGGTCAGGTCCGATTCAAGGCAGTCCAATGGAACCATTAGCTCTTTACTAGCAAAAGATCAAAAAGCTTCACTTGACATCCCTTTATTGTAGCCAAGTAGTCACAAAAGACATACAACTTCACATGCTCATGGCTTAGCTTGGGCTTTATCCACAATCCATTTGATGGTCTCTTCATTCCCATTCGATGTAGGACTCTGGGCATTTGCATGAAGATAAGCCAAGAATCTTACATTGAAGGTATTCAAGGCAAGCCGAGAGTGTCACATCGAATGGGAATGAAGAGGTATTAGAAGCATTGTACATAAAACCCAAGCCAAGCCTTGTAATTAGAGTTCAATGTATCCAAGTCAAGCATTGTAATTAGAGTTCAATGCATTTACAATGCTTGGCAATTAGAGTTCAAATTGCTTTATAAAGAAGTGAAATTAAAATTTTAAACAGTGTTAGTCCAGTTCCCAGTTCCAACCGAAAATTCACCGGTTCCAAAATTGGGAACCAGGAATCGGACTCTCATTAGAACTGCCCAAAACTGGCCGGTCCGGTCCGGTCCGGGCGGTTCCCGATTCGGGCGATTCTCTTTGCACACCCCTAACATCTATCCGCGTTATCCGTCCATGCCACACACGTTCCATCACGCGGGAAGCTCCACCTTCGTGACTGTGGACGGCTTTGCTCCACTTGGGCTTCTCGAAAGACTGATTCCAAACTCTTCCAACTTCAATCCCGATGCGTCTCTATAAATGCATCCCCTTTTCTATGGAGCCTCACCAACACATATGACCACGGCCAAACAAGATTCCGCATTCTTGTTTTGTATGATTTTTTCCCTCTTGTACTTGATTTATTGGTATAATCCTCAGGGTTAGCTATTTGTATAGCACTTATGATACATTGGTGTTGAAATAAGTTTTGACACAGATGCCTCACAAGAATTTTGATTCAATTTAGGGCGCAATCATTCAGTTTTACGACACTAAAGCTGATTAGAGAATGGACTTGCCAAAAATGACGACTTTGGCAACCGCGGAGAAGTTTCGTTCCTTTTAAATACACGAAAGCTAAGTGCAAGCTGACTGGTCCACACAATTTACTTTTCCCGACTTGACTTTGTGTTAATTGGTTGACTTGGACATTTCAATGACAGATCACCCCCAAATGATATTCTCGATCATGTAAAAATGCAATTTCACCAGAACGTCGGAGCGCCAAAGTAATTCGTTATCTACACTATTATTTATACTATTGTAGAAAGTAAAAGGGCAACTCCTACTTTAAGGGATCACAATCATTTTTTCTTGCTCAAAATATCCTCTATTAGTTATTATATAAATATTCTATCAACATACAAATGTATAATTTAATAATTTTGTTTTATGTCTCACGTATCTTAATTTTAAAATTTGGATATTTTCTCTCTTATGAACAATAAAAAAAACGAAAGGATCCCGAGATAGTGTTCTCTTTGTACACATATGTTTACAATTTCTTCATTTCTTCATATTGTGTCAATAACTTCGTTGGATTAATTAATATTAAAATATTTTCTCATAAGGCCATTTTGTAAAATCCCCTATATGTCATTTTTTTTTGCAAACACTCAAAACGTGTGCACTTTCCCTTGTACAAACTAATTCGAACCATGGCAATTGTCTAGTTAGTTCTTTTAAACATGAACCCGTATTAGTTGATCTGGTTTCATTTTTTGTCATGGTGGTGTGATGATAAAACATATTTGAATGTGTTTCGCTGGGAATCACTCCCGTGACGAAATATAATTCACCAAAAGTCGTTCTTCTATTTTTAATGAGAAGAGACTAGGTTCTGGGTTTAATTCCGGACAAGAGTTATCCAGGCGTGAACAAAAAGTCCAATTGTCTTCATTAGCAACATTAGCTTCAAACAAAGTTGAAGTTTGTTTTATATATTGATGGATAATTCAGACGAATCCGTTCGGTGATTGGCGGTGTTCGAAGTTCGTTGACAAGAGATTACAAAGCTACTAGCTTGAAAAAGTAAACAGCTATAACTACGGAAAGATAAAGTGCGATACTGGAAAGTAAAGATAAAACGATAGCATTTCGGTTTGTATGTGTGCGGGAAGGGGGGGCTCTCTATTGGCAACCGAGTGCTATTTATTGTAACATTCCGAATTTTGATCCAATTTTTGGGGTTTATAAAATGCATAATTTGTCAGTGTGCTTATAGTAAAATCTCGCCCGAGAGCTGATCACTCTCGGTTATTATTTTAAACTAGAGATTTCGCTAGAATCGCACTCGATCGAATTTCGTCGTTATTTGGACCCCGAACTTTGCAGTCGATTTTCGGGTGTTTTAGGACGCAATAAATTGGACGGTGTCAGGATTCAGGTTGCCGGTATCGAGATTGTCAGGAATAATGAAAAAGTTTGAGTTTTCGGACCGGGTGCAAATTTGGACTAGTAGACCCCTCGTAAAAATTTTGGTCAAATTAATTTGGCCTTTGTCCCTTTTTAAGTGCGAGGTCTACTTTGGACCGGTAGACCACTTTCCATTTTGAAACTGGACTCCCGGTTTGCGTTTAATATTTTATTTTCTATAAATTTTTCAAAAAAATCTCTCTCTCTCTCTCTCTTCTCTCGGGTCTGTGCATCGGTCACGTCCCCCGTTCCCCCCTTGCAGGCCTACTCCCACCTGCCCCCCTCTCTCTCCTCTTCTTCCTTTTTCCTTTTTCTTTTCTTTTTCCTCTTCTTCTCCTCCTTCTTCTTCCTCGGGCGCCCGACTGGTTCTGCCCGTGCCGCCGCCGTCCGCCGCTCGCCGTCGCGCTGCTGCCTCCGCCTCAGCCGCGCGCCGCCGCGCGAGCCACTGGTCGGCCAGCCATCACCCTCGTCTCGACCCCCGACTGCTCTCTCTCTCTCTCTCCCTCAAGCGCACAGCAGCAAGCCAGCTCGCCGCGCCGCGTCGCCCACCGCCGTCGCACGCTCGCCGCGCCGCGCCGTGTCGCCCGTCCTTTTCGCCCTCACACTGCTTCCTTCCTTCCCCTCTCGCGCGCGCGACAGCAGCCGTCGCCGCCGTTCCCCCCGCGCCCGGCGTGGCCGCCCTTACGCCGCGTTACCGTCGTCGTCCTCGTCGCCGGTGGGCGGTCGGACCCGGCCACGTCGCCGTCGCCGGCCGTCCTGCTGTTCCTCTCGATCTCTCTCCCTCTGCTTCTCCTCGAACTGGGCCTCCGCGGGCCGCCCCCGCTTCCCGTCCGTCCAGCCGGTCGCCCGGTCAGCCGCCGCCCTCGAGCTCGCCGTCGCCCGCCCGTCCCGCTCCCGAACAGCCAGCGTCCTTGTTCATCGCCGGAATTATTGTTCATCGCCGGAAAACTGCATTCGGCGAGACCTTCTATTCCGGCGAGGCAATCATTCACGCCGGTTACTGTTCACCCGAGCCCGATTTGGTTCGTCCGGCCCGTTTTACGCGTAGGACACCCGGTGAGTTGACCCTAAACCCTAATTAGGCTAATTTACATTTTTAGACAAGTTTAGGGGTTAATTAGGGTAATTTAGGGGTTAATTTGGGGGTTAATTTGTGAGAGTGATTAAGGATTATGTTTGTGGCCAATTGGGTGGATTAGTTTGTGGAATTAATGGAGGATTAGTGGCCCGAGTGGCGCGATAAGTGGACTGGACAATTAGGATTAAATCAGTCCGAATTCGGGATTTTTCGGGTTTAATTTGAGGATTATAATACGCGCCGTAATCGATTTTTGTGGGGGCCAATTAGAATGATACTTGAGGATTATAATGGAGTATTTGAGAGTAATTATCGGCCTAAGATTTGTGGTTTAGCGACTGGCCGCGAATGGACTGGATTAGATTTAATCGGGCAAGGCGCGATCAATTTGAGGTTAATTGTGTAATTATATGGAGTGATTATATTGGCAGATTAATTGGCCGATTTATACTTGGTTGTGATTAATCCCGCGACATAGTGCCACGTGCCTAGTGTGACTAAGGATAGCGTGACTTGGCGGGCTTCGAGTACATAAGTTTTATTCTAATTCAATTGGGTGATTTATATGCATAAATTACGTGTCGAATTTGTGCCTTGTCTGTGCTGGGTGATTTGGTTGATTGGGTTCGTGATTTATTGAACTGAATGCTCATTGTGAAATTATGAGTGCCCAAATGTGATTATTGCGGTCATGGATGTGCATCACGAACATTGGCACGGCATATGCATTCCCAAGTATGCTCGAATGACATGTGCATTGTGATCACCTAAATTGCCCTGATCGTTTTACGCGGGGTTCAGATAAAATTGAGGTTTGTGAATGTGTGATCACAATAAACCCTGATGCGTGTTACGCGGGGTAGTGAACCCGTCCTGAGGCGTGTTACGCGGGACGATGCCCGGATTACCGGAAGATGTCCGGCCTGATGCGTTTTAGGCGGGCTGTGTGGCATGAGCCTGCGGGCTAGAGATCGATCTCGAAGTGATGACCTGATGCGTTTTACGCGGGTCGGACCTGATGCGTTTAACGCGGGTCGGAGGAGAAATTGAGAAATGGCTGGGTGCTAGTGTGCAAGTGTGCGATAATGCATTGATGAGGCATGAGCATGAGTGCGAGCACTAGCATATGCATATCATGCGATGTGACATATAAATGCGCGTGTATATGCTGTGACTGATTTCTGTCGCGTGGCTGCTTTTGTTGATTTGATGCCTAACCTGCAGGGTCTAGTGGGATTAGATTTAGGCCCGAGGGCCTGAGTCAGTTATGTGTGTACTTTGTGTTGTTCAGTACTTGTCAGGAGGTGCATGTTAGCCTAGTTTAGGTTTAGGGAATTACTCGCTGAGATTTATTCTCACGGTTGTTGTAAAACCGATATTTTCAGATCCCCGGCCTTGAGGAGGACAGGTGTCCCGATACATTTTTGGAAGAAGACCCCGGTTAATTGTAGTACTGGAACCCCGAGCCACTTACCCCTTTTTGTCAGTAGTGGCCTTGAACCGTTTTTGATTTTTGGTAGCCGGGCTGTAATTGAATATTGTATATGAATTCCAGTATTAGTACAAGTGTTGATTTTGGTGGTTACCCTTGGTTATACGTTTATATATGTACGGGTAGTTTTAACTGCTTCCGCATGTGCTGTATATCATTGTGTTGGGTGTTGGGTCGGCGACGCGTCCTGGGACGTCGCACACGAATCGACCTCTGCGAGGGATGTGGCGCACCGAGGAGTGTCGGGCGTGACATTTATAATGTGCGCTTGGTAACCGTCTTTGGTATCGTGTTCGACATCCACCATTGATTTCATCTTCATCGTCCATCTAATGACACATGTTCGCCAACTACTATTGATCTTATCTTTTTGTCTAAGGTGACAACCGTCGTCGAATTCACCTCATTTCAACATCTGTCCTTTCTGGGAAAATAACCGTCATCGAGCTCTTTCTCACGTGACACCTGTCTTTTCCAGGGAAGCAACTGTCATCGAGCTCTTCCTGGCGTGACACCTATCCTTCTTGTGGAAATAACCGTCATCAAGCTTTTCCTGGCATGACACCTATCCTTCTTGGGGAAAATAACCGTCATCGAGCTCTTCTCATTCTGACACCTGTCCTTCCCATGAAAATTACCGACATCGAGCCTGTCCTAGCGTGACACCTGTTCTTTCGAAGCAGGGACGTTCGTTGAACTCTTCCTGGTTTGACACCTGTCCCTTCGAAGCGGGAATCTTCGTCGAGCTCTTCTTGGTTTGACCCCTGTCCCTCCGAAGTAGGGACCTTCGTCGAGCTCTTCCTAATTTGACACTTGTCCTTCTAAAGTAGGGACTTTCGTCGAGCTCTTCCTGGTTTGGAACTTGTCCTTCTAAAGTAGGGACCTTCGTCGAGCTCCTCTTGATTTGACACCTGTCCTTCTCCTTGTCGACAGCCTCGATGACAATTTTCTCCATCACTTTAGCGCTTGCTCACCAGCTCTCTCTTGGATTTCAAATTTCCCGTCGGTGTCTGCCAATACTTGCCAACTGTCTCACTTACGTGAGTTGTCTCGTACAGGGTGCGTCATCCTCTGACATCTTTTATTATTTATTTTCATTTATCTTGGTTGTTGACAACCTAGTTAATTACAGGCGTCAACATATGCCCCCTTTTAAAAGAATTAATTCTTTTAGATTTACTTTTTTTTAAAGAAATGTATCTGACCCAGGTGACCTTGATCTCAATGCCTTGTAACTTACATTTGCTTAATCTTCTTGCTGTTTCTAACACATCATTTCAATCATTTATGGCTAGGCAAATCTTCATGATGGCAGATCATATGAACCGTCATATCTTCAGTGATAAAAATCAAAACTTGAACTCTTTACCTCCTCTCTCAATCGTCGTCTTTCAGTGATCAAAACTTTAGCTTTCCATCTTCTTCCAAATATCTCGTATTCAGTTCATATTCATGGCTACCCAGCATTCTCCTGTGTCGTATATTGCAAAGTTCGATTGTTTGCAAGATGATGAGGAGTCTCCAAACTGTAATTTCCGCTTGCTGTATTTGATTGACGAATCCTCAGATCAGCTTATTCCGGGTCCCTGTTTCCACAATCATCAACGAATCCCAACTTCTCTCCGCCCATGTTTTCCAAGGAGAGCGGGAGAACCTCTTCCTATCCAAAAGTCCTCAATTGCGGACATTTGGTTTCTATAAGCCTTGCGATTTCAAGAGTTTCCTTCTCCTGAAACGAGTATTCACCGCTGGTATACGAGACTGAAGAATGATCTAACTACCCACCTTGCTTGGATAAGAGCTGGTATTAACGTGGCTCCGGAGGTTAGCATGTTGTCATATGACTTAAATTTAGGGCTTTTGGGTGTTGCTATCAATTTTTGGTCCCCTTCAACCATATGCTTCTTTTTCCTCTAGGGCCCAATGTCTATTACTTTTTTAGACATATATGCTATTACTAACCTTTCTCCGATTGGGACCCCAGTAGATGATATGGCCTTGCCATCAGTGCCTTTTGTTTCTGAGGAAAACCTTACTTACAGTAGATTTCTTGAGGTATATTTCACCGATACTAATCCAATAACTCCTTATGAGCGCACCGATTTTCTTCTTCTTTGGTTGTTGAAATGTCTTTTTTGCTCCTGCATTAAAGGTATCCAAAGATTTCTTATCACTCGCAGCCAATTTTGTTGCAGGTAAAACACTTGCTTTGGGTCCATTAATTCTAGCAACTCTGTACAGGGGCATTACCTATACATCTTTGTCGATGACATCTAAGGATGAAAGCACCTTAATTGGGCCATTGTGGATACTTCAATGTTGGCTGGTGCACTACTTTTCATTTCTTTCCGGTCATAATTTTCGCACCTTTCCTCACCATTCCTTCCCAGAATTCTAGCCACCAACACCTTCTCCTTTTGGGTGTTGTTTGATGACTTAATTCTTCATTGAGTACTTTTGAGGATCTCTCTCCCTTTGCCTTTTATCTCCAACAATTTCTGACGGTTGATTCCAGCGAAATTGAATTTTTTGCTTATAATGCAAATGAATTCAATTACCTATTTGATCCGACAGCTCGCCCTGATTCTACCGTTTTTTGGCTGCATATTCTTACTCCTGTGGACCTTCCCTTGAGGTTCTCTCAGAAGGAAAAATTTTATCATGGCTTTGAAATCTATTCTCTCCGATACTGTGCCAGGCAATTTAATTTGGTTCATGCTGTTCCTATGCCAATTGCATATTCCCTTGAATTTCCTAATAGGATCAAGTGGAAATATCCTTTTAAGGTAGAGGCTCCTTTTATCTGCTGCTCTGAGGTTACCCGGCTCATGCATGCTAAATTCACTCCTGACGTTGATCACTTTGAGCCTAAGCCTGGATGTACACCCGAATATACCTCTTGGTGGCTTTCTTTTTCTTTGGAAAGTTCCTATGAAGAGACTGCTCAAGCTATGCTTAACCGAATAGTGGGAGGTATATTTAGGCCAAGGAACAAAGGTATGAAGGGTAAAAAGGCTATTTCAATGGCATTAGGCAATCCAACAGGCATTCCAAAGATTGTTTCGGAACTGTTGCGAATAACCCAGGGCATGCAAGCCAAAACTCCTAAAGCCAAGACAGCGGTTCCTCCAAAGAAAGTGATTCCTTCAAGAGACGTCCCCATTCGGACTCGACTGCATCACACTACTTCAATGGATCAACCTAAAGCCAGAGACAATGCCTCTCCTCTCAAGAGAAAAGCTGACCAAGTTCAAGGTATTTATTGTTGCAAATTTTCCTTTGTCGCACATTACCCTCGATATGTCTCCTAAACCTTTGTATTTTGTCCTCACAGAATCTTTGCCCTCTGATCAATCTGTCGAGGAGGCTGATGAAGAACCAATCACTATGTTGCTCAAAAGGAAACGTCCTGACACTTCAACTGCATCAGCTTCCTCTTCTATGTTCACTAGCAATACTCTGGAGGCTTCGAACTCTTAGTCCAAACTTTCTCAATCTGAGGGCAACCTGGAAGGTACATTTCGTTGCACTATTCTCTGCCTGTTCCTCTTTTATTCGATACCCTATGACTAATTCTCTTGAGAATTTGTCGCTGAGAATATATCAGACCATTCTGTTGATCCTTGCCCTGAAGTTGTTGTTAATCCACCTGTATTACTTCTCACCGCACCGGAACAAGTTATTTATGTCATGATTTTATATTGTAATTCACTATATGCTCTATTAATTAGTCATGTTCTATTTTCAGAAACTCCAAATGATCCGGGCACCATCGACCTTTGCAACTTTGGAGCTCGAAGAGACTGTTAGTGCTAACCTGTCGATAGAAACATCTTATCTAACCCTCCTACTTGCTTGGCTGAAGTCAATCCTCCCAGACCAACATTGCCTCCGGTCACTGTTCCTATCCTTATTCAGAGCATTCTTGTCCCCTTGACACAACCATCCAAGTCATCAAATCTCCACACGTCGAGGAAAGGAATTCTCTGCAATCTCTTTTGAAGACCAGGCGTATGTTGGACGAAGCCTCTCATATATTGGGTCTTACTCCAAGCGTAGCTTCTTCAAGGCAAATGACCACCGACAAGGTTAGAAGTAAACTGTTGGGGTTGCTAGACCTCTCTAGTGGTGGTTTTCCCATGGTTTTGCACAATCTTGTGGCTTTTAATCAACTAAGATCTCTACTCAATGAACTGTGTGGTGTCGAACCTAGTGATGTATTTCTCTCTGAGCTCAAGACAAAGCTTCAGGACTTTTCAAAAGCTTTTGTCAACAGAGTAGAAACTTATCGACATAATTATGACTTGATTATGTCGTTAACTCTTTTTGATCAAGCTAGTCCTGAGAGCAATCCAACCATAGATGAGCTCAGCCGTACTGTAAAGGGAAAACAAACTAACCTCTATGCCTTGGTTGAGGAAATATCTTAGCTTAATGACCAGGAGGTTGTTCTTGAGAGGCAAAAAGCAGAAATTGAGAGATAGCTAGTTCTTCTTCGGGGTGCAAAGGAGTCCAGGCATGCTCAGCGACTCCAACTGGAGGTGGACTTTGACAGGGACCTTGCCAATCTCAAGGGACTCAAGGAAGTTGAGCACGTGCGAAAACTAGCAACAGAAGCCCAAAATCGACATGCCAAGAATAGTTGTATAACTAAGAATGACCAATTGGACCGTAGTATGCTATCCCTCCAAAGTGATGTAAAGAAACTGCTGTTTCCAAAAAAAACTTAATAAAATTCTTTTTAATTTTCCTTGATCCAATATTTCATATTTTCCCTCATATTTTGTATTCTTCTCGGTGGGAATCTATTTGTTCAAACTTCTCCACATCTTTTCATTGTGGGTGTTGTTGGTTACCATGATGGGTCTATTTATATCCATTGTTCCTGTTCTCACTTTATCAACCTCAAACATGGCGTCCAACTTTCCTTTCTCTCCTCATGCCCCATATTCTGCGTTCTTGAACCGTCTTGATGACCTTAAACCTTACGAGACAAGGGGTCACATCTCTTTGTCCTTCATGGATTATGACAATAATAACGGCCATACCATTCTAGGTCCTTATCTCAAGTCCACACCAGCTCCTCTTGTGTTTACTCAATGCTTCCCCCCGCCGTTATCAAGATATTCTTCCAATTAATAACGGCCGCATTCATGCTCACACTTGGTTGACCTCCAATTACAGTTTTAACTCCTATCCCAGTTTCGACAGGAGATTCTTTTTATGGTATCAATGCCTACAAAGTGTGAAGAAACCCCAATGGCAATCAGCTAGAATTGATAAGGCCTTAATGTTCTGTTGCATGTCCATCGATCCAATAGAGTATGGTCTTATTGGCACCCTTTGCAACTTCTGATCACCTTTTTTGCATTGTTTTTTCCTTCCTTGTGGTCCGGTAACTATAACTCTCTTAGATATTTGGATTTTGATGAGTCTTTCTCCTTTCGTTGAATTCCGAGGTCAAGAAGCTCTTGAGTGCTTGCCTTTGCAAAGTTCAACTTCTCTTAACCTTCCTTATGATGAATTTATGGACAAGTTTGCCAAATTCAAAGGAGAATTCATCCTGATGAGCATGTAGCATTCCTTTTATGTTGGCTCTCACGGTATATATTTTGCACGCCAATCTTGTCGATTTCTTCGAAATTCCTCGACATTGCTCACATGCTCTTCCATGGCCTCGACATAGGTTTAGGTTGAATTACTCTTGCTGTATTTTACCGATCCCTCATAGATGCTCAAACTTCTCTTTCTAATGTACATCTTGATCCTTTCTTTGGTCCCTTATGGATGATGCATGGATGGCTACGAGTATATTTCTCTGATCCTTTCTTTGATGTGGGAGTTCCTCATGTTCATTGGTCTGAAGCCAGCCATCCTCCTATTGAAAGAGAATTCGGTCTGTGGAAACTTTGTCGTTCTCTTTATTATCCTTCGATAGGAACTTCTCTCTTTGAAGGTTTCCTTCAGGCTTTGCTTTCATCTAGGAACTTTGTCTTCTACAGAGACTGTGTTGACGTTCTTGAGCCTAACCCTTCTTATGATCAGCCTGACTCTTGCATTTTCGGGAAAAGCATCCTCACTCCCTGTGACCTAATTGTGGACTTCTCAGTCAAAGGTAAGTTTTTTCCAGGTTTCGAGGTATATAATCCACATTACTGTTGTCGCCAATTTGGTCTCACGTAGGGTATTCTAGCTTCTATTGTTTACTCCATGAAATATCCTTTCTCTCGTGTCGCTAGCCATTGTTTCGTCTATGAGGGGAGTATTTCTTGCTACAATGAGATTACGCATACAATTCTCGGAAGATTTGACTATATTCATTTTGTTGGAGAATCGCAGAGCACTGATGCCTTCACTGAATGGTGGGTTGAATATCGAGCATTTATTTTCTCATTGCATGTCGAAGCAGTGATGTCCAAAGTCACTCATTTCCTCCCTGGACTAAGTCATCCAATCGAGAGACCATGCGATTTGACATCCAGCTATGATGACCTTTCTTCAAAATATTCATCAGATGGAGGTATCAACTTTAACAATCCATAAATACAGAATCTGTCTATTCATTCTTCACCTTAACCTCCATCCTTTCTTGTCTTTTGTCCTGTGGATACGAGCATTACGTCACACAAAAGAAAGGCTAAAAATTACATAAGTACCCTTATTGAGGTCGATCCTGAAACTCATATTTTAGTCTCTGATACCAATCCGTCTCCATCGAGGCATACCTTTGGTAAATAGTCCCTCTCTCTGAGAAATGACAAGTATCAACCTAAATGGGTCCAGTTTTTCCATTTACTGTTGCCTGGTCTATCTCACATTTGCAGTGATACTATAGTGGAGACGGAAATTAAATCTCTTTTGACTGAGCTGTCCATTTTACCTTATCCCTTAGAATGTCTAGCTATGGAGTACGTTGTTGAGGAGTTAACTCATTCTTTTAACTCAGCTTTAACATCCTATAAGTTTCGATAGGATTGTATCGATGCCTTCGACAAGCTGGAAAGATCATACTTGGACAGGTACGAAGATTTGGATTAGGCACGTGCTATCCTTGCACATTATCAGGCAGTCAATGACAGTCCATTGCAACCCCTAACCGATCAGCTCAAGTAGGTAGATCAACTCAAAGCTGCATGCCGGGTTATAGAAGATGAACTTCAAGAGACCACCTCTAAAAAAGATCAATATTTTTAGGCTAATTGTGATATGGAGATACGTCAATGCAACTTTTGTCTAGGATCGAACAACATTTCATGTAACCGTAGGTTTTGCTTGTCTTGTACATATCCTATGTTGCCATATATTAGGCTCTTTGCTCTATCCGAGCTAATATGTGTATTCTTGATCATTGTATATATATATATATATATATATATATATATGCCACTTTCCTTTTTATCAATTATGCTCGACCAAGGAACTCCACTTTTGACCCTTTATCTCCCTTTTTTGGTGTTCTTCATTTAAGCGGCATTACGCCATTTCCAACTGTTCAAGCTGATCTCTTATGTCAAAAGTGATCGAATTTATAGCCGGTCATAATTATCCATATCTCTAGCAGATGATACATATAATTGCAACCCTTCACATTCTTGTACTCGGCAAATATTGATTATAAATGCCCCTTGACTCTGATAGACTGTATCTATCCTTTTCTTGTGAAAACTGTCGGCGGATTTGCTGCATGCAATCTCCCATGCATCCATTATGCTGTTTCACCTCCATTAATATCAATAGCACCTTGCGACGTGTCCTTATTCTCCAATCAGTTCAAAGAACTTGTTAGTCGCATTTATTACTCACATCGCTTGAATTTCACATAACTCCTTTCGTGCTCTTTGGTCTCGGTGTTCCGTACCTATCATTTTCTTATGTAAACTGCCGGCGGACATGATCTCCTATATATTCATCATGTCGTTCCATTTCCACCAACATTAATAACCTACTGGACATGTCTTTACCCTCTAATAAGTTCAAAGAATTTGTTAGTTACATCCACTACTCGCGTCACTTGAATTCCACATGATTCCGACTGTGCCTGTTGATTTTGACTCTCTATATAAACGATTTTTGTGGTCTTATTATTGCCACATTCCATTCTAATTCTCTTAAGTCCTTAAACTAGTCCTACCATGGCCAAACCCTCTTCTTCCTCATCTTTGAATGCTTCCTCTTTCACCGAAGATTTTGTCGCCTTGTGGAACGACTTGCTATGCCTCCTATGCCTCACTTATACCTATCTATCCATTGAATCGAGGGTTGTGGATGAAATCTTCACCTTCCTCAGAGAAGCCAAACCCAAATTCCTTCCAGCTAATCACCCTTTCAAAATTGACTTTGATAAATTTTGCACCACTTTTTCTTATGGGCTTCGAGCCATTTCTAAAACAAGTTGGTAATCGAGCACCATGCAATCGTCAAAAGCGAGTATTTCAACAAGATTGATCTCGTCACCCAAGCTGAGAAAGTATACTTTGATCGACTCAAAGTTCTGGAGCTCGCTCGAGCATGATTAGCCAGGTTGATCCGTTCAAGGGATACGAAAGTCGAGCTGCTGGACATCACAACCTGCCATCTCCAAGGAAAGTTGACATCCGACGATAGAGCGGCAAGTGAAACAGAGAAGAAAGGGCTGATCAAGCTGTTGGCCCAAATAGATGATGACATCAACTCCTGTAGGTCCTTTGTGAGCTACTTACAAGAGCAGGCTGATGCCTATTTTGAAGCTCTCACAACATTGGAGCAGAGTGTAACCTGGCCTACTCGGCTAGGAGTACCAATTCTTCCACCTGCTACTGCACTGAAGAGAAGAACCGTTACCTGGAGGGTCGTCTAACCAGCTTTGTAAACAAGTTCAAGCGTTATATCGGTTTAGACTGATCATGTAATAACACTTCTTGAATGATCCTTGCAAATCCAACCCTCTTGCTTGGCTAGTTTGACCCCTTAACCACCTAGTAGAACAGTTGATCTTTGGACATATTATTCATCAGTCGATGTACTTTCTTTTCATCAAAGACATGAATGATTCTGAGCTCTTTAATTTTCTTTCATCTCTCACATAGTCGAGTAATATTTCTTTAAGTATTTTCCGTTGATTGGTCTGGGTATTTCTCCTAACCCATCAATGTCCATCAAATGATAGGCATTTTTGCTTAAAACTTATGTGACTAAATATGGACCTTCCCAATTTGGCGACCATTTATCAAATCTCTCATTATTTAAACCAACTGGTAGAATAGTTTTCCAAACTACGTCACAAACATCAAAGCGTTTTTCTTTTACATGTTTATTATATCCCTTAGCAACCCTACTTTTCTAGACAATTAGTTTCTCCAAAGCCATAACCCTGTTTTCTCCTAACTCATCGATGTTTCCATACATCAGTTCATCATATTCTTCCTTGGTCATGTCCCCTTGCAATTTTACCCTTAACGATTGTACTATGATTTCCACAGGGAGTACCGCTTCTTGGCCATAAGTTAACATATATGGGCTAACCCCTGTACTTGACCTCTTCAATGTCCTATAAGCCCATAATACTATCGACAGAAGTGAATCCCATTCTGTAGGGTTTTCTTCCAAATGTCTCTTAATAAGGTTGATAATAACCTTATTAGATGCTTCAACTTGTTCATTCGCCTAAGCATAGTAGGGAGTGGAATGGAGCATTTTGATCCCTCTAGATTTATTAAACCCTAAAACTTCCTGGCCGGTGAATATGGTACCTTGATCTACTATTGTTATCTTTGGTATTCCATATCGATGAATAATTCTCTTTTCTATAAACTCTTTCACCACTTTATGAGTTATGTTTTTATACTAGGCTGCTTCTACCTACTTAGTGAAATAATTGGTGGCAACCAGTATAAAACTGTGTTTTTTAGATGATGGAGGATAGATTTTTCCAATTATATCCATTGCCCATCCTCGAAATGGCCACGGTTTAATAGCGGGTTGCATGACTACCGCAGGCACATGTTGCAATGGACCATGTTTCTGACATGGTTCACATCCTTTACATACTTGATGCAATCTTGAGTCATTGTTGGCCAAAAGTAACCATGGCGTTTTAACAACCACTTCATTTTTATGCCCGTTTGATGTGCACCACATATTCTTTTATGCACTTTGGCCATTGCTATCATCGATTCTTTTTTACTTAAGCATCTAAGCACAACATCATCAACCGTTTTTCGATACAATTCACCATTAAGCAGTAAGTAGTTTAATGCTTGCCTCTTAAATCTTTTATCATCAGAAACCGGATTCTTCAGATAATCAATGAAAGGTTGTTCTCTAGTCTCTTTCGACGACATCAATATGTTCTTGACTATACTCCACCATCATGACTCAATTTTCTATCGATAACAAAGTTTTTATTTGTGTGATGATAAATTCGGCTAACTCTTTTGATATTTTGTACCCAGATGCCATTTGAGCTAGTTCACTGGCTTCCACGTTTTCATTTCTTTTTATATGTTCTAGTTCATAGTCAAAGAACTTGCTCAACAGAGTTTTCGCCATATTGAAGTATTGAATAATGTTCTCATTAAGGCATTGATAATTCCCTGATAACTGGTTGATTGCTAACTGAGAATCCCCTTTTATTTTTATAAACCAAACTTGCATGTTAGCCAATATGTTAATGCTGACAATCAATGCTTCATATTCTACCTGATTATTGGAACAATTGAAATCGACCCTACACATAAGTTTAGTTCAATGCCTCTGAGGGAATACAATCAAAACGTCAATCCCAGACATCGTCACCGTACTTGAATCATTGAAATACAATATACACGGTACCACCTGTATCGAGCCCTCAATGTTCTCTCCTCCTTCCAAGTATACACATGGGTATTTCACAATAAAATCGGCAACTGCTTGTCCCTTAACTGCCTTAAGTGGTACATAAGTCAAATGTATTTCGGACAAAGCAAATGCCCATTTTGCAATTCTTCCTTTGATAATCGGACGAGTCAGAATATATTTAACAATGTCTGTCTTGCAAATTACCTGAACCATAGTGGCGACATATAATGGCGTAATTTTGTACGAGGAAAGTATAATGATAGGCATAACTTTTCTACTGGAGTATATCTTTTTTCTGTATCAGTCAACATCTGACTGAGATAATATATTGTTCGTTCTTTGCCGTTGTCATTTTCCTGCGCCAACATACTTCCAATAGTATTATCAGTTGTCAACAAATAAAGTTTCAACGGCCTACTTGACTTAGGTGGCATCAAAACTGGTGAATTGTCAGATACTCTTTAATCCGTTCAAAAGCACGCTGATGTTCCTTTTCTCAAACAAACTGATCTTGGTATTTTAACTTAAGCAATGGAGAAAATACTTGTATTTTACCTGACAGATTAGCAATAAATCGATACAAAAAATTTACCTTGCCTATAATAATTTGTGACTGTTTCTTATTTGAAGGTCATGGCAACTTTACGATAGCTTCTGCTTTGTTGTTATCTATTTCTATCCCTCACTGATTTACTAAGAACCCTAGAAAATTATCAACCCTTATCCTGAAAGCACATTTAAGAGGATTCATTTTCAATTTAAATTTTTGCGTCCACATGAAAGCACATTTGAGACAAGTTAGATGACTTACCTAGTTCGATTTGATGATGATGTCATCGATATATATTTCCACAAAATCTCCAATCATATCGTGGAAAATAAAGTTCATGGCCCTCTGTTAAGTTGCTTCGGCATTCTTTAGCTCGAATGATATCACCAACCATTCAAACGTTCCAATAGCTCTAAGGCATCGGAATGCTGTTTTAAAAACATCTTCTTTCGATATGAAGATTTAATTATAGTACAAATGACCATCCATTAGTGACATGATCTCATTGTCAGATGCCGAATCAATCAACATGTCTGCCATTGGCATTTGATACTCATCTTTTGGGGTTGCAGCATTTAAGTCATGAAAGTCTATGCACACCCTTAGCTTCCCATTCTTCTTTTTGACCAGTACTACATTAGACAACCACTCGACATATCTTGTAGTTTTGATAAACTTGCCGACAACAAATGCTCGACTTCTTCCTTGATTTTATGTATAATTTCTAGTGCAAATCTTTGTGATGGTTGCTTATGCGGTCCGAAATCCTTTCTTAATTAGCAACCTATGCTCGACTACATCTCGCCATAATCTTGGCATTTCATGATAATCCCATGCAAAACAATCTATGTATTTCCTTAACAACTCAATTAACTGGGCCTTTGAAGCATCATCCAATGATGCACTAACAAATATTGGTCGACAATTTTTGGAATCCCCAATATCTACTTTTGCTAATGGATCCTGAGCTTCAATCAATTTATTATAATCTTTAAGGGGCGATTCTTCAAATTCCGTAATGCAATCATTGGCATCCATATTTTGCTTGCCTAATTTGGCTGTGTAGGCCGCGTACCTCCTATTGAGGTAGTCTAATAATGTAAGGTTCTCCTTGGACAATCTTATCTAAACATTCTGCCAGGTCAGCTTTGGGAATCCATTGAACGTTTCCCTTGTCAAATTTGCAAAACCCGACATTCCTCGAGTCAATTCTAGGTGGCTCAATAACACATGAATTCTCATAGGTATCTTTCTTAATTCTCAATCAATTCTTAAGGCATGTGCCCAAGATACATAAGCCTTACTATTGATAGTGACATACTCAATCTTGATCCCATTCTAGAAAGCTAACATTTGATGAAGGGTTGATGGTACACATTGATTTCCATGAATCTAGTTTCTCCCTAACAATAGATTCTATGATCCATCTGCATCGACAACACAGAAAGTGATTCTAGAAGTTTTTGATCCCACCGTCAGATTGGCCACGAATATTCCTTTGACCTTCGTTACTTCTCCTATAAACTCTGACAACTGAATATTCGATGGGATAATTTCTTCATCCTTTTTCCCATTTTTTGAAGAATCTATATGGAACCAAATTAAGCGTAGATCCTCCATTGACAAGAACCTCGGAAACAGGGACGTCCATCTATCTTGGCATTTTGCCATTGGCATTTGATACTCATCTTTTGGGGTTGCAGCATTTAAGTCATGAAAGTCTATGCACACCCTTAGCTTCCCATTCTTCTTTTTGACCAAGATTACATTAGACAACCACTCGACATATCTTGTAGTTTTGATAAACTTGCCGACAACAAATGCTCGACTTCTTCCTTGATTTTATGTATAATTTCTAGTGCAAATCTTTGTGATGGTTGCTTATGCGGTCGAAATCCTTTCTTAATTAGCAACCTATGCTCGACTACATCTCGCCATAATCTTGGCATTTCATGATAATCCCATGCAAAACAATCTATGTATTTCCTTAACAACTCAATTAACTGGGCCTTTGAAGCATCATCCAATGATGCACTAACAAATATTGGTCGACAATTTTTGGAATCCCCAATATCTACTTTTGCTAATGGATCCCTGAGCTTCAATCAATTTATTATAATCTTTTAAGGGCGATTCTTCAAATTCCGTAATGCAATCATTGGCATCCATATTTTGCTTGCCTAATTTGGCTGTAGGCCGCGTACCTCCTATTGAGGTAGTCTAATAATGTAAGGTTCTCCTTGGACAATCTTATCTAAACATTCCGCCAGGTCAGCTTTTGGGAATCCATTGAGCGTTTCCCTTGTCAAATTTGCAAAACCCGACATTCCTCGAGTCAATTCTAGGTGGCTCAATAACACATGAATTCTCATAGGTATCTTTCTTAATTCTCAATCAATTCTTAAGGCATGTGCCCAAGATACATAAGCCTTACTATTGATAGTGACATACTCAATCTTGATCCCATTCTAGAAAGCTAACATTTGATGAAGGGTTGATGGTACACATTGATTTCCATGAATCTAGTTTCTCCCTAACAATAGATTCTATGATCCATCTGCATCGACACACAGAAAGTGATTCTAGAAGTTTTTGATCCCACCGTCAGATTGGCCACGAATATTCCTTTGACCTTCGTTACTTCTCCTATAAACTCTAACAACTGAATATTCGATGGGATAATTTCTTCGTCCTTTTTTCCCATTTTTTGAAGAATCTATATGGAACCAAATTAAGCGTAGATCCTCCATTGACAAGAACCTCGGAAACAGGACGTCCATCTATCTTGGCATTTTATATTAAGTGCCCTAAGGTGTTTAGACCCTTCGTAAGATGGTTTCTCAAACTCCATCAATTTCTCTTGATCATCAAATCGAAATCCCGTTTTGTCTTCCTCATCGACGATTGAATCTCCCATTGATTGCTAAATCTACAGATGTTACTCTATATTGCAATGGAAGCCTAGCTTGGACCATGCAAGAACTTAAAGGAGAAACCGATCTCGACAACATAGCTGGTCTAAACCTGAGTAAGGGATTGGTGAAACTTGAGTAATATGGATCTGATTAACTTGTCTTTGTAACTCATGCATCTTCTTCTTCCTCTGCAATCTCCTTTTTTGAGTTCTCGTCACATTGCACCATGGACCCTGAATTTCTCCTGATTCAAACCATTCATCGTCTTGTGGATTGACTGGTACTTTCAAGGTCCTCACACGATGAGGGGTCACATATACCTTAGCCTCTCTTTCATGTGGGTCATTAAATTCTTCGTCCCATTCAGTTACAGTTACTTCTTCCAAATGTCTGGGAGGTGGACCATAGTTAACATAGTAGTTAAATTTACCGTAGATTCCCCTAATGTTCCAATTCTTAGGTCGCCCTCCTCAGAAACCTAATTGGGGTACGGGATAAATACCACAATTCTACAAACCAGAGATTCTGAATACGGGGACTTGGTTATGTTAATGATCCCAAATCGAGATCCCTAACATCCTTTCGGTACCTAAGAATGATATAATGTCTAACGTGTCACATAAGTTTTCGAGGCTTATCCACTATTTCTATCCATTCTAATCGTGGAAAATTAATCAATTAAGAATTAAATGCGTAATCAATGTCAATCAAACTAAACAATTCTAAATTGTCTCTACAAATGAAAGTCAACCAAAACATCAAAACCCTAATGAAGCCCTAAAGGCTTATTTTGTCATGCCCCGCACCCTACGGCGTGCCACATCCCTGCCGCAGTCGATTCAAGTACGACGTCCCAGGATGCGTCACCGACCCAAAACCCAAAACAAAGAACAAGCACACGCGGAAGCAACACAACACCCAAACAATTTAAACAACATGACCAAGGGAATAGTAATACCATAAATACAACTTGCATTAATAACAGGGATTTATAATATCCATTGCCAGGCAATATACACCAACCAAAATATGGGTCAACAGCCACTAACATAAAAAAGGGATATGTGGCTCGGCCGTCAAGCACTATATCTAACTGGGGCTCCTCCCAAAATGTATCGATACGCCTACCGTCCTCAAGGCCGGGGGTCTGAAAAGTGGGGTTTAAACAACAATGAGAATAAATCTCAACGAGTAAGCCCCTTAATCCGAAACTAGGTTAACGTGCACCTCCCGGACAAGCATCAACTAAGCACACAATTGATTAATCACATGACTTAGGCTCTCGGGGCCCAAATCAAGCATATAGTGACCCTGCATATTAGGCACATAATAATAATAATACTATGCTCAGTAATGCACATACACATGTCAATTGGCTACTGACACATGCCACACACATGTTTGCACTCGTTTATGCACTCTTCGCACACTTGCCAATGTCATGCTTATGCTTGCACAATTCAACGCACCCTTGCACACTTGCACATGTGCCAACTTTCCATTTTCCACCGACCCGCATTAAACGCATTAGGTTCAACTCACGTAACACGCATCAGGTCTCACTTTTCGATCGATCTCCGGCCCGCGTTAAACGCATCAGGCTCATGACACAACCCGCGTGTAGGACGCCTTCAGTTGGATATCTTCCGGTAATCTGGGCATCGTCCCACATTAAACGCCTCAAGACGGGTTCATTACCCCACGTAAACGACGCCTCGGGGTTATGTGATCACACGAGTACAATCCATCAATTATTATCTGAACCCCACGTAAACGACGCCTCAAGGCGATTTAGGTGATCACATGCTCATGCCAATCGTGCATACTCACATAATGCACATGTTATGTCAATGCTCAATATGCACACTCATGACCATAACAATCGCACTCGGGCACTCAATTTAAATTGGTCGCATGCTCAATTTATGCCACGACATGCTTAATTTACCTCTTAGCATGCCCAATGAATCAATGAATTCAAAACAGCCACAATACATACTTGGCACCCAAATTCATGTGATTAATCAATATAATTAAGCACACTCAAGGCCCACCATGCCCCTCAATTCTTGTCCACATCAAGCACTCAGCATGGCATTGCATAATCAAGCATAAATCACACCCAAATCAACCACTACATGGCCCAACCAATCACACATGGCAATTCACGAACAAACCATATATTAGCCATACAAGGCCCAATTAAATCCTCAATGGACAGCCACTAATCAGTCTGAGAGAGAGAAAAACCGAGAATATACAAAACCGGGTCCAAACTGGGCAATCGCACAGTGACAGAAATCCATTTGAAATAAATAGTAAATCAATTCTCAAAATTATGAAATTTGGATATGTTGTACAAAACATCTTGATGAACATTTTTCATGAAGAACACAAAATCCATTTCTGTTTAGAACCACCTCTTTTTGTCATCCAAAGTTAGACATAAAATATTTCATTTGGACTGGCCATTCGGCTTTCAAAATGCATTTCAAGAAGTAACCAAATCTCTTTAGAAAGATTTGAAATTTTTATATGCCATAGCCACAAATGTCCCCAACAAGTTTTGTGAAGGAAGTATTTTGAAAATAGGTCTACAAAAATTTATAAAAATTCAAACAGACCCGAAGGTCGAAGGAACAGTGTTTCCAGCAGACTTATTTCAGTCCAAAGATGGACTTTCGAATGGCCTCAAATGATTTCCAAAAATTCTCAAATTAAATTATGTCAAACTTCAAGATGTTATGAACAACTCTCATGAAGAACGCTTCCTCAAATTCGGCCCACACAAGTTACACCAAAAATAGAAAAATCCAGTGACACAGCAGCAACCTTATCGGAAATCAACTAACATGCACCACCAAGCAAATCAAGCACAACCACCCACTAAACTAATTATCCACAGCCCTTAAACTATCCCTAAACCATCACATTAGACCATTAAAATCACCACAAAATCAGCCCTAATCAGCCCACACTAATTAATCCCTAAAATGCCCTAATAACCCCTAAAACTTGTCTACAGTACATATAAGCCTAAATAAGGGTTAGGGTTTCCACTCACCAGGTTTAAGGCTTCAAATGTGGGCCGGACAAGGAGAGAAACGGGCTGAACAGAGACGACACCCTGCCAGAAGCGGCGGCTCCCTCGGCGGCAAACGGCGGCGGTGACGATGGTTGGGACTCTTGGCTGGTCACAGCGGCAAGGGGGGTGATGGTGGTAGTGGTGGTGGCAGCGAAAATGGGAGAGAGAGAGGAAGGGGTGAGACAGTGAGGAGAGGTGGTGGTGCGTGAGGCGTGGGCGGCTAGCGGCGGTTCCGGCAAGCGACACCGGCAGTGAACGACGGCGGCTGCCCGGTGGTGGTTGACCTCACGGCCAAGGAAGAGGGGAGAATGGGAGAGAGAGACCGGTTGGTGGAGAGTGAGAATGAGAGGAGAGAGAGATATATATATATATTTTATCCAAAATGGGTAGGTGGGTGTAGGTAGGGGTTGGTGGCCTATTCCACTCAAGACTAGATCTAATGGTTCAAATTTGAAGATCAATCACATCCAATCAAGATCAATGGCCAAGATAGGTTCTAGACATAAAATATCCAAGGGCTCACAATTGGTCTTGTTGGGCAAGCTGGATCCAAGGGCCAAGATTTATTCTTACACAAAATATCTAGGGGCATTAAGGGAATGAGCAAGAGTAGTGGGGCCACCAATGTCCAATGATCTTTGACACTAATAGGGCTAATCAGTACTAATTAAACCTCTAAAAATTCGGAATCCATTCATAGGCTTAGGGGCAATTTGGTAATTTTTCCATTTCCGGCCCGAAATTCCATTTTTTGACTATACCGATCCCTAACATAATTGGCCACACTAATATGACGTCATCCTTGTAAAATAGTCACGTACGTCCATGAAATTCGATATCGAAGTTCGAACTCAATTCCACGATCAATTTCACTCAAATACGATTCTAGCGTCTCTCACTAACGGGCAATTGTTTAGGGGTTACGCGTATCAACCTAGGGTTGCTCAAGTCGTGACGGTCTCGACTTTCAAAAGAACACGAGAATTTATCGCTAGTTCCGGAGATCGCGATCGTTCGGATTAAGTTTGGGATTGTTTGCCACATGTACTCTCGGTCGTGCGGAACCACTCGAGATCCGATCGTATGTCGTTGGCCAAATCAAATCCGTCACTCTCCTTGGATCGGACCACATTGACACAAAATATTCTCTCGTCATTTCTTGGAATCGAACTTGATTCACGGTCGAGTTCTTAGGTTCACATACCGTTTTCCTAGTTAGCCCTTCCCTATTGGTCAATATCCCGAGAAGGATCCGTTCTGGGCGAGACTTACTAAAATGAAATGAGAAATAAACATCTATTTCATTGATCACGAAAGTGGGTCGAATTCAGGACGTTAAATATTCATTCTATGATTTGTGTTTTTAAAGGGTTTTAGGGTTTTTTAGGGGTTATAACCCTGAATTTGGGATTTTCTAAAAATGCCACTTGGGCACTTCCAAAAATTCTAATTTCACTTTTCAAGGTTGGCCACAATGTTTTAGAGCCATTCTATGAGTTTTTGAATTTTTTTTTTTGGAAAATTGATTTTCTCAAAATTTCATTAACCGAGGAATGACTTTTCTAACTTTCTGAAATTTTTTTTTGTTTTTCTGAGAATTGGAAATTTTTACCGATTTTTGAATTTTTCCAATTTTTTTTTGTATTTTCCGAATTTTCTAAATTTTTATAAATTTTTCTTTAAATTTTCTAATTTTCTAATTTTTTTTAATTTTCCTAAAATTTCCTAAATTTCTAAAGATTTTCTAAATTTTCTAAATTTTTATGATTTTTCTATTTTTTAATGAATTTTTTATTTTTTATTTGAATTTTTTAAAAATTTTTCTATTTTTTAAGATTTTTTTTTATTATTTTTCCTGCCGAGAAGCAAACCGAATTGCCTGGTTCAACCAGATTCGACCAAGCCGAGCTGGGAATCGCCGGCGCCAGCGTCAATCACCCTTTTCGAAGAGCACGACACCAGAAATGTTGCCATTTTGCCCTTTGTTCATTGGGGCATTTCACCGAGCACCCAATGTAAATAATTTCTTGTTTTGGATTGTCAGGGCTGCGAGTTTGGATCGAAATTTGACAACCTTTTGACGACTCTTAAGGCTGGATTTTAGGTTCAATATCAAGTTTAGATCACCGTCTTTCAATATCCGCTCATTGATTCGTCGCTGGACCTTCACCGGCCGACAAAAAGCCGATCCAAATAACCTAACCTACAAACTATTCTGAGCAAGATTTTCAAGAACGCTAATCCTAATTCTAATCGCCCTAGTCGTCTAAATCGGTTCTAACGATTAACAAAACATCAAACAAGGGTCTAGAATCACTGACTTGGATGTTTTAGGGCCAAAATGAGGTTGCGGCAGGGGTTTCTCGAGCTCCAGCGAGATGGTTTTGGTAATGGCCAACTCGGTTTATGCTCGTTTAGGGTCTATTTGGTAACGTGACAAACAGTGAAAATTTCTGTTCTTTTATTCCCAGAATCAGTTTGGGAACAGAAATCCGTTTGTTAAATTTTTTGATTCAGGGCACAAATTCTTGCAAATTTGTGCCTAGAATTAGTTGTAGAGCAAAATCAAGAATAAAAAAAAAAGTAGCTTCTTGATTCTGGGAACAAAAATGAGGATTACTTTTTTTTTTCTTCTTCTTTTTCTTGATTTTTAATGTAGCTTCTAATATCCAGCACAAGGGCCACCCTCGCCGTATGTGGTGAGATTAAAATATTTTAATAAAAACATATTTTACCGGCCATGGCCGCAACTGAATGCCAAAAAAAAAAAAAATTTTTCAATAAAAAATTATTTTTAAAAAAATATTTTTAATAAAAAAATATTATTAATAAAAAAATTTTACTAGCCATGGCCAAAAAAATGGAAAAATTATTTTTCGTAAAAGTATTATTAATAAAAAAAATATTTTACCGGCCATAGCCAAGAAGGAGGAGACGAAAAAAAGAAAAGAAAAAAAGAAAAATTAAAATATTTAAACTAGTATTAATAAAAAGAAATTTTATGCCGTTACCAAATGCATTTCTGTTCTTTTACTATTTCATAAATGGAAATTTTGAGCCGTTACCAAAAGTCTTCAAATGCTCATAATCAGTTTCCGGGTATAGAATAAAAAAGAATTATTTTTTAACAAAATCAATCCATGAGCACAGAATCGTTTTCATGTGCACCCTTAACGCCTAAAATGCAATCAAGTAACACAAAACATGATCAAGAACATGTTTTAAACATCAAAATGCTAGAAATCATCAATGAAATTGCATGAACATCCACTTTGAAACCAGACTCAATTTTGGAAATTCTGAAAAACAGTGATCATAAGCGATATTTACCTGTCTCATTGAGTGATCAAATGACATTCCTGAGATGTGAAATGCCTATGGATATGCTCCTCGACACTCCAGCGTCAAAGTAGTGGTCTCGGTTTCGCTAGAGAGCTTTTAGATACGATAGCGGAGTGTGGTTTTCAGAGTTTCACAATCAAACTTTCGCTGGTCACTCGAGGAGGAGATCTCCTTGTATGATCGATTTGCCGGCACCGTTCAATCGGCCGGCGTCGATCACTTGATCCATTGATCTCTACTCTCTCTCTCTCTCCAAACTTCACACTATTTCTCTCTTTCTCTCTCTTCTCTCTCTTTGGAATTACGTTGAGCACATTCTCTGCATAATCATAATGTTTCTCTCTTTTTTGTTGATTGATTTCGCACCCCAAAATTGTTACCACCAGCCTCATAATTAGTTGTAACGATTCTCTGACGACAGTTGGAGATTCTCCGACTGTCAATCGAGCTAAACACATGCTCATTTGATCAGGGGTAGCCGGTGAAGTCACAGGTCTGAGAAGATATTTTCTAGGTTCATTGTGCTTTGGGGTGAGTCGGGTAAGGAAGAAAGCTGACTCGGGTCGGGTCGAGTTGACCCGGCCGACCCAGTAGGCCCCGTTTAGTATGAAAACTCAAATGAAGGTCAATTTTAACCCAATTTTCAAAATTAAATTCCAAAATTGAATTCTTCATCACATTTTAAATCCAAACATGTGATTTTCCCCAATTTTTGACTCAATTATGTTCAAGATTTTCAAATTTTTGTACACAGGTTATTAGAGTTATGTTCTTTTCAATGTCTTCATGACCTAATTAGGAAAAATTGGTGCCAAAATTGAACTACCCACATCCGATTAACCCTAGAAATGATGATTTCATGGTTCGACAATTTCAAATTGGACATGATTCCCAATTTGGGCTCAAAATTCCTAATTTCCAATTGAATTTTTGGGATTTTTGTTTTATTTATTAAATTTCATAATTGGACCAATCATTATGTAATTCAAGGTCCCAGAATCATTTATTGTGAAGACACTATGACTTAAAAATGACTAGAAATGATTTAATTGAATTTTTGGTCCAATTCGGGTTTGATTTTACCCAATTTTGGGAAAACACATCACCGATTGAGATTTTCTAAAATTGATGATGTATTAATGAAATTGGATTTAAAAGAAGACTAATGACTATTTTTATGGAATTTTTGGATTCCATTTGCTATTTTTCTTGATTTTCTTCCCTATTTTGATTAAAAGAAATTAAAGAAAAATTCTGGAAAATTCTAAAAAATTTATTTTTGGTCTACAAATGGGTTTCTAGGCTTGGACAAGATTCCTAGTCCTAATTTTGCGATTTTTGAAAAATAAAAAAATGAGCTAAAAATCAAGTATCAACAACTATCTCTCTTTGAAATTGAGCTCGTTAGAGGTTAATCTCAAAGACAAGATAACACCAGAGTTTTTAGTTGACTCAATGGACAAGACAAAATGGAAATTTCATAATAATTGATTAGGGATTTTTGAGATTCGTGATCAAATCCAAAGGTTCTCCTTTCAAAACACATTTCGAGAGGTTCTTAATTATTGAGGGAGAGAGAGAAACTTATCTGTTTGTGAACTTCTCTTTGTTGTCTATCCCCAGAAGTATGAATTGATGGCGGTGATGATTATGATTATTGTTCTGATTTCATGGTTTAAGGACGAACCCACAAACCATGAGTACTTGATGCTCTTCGCTTGAGGATTTAGACATTTGCTTAGTGGTTCCTCACCAGTATGACTTGAGAAATTTGCCTAGTGGCTCCTCACCAATAGGACTTGAGAATTTGCCTAGTGGCTCCTCGTCAATAGGACTTTGAAAATTTATCTAGTGACTCCTCACTAGTGGGATTTTGGAATTTACCTAGTGGTTTCTTACCAGTAGGATTTTGGAATTTGCTTAGTGGTTCCTCACCAGTAAGACTTTGGAATTTGCTTAGTGGCTCCTTGTCAATAGGACTTGATGCTTTGTCTAATGATTCCTCACCAGTAGGACTTTGGAAAGAACTCGAGCAATGTGTACCTAGGGCTCTTCGACTGAGGTCTTGATGATTCACCTGGTTACTCCTCACCAACAAGATTTGAGAAGGCTTCAAATAATGAGTGCCTTATGATTTTAGACTAATCATGAGTTATGTGATTTTAATGTTTCACTACCCTTTGTATGGTTTTTTAGTTAATCAAAAACTCTTTGAAAGTGATTTTATGTTTACCACAAATTGTTTGAAAATTTGGTTTTGACCAAAAACTTTTCGAAAACTTTGGTTTGAAGTTGATCAAAAACTGTTTGAAATGTGATTTTTTTAGCTTACCACAATTTGTTTAAAAACTTGGTTTGAAGTTGACTAAAACTATTTTAAAAATGATATGAAAACATGCATTCTACACATTAATGCATTTCAGACAATCAAATTCCCTTTTCAAGGAACTATTTGGACAAATTGCTAGTAATCTTTCAAGAAATGTTTGAAGTAATCATTTGGAAGACCTTCGTTAGAAAAAATTTGTCTCAATCTATGAACCTGGTCTTTTCTTCACTAATTGAAATGGGAATTATCTGGTATCTCTCAATTTATCTCTCTTAATCAATCCTCAAGTATTTGGAGATGTTCACAATATATACAATTCGATTGATCCGATAAGGTCTTTCGAAGGACTGTAATGTTAGTTTGGTCAATGGCTATTCACAGGATAGACATTTAGAGGCCAAGAAAAGAATTTCATCATAACTTGCTTCGGGTCTACAAGTTAAGAACTTCAAGGATAAGACAAGACATTATTGCATACACTTCTTTTAGTGATGACTTCTTGTCATAAAGTCATATTTTCACTCTCAACATCTCAATCTAAAATCTTTGGGGAGAAGTTATATTGTTGGTATTGGGTAGGCTCAAAAGGCTCATTTGTTTGAATTTAGAATTCTTATGAAATTAGTGATCTTCTTGACATCGCCACCCTTTTTCTTTTGTCCACTAGGGATCTTTCTTTTCATGAACATCAGAGTCTCCTAAATGTTCATCATGATCTCTTTTCTTTCGTTCAGGCTCACTTATTGTGATCTATGATCTCTTATAACCTTGGCTTTGCTTTGTCATGACTTTTTTGTCATTTTGAGCTTTCTTTTGATTTCTCTTTTCTTTTTCTTTTTTCTTGGGCATTTGACCTTGCTTTTACCAGGCACATTGCTTTTTCATGCTCTTGATTCTTTTGCATCCTCTAATCTTTGGTTTTGACCTTTTTGAGTTCTAAGGACTATGCGTTATGCCTTTTGTGTCACACCCCAAACCCCATCCAGAGCACGATATCCTCTATTGGTCGATTGATGCGATGTCCTAGGTTATCGCCGACCTCAATTCAAAACATCAGAGATTTAATCAACAGCGGAAATCACAATTTTACCCGGACAATAAGAAACTAAGGGAGAGTCGAGGAGAATACACATATTCATTTCCATTACCAAACTTATAAAATATTTACAGTTTACAACCTCCATAAACACTTGCACACCGTATTTAAAACCACCGATACACAAAAAGATCGATGACCTGGTATTCTAACCTTAAAAATGGTACTCTGCAAAAACCTATTCCGAACCCCTATACTAGCCCCCTACGCCCCTTGCTCGGCGTCCATTCTGAGTTTGACTCCTCGTCATTCAAATTCGAACTCCCCTGAACGGTCTGCTCCTCCGAGGACTCTGACTCTGCCTCGATCTCAATCGGGTGATTAATGTCACCCGACTCGGCTGGAACTTCATTCTGATCCTCTTCAACTAGTCCATCAAAGAAATTGTATTCCGGCATGAAATTGGGATCTATAAACTGTTCATATGGGAGTACATACTCCAGTTCCTCCTCAAGCTCCTCAGACTCGTCAGGTTCATTCTCGGGTTCTGCCTCGGGCTCTACCTCCTCTGGTTCCTCCTCGGGAATTGGTTCCAAATCTATGTCCATCGGGTCACCTTCTGCTTGCGATCCTTTGGGCTCCGATTCGTGCTCAGCCTCTGAAGATCCTTATGCCGCGAGTACTGGATGCATCCCAGATCACGCTAAGCTAGCCTCTGCACTGGTCAACTCTTCATCTATCGGGGGTATGGCAGACGGGTCCTAGTCTCCAACTAAATCAAACGGAACATCGAAACCTCTAACGGGCCCGAACTCAACCCTTGCTACGTCCCGGAAGAATCAAGCAGTATACTTATGCTCTTTCCATAGAGGTAAACCTACGTCTACAAAAACTGTGGTAATGTACTTAATCTAGGTCATATTATCGCCCATCGGAAACTCTAAAACTTCTAGCTCGGTGTGCATTGGTACTCTAAAACGTTCTGGTGGCGGTAGCGAAAGATTCATGGATCCAGTTGGGTTTCTGAAAATATTGGTTGAAATAACCATGAGAACACATCTCAGCAAGTTCACCCCTAAACCCCACCTAGGCTATCACGTACCTCCAGACAATTGCACAAAACACAATCACACACATACAATCATCACATAGCAAGCACACCAATTATTTTTACCTGGGCCTATCCTGCTTGCACCTTGCACATTAGTCGCAATCACATCATACACAATCACAGGTACGATCAATTCTCATTCTCGCGCATTCGTTCCGATCTAATCACATCTCTTTTCACACTCTCGCCAGTGACCCGCATTACAGTACACACCTCAGGTCCACTGCAATCAACTTATCACAACACTCCAGGGCCCGCGTTACAATATACGCCTCAGGGCATTTTTCTTGCCCGCGTTGTAGTACACGCCTCAGGCTCAACATCTACCACCCACTACACAATTCGCGTTGAAGTACACGCCTCAGGTTTGGCAGTCTTCCAGTAATACCGGGCATCATCCCGCGTTAAAGTACACGCTTCAGGATGGCACAATTTCCACAATCACATGTCATACCACATTTCTTTCTTACTCATGCACATGCTCAACAAGTAATTACCACAATTAATTGGGCAATCACACGTGGCCCGTGCACGCCTAATTCATACACAAAACATGCTCACTAAGCATTTGACATGGCCAATTTTAATAATTAAATCAGTCTAGCCCAAGCATGCACCTAACAGGCATATTTCAATCACGTAATTATACAACCATGCACTCAATTTCATCACCTCAACCCAGTCGTAGTTCCAACACACATTAAAAATACAATTTGCCATTTTTCTCCAACCAAATGGCATCAAATTAATTTCGGTCCTTCACGACACTTTCTCACCATTAATTGCCGGTTCTAAAAATCCAATTTGCATCCCGATCGGCCCATCACAGCCCACTGCACAGTCACTCATAGCCCACTGTTGTCCTCAAAATCTCCATTAAAAATTTCCCGAATCCCATCCTAGGCCCGCCAATTGATTTTACTCCTAATCCGTACAATCCCGTACACGAATAAACCCGATTTCAACCAAAATTACCCGTCGATACCCAATATCCTAAGTCGGGTTTAGGGCGCAACTTACCGAGTTCTAGATTATCGCGGCTAGAACGGAAAGCGGCGGTGATTAGCGGTGACGGCGTACGGCTCACGGCGGCGGCGTGCGACGGCGGCGTGGCTTGCTCGGTCGAGACCCACGGCCACACGGAGAAGAGAGAGGAGAGAGACAGATGGCGTGAGATGGTGCCAGGGGTGGGGTACGGTGGTTTTGGATGACGGCACGGCGGGCGGCGCAGCGGCGATAGCGGTCCGGGCGGGAGAGAAAGAGAGTGATCGGAGGGAGGCCTTCGGTGGGGAAGGGGGGGACCGAATGAGGGAGAGAGAGGAGAGAGAGAGAGTGTGTGTGTGTGGGTCTTGACTCAAATAGTGAAATTTAGACTAAAATGGCAAATGACCAAAATGCCCTTCTCTCTACTTTTTGATCCAACAGTCGAGATTCGATCTAATTTTGAAATCAACAGTCCAGATCGAATCTTGCTTTAAAAATATCCAAGAGTATTGTGTCTTTTCCAACTTTGGGGGCAAAATGACCAAAATGCCCTTGCCTCATATAATTAACCCTTTATTAAGCCTTAAGGGCAAAACGGTCACTTTCTCAATTTCTTATCGGATTTGAATTTTTCCGAAGGATTCAAGACATTCTAAAATTGTACGTTCCAACTGCAACGTCGTCCTAACGTCCTGTGGTGACTTCCTAATTTTTTTGATGTCCGATTTGAGCTAAATTAAATAATCAAATTTTATTAAACGCAATCTCAAGCGTTTCTCAAACTAATGGGCGGCTTGTTGTGGAAATTCGCATATTCGACTCGTGACTGATAATAAATCGAGTCACGTACAAGTTCATTCGGTTCACCCGCAATCTATTACTATGACAGTGGCGAACTGACCCCTAACTATCCTTGAACCGGTCTACAGTGGCTCAAAATATCACCTCGGTGATTTCATGGTCGAAAGTCGATTCACAATCAAATTTTATTTAGTCACATGAATTTAAATCCCTAGTTAGCCTTTCCCTCATGGTTAGTATCCTAGAAATAATCAGTTTCGGGCGAGAACTAATTGCGAGTACATTCATAAAACTCAATATTTTATAAATCCCAATGGACTAATTTTCAGGATGTCACATTTTATTTCTTGTCTATTCAAAGTAGACAAGAAATGATCAAATGCTCATGCTTCAGTGTGAAGAAATAATCACCAATTTAGGATTCTGAAATGAATATTCAGGTTCAATTGGGCTTTGCCAAAGGTAATATGTTTAGGTATAAGAAATGAGGTGCTCTTCTTCCTCTTGGGATGTCTCAAGCTTCCATATGACTTCATCTAAAGTTATAACAGAAAGATTAATGCAAGAGTATATAATAAAATCTTTCTTGATCCTATTCTCCATAGTTGTCAACCACAAACCTCCTCAATTGCCCTAATGTGGGGTGGTTTTTAATAGGGTTGTTTTGAAAAACTTCTCCAATGTTTAGGCTCAAATTTGGTTTGCAAGCGATAATCACATGTTTGGGATAGTGAAATGACTACCTTTCATCATTTCAATCCATGTAATCATAGCGAGCATCCCCTATTTCCTTTGGATGAGTTTCTTCTCTCACTCACTCCTTCACTTGATTTTGAGTGTATATGAGATGTGTTTGGATACGGCTTACCTTTCATCATTTGAAGGTCTTTCCATTTGATTTGATCCAAACCTTTTCTTTGAAATTTTCCAAAATTTTTTGTCAAATTATCCCTTTTTAGGAAATTTTGATGCTTAATGCATTCTCAAAGAAAGCGTGTCTCAAAACTTTTGATTCGAAACATTTTTGAGGTATTTTTCTTTTCAAAACAATATGTTTTGTTTTGTTCATTCTTCGTGTCATTCCGCTTAGGAAAAAAGAAGTTCGATTTTCTTTTACAAAGACAACCTCTTTAACACTTGCATTCATGATTTAGGGATGCTTATTTGACCAACTTACCAAGATCCCTCTTGCTTGTGTGCTTTCGCTTTGGTTCATTGGGGATTCATTTTTTTTTGTTGCTCCCTTTCCTTTGTCTCCCTAGGGATGATAAAAAGAGGAAAAGCATATTAGGAGATATCATCAGAGAAATTGAATTGGAAGCGACACTTCTCTCTATCATTTACCAACTTCGTTGGGGATTCTGAGACCATTGATTATTTTGGACTCCTTTTGCTTTATTCTGCAAAACAAGCAAACATGTTTATGAAATACATGATATGCGTGATATGCACATGTATATGTTCTCAAGTGACCGAAATCCTCTTTTGGAATGTTCATCTTCATTTCTTGGCAGTAACATTCGCGTAGGAGTTTGCTTCAATCTACTTGGTGAAATAATCAATTGCAACCAAGATAAACCGGTGTCCATTTGAGGCCTTGGGGTTGATTGAACCAATCATACCAATGCCTCACATTAAAAATGGCCATGGCTCTAATATTTGATGCGGCTCATTTGGCAGTGCATTGATTCTGTCTCCATAAACTTGATATTCATGACAACATCTCACATGTTGGATGCAATCTATTTCCATAGTCATCCAATAATATCCCAACCTCATAATCTTTCGGGCTAGGAGATGTCCATTCATGTGCGGTCCACACTCGCCTTCATGAATTTCTTTCATGATCTATTCAGGTTATGTAGCATCCACATATGTTAGTAGAGTTGAATCAAATGATTTCTTATACAGGCTTTGATCACTGAGGAAGAATTTGTTGGCTATCTTCCTTACAAATTTTTTGTTGCCTGATTGGCTCCCTTCAGGAAATTCCCCAGTTTGAAGATACCTTTTGATATCGTGAAACCATGGTTCATTGTCAAACTCTGCTTGGATCACCATATAATGAGCTGGTTGTTCAATAATATCAATTCTCAATGGTTTTATATCCATACCATCTTCAGCTTGTAGTTGAAATGACAAAGTTGCAAGAGTATCTGCAAAATGA
Source organism: Syzygium grande (assembly GCA_024733475.1). Lineage (NCBI taxonomy): Eukaryota > Viridiplantae > Streptophyta > Magnoliopsida > Myrtales > Myrtaceae > Syzygium > Syzygium grande. Next base: position 15,362,071 of record JAMXDD010000005.1, on the reverse strand, counting down.
TTCTGAGCTCTTGAAAGATAATTAAATGTTATTTCTTCGAACTTTTCCATCATCTCTTCTAAGTATCTATGATAAGGGATCAGCTTAGCATCTCGAGTTTGCCATTCACCAGTTGTTTGCAATATAATGAGCATAGAATCTCCATATACTTGCAATCTCTTTACTTTTATTGAGAGGGCTAATTGTAAGCCGAGAATACATGCTTCGTGCTCATTGACATTATTGGTGCCTGGAAACACCAATTTCACAGATACCAGATAATGTTGGTCTTCTGGGGAGATCAGCATTGCCTCAATTCCTGATCCAGATAAGTTGGTTGTACCATCAAAATATATGGTCAATTTATCGTCGACCAGTGTTAATATATGATCATGAAGTTGTTCTTCTTCAAGATTGGTGACATTCTACAAATTTTCTGCCAACATTTTTGCTATTGCTAGTCCTTTGACTAACTTTTGTGGTGAACTTCTAACAACAGGACTTGCCACTTTGCTAATTTCCCAACAAAGGAGGATTTCTCAAAAAGGTACTTGATCGGATCATTTTTAGTCACTAGCAAAATTTGGTGATGGAGGATGTATTGTCTTAATCTATGTAACACCCAAATCAATGCAATACACATCTTTTTTGACTGCTGGGTAATTCATTTATGATGTTGTGAACTTCTTACTTAGGTAATAAATGACTTGTTCTTTACCATCATTTGATCTTCTTCGGACAAGCACCACTCCTAATGACTCATGGTGAATTGTCAAGTACAAGATCAGTGGGATCCTAGGGACTGGCGGTACCAGCACTGGTGGGTATACTAGATATTCTTTAATCTTATCAAAGGCTTGTTGACATTTTGCATCCCATTTCACCTTGGTATTTTTCTTTAACAATTTGAAGAATGGTTTAGCAGTTTCAGAAAGCTGATAGATAAAACGAGCAATGTAGTTCAATCGCCCCAATAGGCTTCTCACTTTTTTTACCATATAAGGAATTTTTAAGTCATATATTGCATTGATCTTGGAGGGATCTATTTCGATGCCCTTGCTACTAACCACAAATCCTAGCAATTTGCTAGATTTGCCCTAAATATACATTTATTGGGGTTTAGTCACAATTTGTATTTTCTAAGTCTTTCAAACAACTTGCGAAGCACTTTGACAGGATCTTCCCCTTGTTTGGATTTTGTAATCATGTCGTCCACATATATTTCGACCTCTTTATGTATCATATCATGGAACAAAGTTACCATTACCCTTTGATACGTGGCACCAGCATTTTTCAAATCGAAAGACATCACCTTATAACAAAATGTGCCTCATGGTGTAATGAAAGATATCTTCGCCTTATCCTCCTTCTTCATGAGGATTTGATTATACCCTAAGAAACCATCCATGAATGAAAATATTTCGAATCCAGCAATGCTATCCATTAATACATCAATATGTTGAAGTGGGAAGTCACTTTAGGGCTTGCTTTATTTAGGTCGCAATAATCGACACAAACCGGTACCTAACTATCTTTCTTCATTACTGGTACTATGTTGGCAACCCATTCTAGATATGGTACCACTTCCGATGAAACCGACTTTGAACAGTTTCATCACTTCCTCTTCTATCTTCTTTGCCAATTCTAGTTTTGTTCGCCTAAGTTTTTGCTTCTTTGGAGGAATACTTGGATTGATTGACAAAGCATGTTCAACTATGTTCAGATCAAGACCTGGCATGTCAGCGTAGGGCCATGCGAATATATCTTGATATTCTTTGAGTAAATCAATGATTCTTTTTGCTTCTACTAAAGGAAGACTTTCTTCAATCTTAACTTTCTTGGGATTCTCTTTATCACGTAAATTAACGGTGATCGTCTTTTCTAATGTAAATGGCTTTGATTCTTCATGACAAATCCATTCCTTTCTTACCATTCTTTATCCTCATTATCTTCTTCGATATCACAAGCAATCTCCTCGGAAAGATTGGGGCCACATAATAACCTATTATGGATATGCAAATGCTTATGCCTGACATGCAACAAACATGATTAGTAATTGCATACAAAGTATAACAATGCATGTGGTCTTATGAAAAGCCTTTTGGAAATTCATTTTGAAATCCATTTTAAAAGAATAGAAAGATAAAGCTAGTCCTTATATCATTGGACTTTCTTGCTCTTAAAATCATTTTCACAATAGGGAGAAGTATAGAAACCCAAATCCTCAAGCCTCACGAATGAGAACAATGTTCATCATAGGTTTGGTTTCATTTCTATATATCCTTAACAAAATATTTGAACAACTTTATTGAATTGAAAGATGTGATTACATCTACATCAACAGGAATGGAAATTGCAACTAAATTGAAATTGCAAACAGAATCAACAAGAAATTTGAAATTGTAAAAACAATAGTGTAATGGAAAAGACAAGCAAAAGTTTGAGAAAATCTTCCTACTCCAGTTTGTAGGTATCTTTTGTTTTGGTTATGATGACATTGATAGTATTGTCTTTGAATAAATTTAGTAGAACAGATTCTTCCTCTGCATGTAAGTCTTCTTCTTGAAGCAGCTTGGAATGTCCAAGAAAGGTTTCTTTGATATGGATATGATGATAGGGAAGCTCTTTAGCCTTATCCTTCCATATTAATGGATTAACGGTGCGATCACCTCGACTTCCATAGCCTCCATGGTTCTTTCAACTTCGGCCTTGGCCTCCATAGTGATCATTAGAGTTTTTGAAGTATAGCCTACTCCGTGTTTCATCTTCGTGGCAAGTGGAGTAAGAGGTTCCTTGATTCCTTGGGATTTCAACCCAAGATCATTACCGAGAGTTATCCATACTGGCATAGCACCTTTCCAGACATAATGGATGATGTTGAGAGTTCTGGGGACTTTATGATGCTACCGGCGGAAATTTGCACCATTGAGATCATTTCAAAAGAATAATAACTCGGTTCTTCTTTCACTTTGGATTCAACATACGGTATTGCACTCTCCTTGTAAGTGGTGAAATCCGTCTCTCCATGTATGGTGATCATTTTGCCATTAATGACAAATCTACCTTTTGATGGAGACTTGAAGGAATAGCACCAACCATATAAATCTAAAGTCTTCCGAGCAACAGGTTGAAGTCCTCGGAATATCCACCACTCGAAAGTCAATCAAGAAAGGCACGGGGTCTATATTTACCTCAAGCTCGATATCACCAATAACGTCTTTCTTCATTTTGTCGAACGAGCGTGCAGTTACCTTAGAAGGTTTAATGAGCTCTTCACTAATCCCCAAGTGATGTAGTGTGCTTAGCAGACACAAATTAAGTGTGAAACCATTATCAATCAGCATACGTGATACTTCTTTGCCCCAGCATTTGACAACAATATGTAGGGCTTTATTATGGGAATGTCCGTCAATTGGGAAATCTTCATTAGAGAAGGCGATTTGATCTTTCAAAAGAATAGCACAAACAAAGTCTTTCAATTACACTTCATTAATTGTCTCCAAGATATGCACTTCATTGAGAAGATTTATGAGCACCATTTTGTGGCTTTCTGAGGTCTTAAAAAGATTCAACAGAGAAATTTATGCCCGGCATCTTTCTTAGCTGTTCAATTACCTCAAATTCATTCATCTTCATGACTGAAAACAATTGCTTGACATCTTCTTCGGTTACTCCTTTCTTTTCATGCTCACCTTCTTTTGGGATATAACATCTCCCCGATTGGGTTATAGCATTAACTTCTTTAGGTGTGTAATCCTAGGGTATATACCTAGTGTCAAACTTTTCCTTTGGAGGGAGAGTGATGATCACGGGCTATGTCTTTCTTTCTTCAATCTTTAGTTGATCAATTGGCAGTTGAATGGTAATTGGTTCGATAGGACCTTCTTCCTCCTTATATTTACCCACTTCATCAAGCTTGATCAAAAATGGTGTAACCATGGACACCATGCTTCTATCGGCTTTGTTAGCATCCATTCCACTCCAGCCATTAGGTGTGATTATTTCAATCTTGAATGCTCACAGAGGGGGTGTATATTTGACACAGTAATTGTACCAGCCACTATCTTGATCCAGGAAATCTACAACGTCACCTTGTCTTTGTGCTTTGTAGGCAAACCGCCTATCACATCGGCAAGTCCTTTTCTTCTTTTTCTCTTCTCGGTCTTCCTCTTCCTCAAGCTTTAGTTGGCTAATCGGGATTCGTCCATGACACCCCACCTATCAGGCATAATAACTTCATTTTTAAATGCTTATAATGGTGGAGTATATTTAATACTGTAATTGTATCTACTGCTATCTTGACCGAGTAAGTCTACGATTTTGCCTTTCTTGAATGATTCCTGGGTGAAGCGCCTTTCACCTTGTTGGACTCTTTGTTTCTCTTTTTCGTCCTCATCCATTTCATCTTGAAACATTTCCTTCTTAGATAGAATTTTCTCCTCAGGGTCAATTTCGTTGTCCATACCGCCCTAACCATCAAGCACAATTACTTCATTCTTGAACACCCATGGCGATAGGGTATACTTCACTTAGAAGTTATACCTTCCGAGGTCTTCCCCAAGTTGTCTACAATTTCGCCTTTTATGAGCACTTCTTGACGAAAGTGGGCATCCCCTAATCGAGAAGCTTTTATCTTGGCTTCATATTCATCTTCATTCTCAGACTTCATCATTGTTTCTTCACCCTTGACCATGTTTACCGTATAGTGCTCAAAAAAGAGGATTCTGATGTACATTTGGTTTAGGTTCTTGGAAGTTCAATATCTTCTTGTCAATGAGCTGTTGAACCTTGTATTTTAGAATGGGACAATTATCTATGTCATGTCCCCTTTCTTCCATGTGATACGTACAAATTTTTGTTTTATCGTACCAAGGAAATCTTGCAGGATTGTCCCTTGATACCTCTTTGGCCACCAAATGTCTTTCTAGAAGCATTAGCAATAACTCCGATAAAGGTCGGGGCAATGATGTGTATTGCCTCATGGGCCTTTTCTTTGGCTTGAATTGTCTCGAGTTTTTCCAGGCGATGTTAGATTACTTTCGAAATGATGTTTGATGAATGTTTAGGCTAGACACCATAGCCACTTCGCGAATGGGCTCTTTGTCCTTTCTCTCGGGGTAAGGCTTCCGTATTGTTGCTCATTGAGCTTTCTTCTCTTTCAACCCCTATTCAATTCTCTCACCAACCTTTACCAACATGGTAAATGTTTGACAGCCTAACGCGTGGAGCTTGTCGTAATATTCAGTTGGCAATGATTTTAAGAAGAGCTCAATAAGCTCATCCTTATTTATAGCGGGTTTTACTTGTGAGGCGACAGCCTTCCACCTCTAAGCATAGGCTTGCAATCCTTCATTTTTCCTTTTCTCAGTTCTAACAAGATCTTTCCGAGTTGGGAGCACCTCAACATTAAACTTGTATTGACGGAGGAATTTTGCTACCAAATGGTCCCATTTAGTGAAGTCTTCTATATCAAGAGCAGTGTACCATGCCAAGGCCGCTCCTCTCAAACTGTCTTGAAACGTGTTAATAAGAAGTGGCATGTTATCTGAATACATCGCCATCTTGCGGAGATAATACTTCAAATGGCTTTTGGGACAGCCAGTGCCATCATACTTGCTCACGAACTCTGACTCCTTATAATTCTCTGGAACAACTACTTTTGCATATGGTGAGAACTTGTCGAATCTTTGGAGTTCATCACCTTGACTTGCTAAGCACTCTTCAATTTTGGCCAATCTTTTGGCTTCTTCTTCATCCTTTACTCTAGATGTTTTCTTTGTTTGATCATCCTCTTCCAAATTTACCACCTCGGGTGTAGTCTTCGAAGGATTTTCTTGAACTGGTTCTTTCTTTCTGACTCGTTCTTCAATTGGTGCTTTAGAAGTGTTTGAGGTTCCCGCATTTGGAACAGTGGGATAGGATCCTCGAGATGCAATGATGAAGGTCTTCATTTCTGCCATCTAGGGTCATTTGGTTCTCAACTTTAGCTAGTCAAGTATGAGTTTTTTCTTTTGCCATTATTATTTGTAAGCGAGTTTGGGGTCTTTTACCTTCCGTTGGTAAACAATCTGCTTCGTAAAAAGACCAATGTTAGCATAGTGAAATAATCGTGAAACCCTACATTCTTTCAATTGTATGATTTCTTATAATTAACAAGGATAAGAGCTTTTATGCAAGCCTTAGCCTTACATAGAACTTTTTATCAATATCCTTCTCAAGCGATCATACAATAAAGAATCGTAATCCATGATGATTTTTTCAAAATGTAATTTGAAACTTCATCGAGCAATTATTCATCAAGCAATTATTTCAATTTTGAAAATTCATATTACAATGCTACATCAAAATTGGGGAACACTAGCTTAAACAAGTCTAGACTTCTTGCTAGCTAAGGTAGCTTCAGCCTCTTCATATTCCTTGGCTCATGTCTCCCATTCTTCCACATCAATTAGAACCTCTTCAGGAACATACGGCTCTACGCCTAGTGTGTTTGGCACAATGTACTCTAGGATGTATGGCTCATCGAAATGGGTAGTAACACTTAAAGATACATATGGTTCAACGTCGATTGGTCGTTTAGCCTTTAACCACTTTATATACTCATTGGATGCCAAGAAGAGATTCATTTCTCCTTTCAAATCTTTAGGCCATTGCACTATTTGTTCCGTTGATTTCTTCAAGGAATCCACGATCCTATCAACCCTTAATTGCAGCTCTTTATTTTCCTTTTTCGATAGAGGTCTTTGTGGTATCTCGAATGTGAACTCCTCGGGATGCCAAATAGATAGAATTTGATGAATCATTCCGAATTGTCATATAACTCTTATTGGGCAATAAGCGATTCCACCGCTCAATCCAAGTAACGACACCCAATTGCCTTCTTGGCAAGTAATTTGAGCTTTCACTATCTTTAGCCATTGAATTTTCCATTGAAATTGGTCAGGGGTCAATGTTCTAATGAAGTTTGCCCATTCATGAAAGGAGTATTTTTGTAATTTATCTTGGAATTTTAGATACCTCTCAATGGGGTCGGTAGATGAATCGATTTCTCGAATGCGCATATAATGTTCGCAAGGTCGGATATGTGAAATAAACCACAGAGAAAGTAACCCAGCTGAGGCTTGAAGTATACTTTTTTGTTGATTTTGGTATTTGTTCAACAAAATGATAGTCTCCGCCGAGAGCATATTGGAGAAGTCCCATTTTAGATAAGCTTGCCTAGCAATTACTGTAACAAGAGGATTCAATCCAGTCCTTGATATGGGAAATAAGACAAATCCGAAGAAGGCGAGAATGAAAACCCTTGTGAAAGTATTTCTAGTTTCTTTTGGCAATTTGGAGTAATTGGCCATCAAATAAGATAGAAGAAATCTCCCAGTATTAGATTTGATCAACTTTTCCACTTGAGGAGTTTTCAAGTTTAAGAATTCGGCTATAACACTTGTGGGCTTTAATCCAATTGGAGGTTCAATGATTCTTGACTTGAAATCAATCCCAATGGTTGCCTTATACTCTTCTAGTGTAGGTACCACATCGTGCTTGCCTAATTGAAATGTGCCAGTGGTAACTTCCCAAAAATGGGATAATGCTTGAATTAAGCTCACTCGATACTTAAGATTAATGAGCATTAACAAATACTCGAGTCTTTCCCTCTCATATGCTTTGTTGTCCATTGTCATGTTTACCCACCATGCCAAATGCTCCTTCATTGGAATCGGAATAACTTGTATATCTAATTTCCCCATTTCGATCTAAAGCATGCAAAAGAAATTTATTATTATCCACCATGGATTACTGATTAATTTTAATGCCTTCATTTCAATTATATGTCCTTTTGAGGTGTAAAATAACTTGTATGCTTAAAAAGTAATGCAAACGTCACTTTAAATCCGTTTCGATCTTAAAGGGATGAATTCAATATTTGATGCAAATACCCATTTTATCATACTCCATTTAGATCATAAAGTCCTAGACTATAGTTTACAACTTCAAATACATCGAAATGAATGGATAAACAATTGAATTACATTGAAAATCCGCCATGGACCTATACGTTTCATCTAAAAATGAAAGAATGGTCATAATGGAGTACAACACCCTAATCATTCGTTCTAATATTATCAGGCATTTAGACCAATCATTGATTGTCATTTAGGCTTTTTTTTTTTTTGAAAATGTGCCAACTAACTTGCATAACTATAAAAGAAGGAAATGGAACAATATTTGCTTACCAGAATGCTTTTATTTGGTTTTAGGTATACCAACTACAAAGACAAGCGAATGCAACGGGTGAGGTTTTGATGCCTAAAAGGGTAAGGTATTCTAAAGGTTCAAGGTCACCATCTTAATGGACAAGGGATTCCATTCCATTAGGCAATCAGCCTAAAGTAAAGGAATATTATTCCATCCTGGTGATCGGTATTGCATTTAATGATCCCATGAGCAATTGACTCACAGTTTCGCCTAAACACACACCTCCTAAGAATAATCTTAAATGTAGCCGAGGTTGAGCCACAGGTGGTGTGTGCTAATGATGTAATGCTAAAGCAATTTAAAGGCACGCATAGCAATTAATAACCAAATAGCACTTCTAACATAATCAATTCACATTCAATCCTAACACCATCCTGCAAAACAAAGGTTAGTGAACACATCCCTTATACTTCCCGCCTGCAAAACCATTTAAAACAATCATTAGCGGGACGTACCTAGGATTCTTGCGACCACAAAATACATGCGTATCGTTCTATCTAGGCCTAAGTCCACTTAGAAAAGGTAACTCTCCAATGGAGTTGCCAAGCTTGTCGCACCGCACTTTTTTAGCTTTCGGGGATTGCACGTTAAGGAGGTATTTCCGTGCAAGGGTCTCTCCCAGACCATACCTCACATGACAGTGGATGGTAATTTTCTATTTAGTCTAAATTTTCGATTTGGAGTTGCCACTAGTCATTATTGGTAAGTTGACTAGAAACCTAATCAGAGTACGGGAGAAATATCACGATTCTACAAACTAGAGATTCTGAATACGAGGACTTAGTTATATTAATGATCCCAAATTGAGATCCCTAATACTTTTTTGGTACCTAAGATCGATATGATATCTAACGTGTCACACAAGTTTCCGAGGCTTATCCACTATTCCTATCCATTCTAATCGTGAAAAATCAATCAATTAAGAATTAAATGCGCAATCAATGTCAATCAAACCAAACAATCCTAAATTGTCTCTAAAAATGAAAGTCAACCAAAACATCAAAACCCTAATGAAGCCCTAAAGGCTTATTCATTTCATGATTTGTGTCTTTTTAGAGTTTTAGGATTTTTTAAGAGTTATAACCCTAAATTTGAGATTTTCTAAAAATGCCACTTGGGCACTTCCAAAAATTATAATTTCACTTTCCAAGGTTGGCTACAATGTTTTTGAACCATTCTGTGAGTTTTTGAAAATTGATATTATGAGAATTTCATTAACCGAGAAATGACTTTCACTAATTTTTTGAATTTTTTTTTATTTTCTGAGATTTGGAAATTTTTATGGATTTTTTTAATTTCTTCCAATTTTTTATTTGTATTTTCTGAATTTTTATAAATTTTTCTTAAAATTTTCTAATTTTCTAAATTTTTTTGAATTTTCCTAAAATTTCCTGAATTTCTAAAGATTTTCTAAATTTTCTAATTTTTTATGATTTTTCTATTTTTTATGAATTTTCTTATTTTTCTATTTTTTATTTGAATTTTTTTAATTTTTCTATTTTTTAGATTTTTATTATTATTTTTCCCGTCGAGAAGAAAATTGGACCAGCTGGTTCAACCCGATTCGGCCTAGTTGAACTGGGAATCGCCGATGCCAGCGCCGGTCACCCTCTCCGGTGAGCACGACGCTAGAAACGGTGCCGTTTTGCCCTCTATTCATTGGGGCATTTCACCGAGCACTTAGTGTGCATAATTTCTTGTTTTGGATTGTCAGGGCCGTGACTTTGGATTGAATTCCAATGAAGTTTCGGCGACTCTTAAGGTTGGATTTTAGGTTCCATATCAAGTTTAGATCACCATCTTTCAATATCCGCTCATTGATTCATCGTCGAACCTTCACCGGCCAACAAAAAGCCGATTTAAATAACCTAACCTACAAACTATTCTGAGCAAGATTTTCCAGAACGCTAATCCTAATTCTAATTGCCCTAGCCGTCTAAATCGGTTCTAACGATTAACAAAACCTCAAACAAGGGTCTGGAATCACTGACTTGGATGTTTTAGGGCCGAAATGAGGCTCCGGCGGGGGGTTCTCGAGCTTTGGCAAGATGGTTTTGATAATGGCCGACTCGGTTTATGCTTGTTTAACGCCCAAAATGCAATCAAGTAACACAAAACATGATCAAGAACATGTTTTAAACATCAAAATGCTAAAAATCATCAATGAAATCACATGAACATCCACTTTGAAACCAAAACTCAATTCTGGAAATTCTAAAAACCAGTGATCATGAGCGGTATTTACCTATCTCGTTGAGTGATCAAATGACGTTTCTGAGATGTGAAACGCCTATGGATATGCTCTCGACACTCCAGCTTCAAAGTAGTGGTCTCGGTTTCGCCAGAGAGCTTCTGGATACGTCAGACGAGTGTGGTTTTCAAAGCTTTGCGATCAAACTTTCACTGGTCACTCAAGGAGATCTCCTTGAATGATTGATTTGTCAGCGCCGTTCAATCGGCCAGCGCTGATCACTCAATCTAGAGATCTCTACTCCTCTCTCTCTCTAAACTTCGCACTATTTCTCTCTCTTTCTCTCTCTCTGGAATAACGTCAAGCACACTTTCTGCATAATCATAATGTTTCTCTCTTTTTTGTTGATTGATTTTCTGCCAAAAAATTGTTACCACCAACCTTAGATTAGTTGTAACAATTCTCTGACGACAGTTGAAGAGTCTCTAGCTGTCAATCGAGCTAAACATGTACTCATTTGATCAGGGGAAGCTGGTGAAGTCATGAGTCCAAGAAGATATTTTCTGGGTTCATTGTGCTTTGGGGCGAGTTGGGTAAGGAAGAAAGCTGACCCGGGTCGAGTCGGGTTGACCCGGTCGACCCAGTAGGCTTAGTTTAGTATAAAAACTCAAATTAAGGTCAATTTTAACCAAATTTTCAAAATTAAAACCCAAAATTGAATTCCTCATCACATTTTAAACCCAAACATGTGATTTTCCCCAATTTTTGACTCAATTATGTCCAAGATTTTCAAATTTTTGTACTCGGGTTATTAGGGTTCTGTTCAATTTGATGTCTTAATGACTTGATTAAGCAAAATTGGTGTCAAAATTGAATTACCTACATCTGATTAACCCTAGGAATGATGATCTTATGGTTCGACAATTTCGAATTGGACATGATTCCCAATTTGGGCTCAAAATTCCTAATTTCCAATTGAATTTTGGGGATTTTTTATTTATTTATTAAATTAATCAATTGGACTGACCATTATGTAATTCAAGGTCTCATAATCATTTGTTGTGAAGACACTATGATTTAAAAATGGTTAGAAATGATTTAATTGAATTTTTGGTCCAATTCGGGTTTGATTTTACCCAATTTTGGGAAAAACATATCCCCGATTGAGATTTTCTAAAATTGATGATACATTAATGAAATTGGATTTAAAAGAAGACTAATGACTATTTTTATGGAATTTTTAGATTCCATTTGCTATTTTTCTTGATTTTCTTCACTATTTTGATTAAAAGAAATTAAAGAAAAATTCTGGAAAATTCTAAAAAAATATTTTTGGTCTAGAAATAGGTTTCTAGGCTTGGCCAAGATTCCTAGTCCTAAATTTTAAATTTTTTGAAAAAATAGAAAAATGAGCTAAAAATCAAGTGTCAACAAGCACGTGTATGGCTTTTTAATTATCATCTTTGCCACTGTCACTTCCGCATATTTCGATTCATCTTCGTCGAGCAATGTTTCATTAACAAAGTTCACCTCATGTTTAATATGCTTTCGATCATTCTCTTTCAGAAAGTTTTCATGTTTCACAACAATAGAATTTAACGAAAATAGATCATGATAAGCTTGTCCTACCATTCTTTCCTTAATAGCAAATTTTAAGCCCTTAAACATAAACTCAGCAAACGACTTCTCGCGAGTATTGGTACGAGACACCTATTCCTGGCCTTTCTAAATCGAAGCATGTACTAATCAACTGACTCGTTGTTATATTGTTTGACAATCGACAAATTTGCAACAGACACATCCGGCACAATTCTTTGAAATTGACTATGAAATATCGTTTCCATTTGATCCTAGGAAAATATAGAATGCAGTCGTAGAGATGTGTACTAGGTAAATGCAGTCTTGGATAATGATAACGAAAATCGTCGGAATTTCCAATGATCTACATATGTTGCATCTCCACACAAAGCAATAAATCGATTGATATGTTCTTGTGTCGATTGATCATCCTCACCAGTAAACAGGCTAAATTCTGGCATCTTAAATCCCCTTGGGTATGGAACTGCATCCATCCACTTCAAGTATGGTTTTCTGTATACCTGTCGAAAACCAGTCGCATCACCACCATATTGCCATAGCGGTTGATTGATCGCATATTGATTCTGTCCGCTTGGGATCACAACTGGTGGTGTGACTGCTTGAGTCACCTGCACAACCTGATGCATGACTGGAGACATCATTTGAGGTACATTTAGTTGCAAAGGTTGATACATTTGGTATTGAAGTATTAGTGGTTGTGGTATTGGTTGTGGCAACGGGTACTATGGTACTGGTTGCGGATATTGAGGAGCCGGGTTTTGAGATAATGGTTGTGGATATTGTGGAGCTGGGTTTTGTGGTAATGGTTGTGGTGGTTGTGGAACCTAGTACTGCAATACTGGCTGTGGTGGTGTTAAAATCCTCCTCGTGATCTCTGCATTAACATTTGGCCTGAACAGAGTCAAGGGATAATAGGTTGGGTAGCAAAACCACCTCATAGCACATTGTCGCATGGCTGATACAAAGCAGTATACTGAGGCACCAAATTCGGACTAGCCGCATTTGTTTAGACCGACCCAGATAATTTAACACCGTTAGCTGCGGGCTGACCAATGCTGGTATTCTCATTCCTCGATAACACATTTACTGCATTGCTCTCACTTGTCACCACTTGGCCATATGGTTGGCTTGCCAACGCATTCCTACCTCTCTAAAGAATCCTTATCGGCATAGGAGGTATAACCTGTCCTACAGTTCCAACTCCTGGTAGTATAGTAATGGGCTGTCCACAGCTTCCACCTGTACTCGAAAGAACAAGAAGGACAATTTGTGGCTGGGTAAAACTCGTCGATGGGCTCTGCCTATCGGTAATCTCCTCGACCGTATTGATAAACAACGGCCATATAGTATCAGTCACGCATCTGGTGACTAGATTGGCTAACTCGTTGTGCTATTCTTCCATGATTCTTTTCATAGTAGCAAATGTAACCGGATTTGGTTCAATTGCCTTCTCTGTTCCTCGGTGAGATGTTTAGGAATATCCATCTCTCCCGCTTGCCCTTGTTCTATCATGGTCCGTCCATTTGATGATTCCGCATGTGTTAACCTCTCCACAACAGGATTTGGGGATGCGCTGCTTCCCGCAATGTTGTGATTTTGATCCAATTGACTCTGACTTCTTGTCCGTACCATTGTTACTCCTCCAATTAATCATGCAGGTCCCACCGGGCATGCTAAAACTATGTTTCGCCGGGAATCGCTCTCGCGACGAAATATAATTCACCGAAAGTGGTTCTTCAATTTTTAATGAGAGAAGACCGGGTTCTGGGTTTAATTCCGGATAGGAGTTATCTAGGCGTGAACAAAAAGTCCAATTGTCTTGATCAGCAACACAAGTTTCGAACAAAGTCGAAGTTTGTTTTATATATTAATGGATAATTCAGACGAATCTGTTCAGTGATTGGCGGTGTCCGAAGTTCGTTGACACGAGATTACAAAGCTACTAGCTTGAAAAAGTAAATAGCTACAGTTACAAATAGATAAAGTGCGATACTACGAAGTAAAGATAAAAAGACTAGTTTGTATATGCGTGGGGGGGGGGGGTCTCTATTGGCAGCCAAGTGCTATTTATAATGTGGGCTTGGTAACCGTCTTTGGTATCGTGTTCGACATCCACCATTAATTTCATCTTCACCGTCTATCTAATGACACCTGTCCGCCAACTACTATTGATCTTATTTTTTTGTCTGGGGTGATAACCGCCATCAAATTCACATCATTTCAACATTTGTCCTTTTCAGGGAAATAGCCGTCATCAAGCTCTTTCTCGCGTAACACTTGTCCTTTCCAGGGAAGTAACGGTCATCGAGCTCTTCCTGGCGTGACACCTATCTTTCTTGTGGAAATAATTGTCATCGAGCTTTTCCTGGCATGACACCTGTCCTTCTTGGGGACAATAATAATCATCGAGCTCTTCTCATTCTGACACCGATTCTTCCCGTAGAAATAACCGTCATCGAGCCTTTCCTAGTGTGATACCTATCCTTCCGAAGCAAAGACCTTCGTCGAACTCTTCTTGATTTGACACATGTCCTTCCAAAGCAGGGACCTTCGTCAAGCTCTTCCTGGTTTGACCCCTGTCTTTCCGAAGCAGGGACCTTCGTTAAGCTCTTCATGATTTGACACCTGTCCTTCTGAAGTAGGAACCTTCATCGAGCTCTTCCTGATTTGACATCTGTCCTTCTAACGTAGGGACCTTCGTCGAGCTCTTCCTAATTTGACACCTGTCCTTCTCCTTATCGATGGCCTCAATGACAATTTTCTCCATCACTTTAGCGATTGCTCACCAGCTCTCTCTTCGATTTCAAATTTCCCGCCGATGTCTGCCAGTACTTGCCAATTGTCTTGCTTACGTGAGTTGTCTCATACAGGGTGTGTCATCCTCTGATGTCTTTTATTATTTATTTTCATTTATTTTGGTTGTCAACAACCTAATTAATTATAGGTATCAATAGAATGAAATATTGTAGCAATCTATTATGAATAGAGAGTCAAGCGAGATGTTATAGCAATATATTACGGTCGTGAGTAAATAGCATAAAAAAGTTAAGCAAAAAAAAAACAAGAAAAGCAAAGAGAAAGAAAAAATTTATCGTGGAAAAGTTTGACGGACATATAATAAATGCTAGAAGCCCCACTATGTATGAAATGAAATTGAGTCTTAAACCTTTTAGCCCCATTTCATGAAATGAAATCATGTGCCATACGAGGAACAAATATCTATCTTCTTTGGTGGTGAAGTTACTTAGGCTTTCCAAGAAAAATCACTTACTTGGAAAATAAATATTTGAAAATGAAATTTTCCATCGCTCATAATTTTTGGTGGTCTATCGTGATTTTTATGTGTATTTCAATACTTCGCATATATTTCAGAAAATGTATGATTGGAGAAAACTTCCTCCAACTGTCTCTGTGAATAGTGGGTTATAAGTTATGGACATCATTTACATTTTAAATTAGCTTAATATAAACGCGTGTTATGTCCATGTCTAAAATTCACCAATCAGAAGGGCGGTGAGAGGAAAATGTTGCGCAATCAAATGAAAGAAAGAAAAAATAGTCCATGATTTATAGAGGGCAAAAGGACACTATAAATACCATAAGTTGTGTACGATGCTCACTTTCGTGCAAAAATGTTTGTCGGCTCACTTAAGTGCCAAATCAGAGGAAAAACGATTACTTAAATGCCACAAGTTTTTTTGAATCACTTTAGTACTAAAATTTTTGAAAAACGATCACTTAAGTACTAAAATTTTTGGAAAACGATCACTTAAGTAGAGAGCCACGTCAGCTTCAGAAAGTAATAAAAAAATGTCACGTCGGATTTCAAGCAAAAAGTTGTGTACAGCACAGGAGTTGTCACTTAAGCGATCATTTTTCAAAAATTTTGGCACTTAAGCAATCGTTTTTCAAAAATTTTAGTACTGAAGTGATTCAAAAAAAACTTTTAGCATCAAAGTGAGCACTGTATATAACTTATGGCACTTGTAGTGTTCTTTTGTCATTTATAGAGTATATGGACCAAGATTATCTCATCCTATGACAACGTGGGCCTTCCCGTGAAATTCACGTAACATTTATCCGCGTTGTCCGTCCATTGCACACACGTTCCATCACGCCGGAAGCTCTACCTTCTTGACTTTGGATGGCTTTGCTCCACTTGGGCTTCTCGAAAGACTGACTCCAAACTCTTCCAACTTCAATCCCGATACGTCTCTATAAATGCATCCCCTTTTCTATGAAGCCTCACCACCACATATGACCACGGCCAAACAAGATTCCGCATTCTTGTTTTGTATGATTTTTTCCCTCTTGGACTTGATTTATTGGTATAATCCTCAGGGCTATCTATTTGTATAGCACTTATGATACATTGGTGTTGAAATAAATTTGGACACAGATACCTGGTAAGAATTTTGGTTCAATTTAGGGCGCAATCATTCAGTTTTACGATACTAAAGCTGATTAGAGAATGGATTTGCCAAAAATGTAAACTTTGGCAACCGCGGAGAAGTTTCGTTCCTTTTAAATATACGAAAGCTATGTACAAGCTGATTGGTCCACACAATTTACTTTTTTCGACTTGACTTTGTGTTAATTGGTTGACTTGGACATTTCAATGACAGATCACCCCCAACTGATCTTCTCGATCATGTACAAATGCAATTTCACCAGAACGTCGGAGCGCCAAAGTAATTTGTTATCTCTATTATTTATACTATTGTAGAAATTAAAAGGGTAACTCCTGCTTTAAGGGATCCCAATCATTTTTTTCTTACTCAAAATATCCTCTATTAGTTATTATATAAATATTCTATCGATATACAAATGCATAATATAATAATTTTGTTTTATGTCTCACGTATCTTAATTTTAAAATTTGGATATTTTCTCTCTTATGAACAATAAAAAAACGATAAAATCCCAAGATAGTGTTCTCTTTGTACACATATGTTTACAATTTCCTCATATTGTGTCAATAACTTCGTTGGATTAATTAATATTCAAATATTTTCTCATAAGGCGATTTTGTAAAATCCTCTAAATGTCATTTTTCTTGCAAACACTCAAAACGCGTCCACTTTCCCTAGTACGAACTAATTCGAACCATGGCAATTATCTAATTGTTTTTTTTAAACATGAACCCGTATTAGTTGATCTTGTTTCATTTGTTGTCACAGTGGTGCGATGATAAAACATATTTGAATGAAATATTGTAGCAATCTATGATGAATAGAGAGTAAAGCGAGATATTATAACAATATATTACAGTGGTGAGTAAATAGCATAAAAAAGTTAAGGAAAAAAAAACAAGAAAAGCAAAGAGAAAGAAAAAAATTATCATGGAAAAATTTGACGGCCATATAATAAATGCTAGAAGCCCCACTATGTATGGAATGAAATCGAGTCTTAAGCCTTTCAGCCCCATGAAATGAAATCATGTGCCATGCGAGGAACAAATATTTATCTTTTCTGGTGGTGAAGTTACTTAGGCCTTTCGAGAAAAATCACTTACTTTGAAAATAAACATTTGAAAATGAAATTTTCCATCTCTCATAATTTTTGGTGGTCTATCGTGATTTTTATGTGTATTTCAATACTTCGCATATATTTTAGAAAATGTATGATTGGAGAAAACTTTCTCCAATTGTCTATGTGAATGGTGAGTTATAAGTTATGGATATTATTTATATTTTAAATTAACTTAATATAAACGCGTGTTATGTCCATGTGAAAAATTCACCAATCAGAAGGGCAGTGAGAGAAAACATTGCGTGATCAAATGAAAAAAAGAAAAATATAGTCTATGATTTGTAGAGTATATGGACCAAGATTATTTCATTCTATGACGACGTGGGCCTTCCCGTGAAATTCACGTAACATTTATCCGCGTTATCCGTCCATGTCACACACGTTCCATCACGCGGGAAGCTCCACCTTCTCGACTTTGGACGGCTTTGGGTCATTTGCTCCACTTGGGCTTCTCGAAAGACTGACTCCAAACCCTTCCAACTTCAATCCCGATACGTCTCTATAAATGCATCCCCTTTTCTATGGAGCCTCACCGCCACATATGACCACGGCCAAACAAAAATCTCTATCCATCGCACAAATTCTCTCAACTCAGGTGCCAAATGGAGCATTTCGCATTACTCGTTCTTTTCATAATACAAGCAGGGATTAGTTGCTATGCCCGGAACAATCACCTGTGTGCCCCTTCAGCATGCGGCGAGGTCGGTAACATACGCTATCCCTTTCGATTGAAGGACGACCCAAAGGGTTGCGGCAATTCGAGGTTCGAGTTAGTGTGCGAAGATAACCGCACAGTGCTATCTTTGTTCGATGGTCGATATCATGTGAAATCAATAAACTCCCAGAATGACGAGGGTTCCATTGATTGGGATTCTGGGCATATGGAAGTGGTCGATGTTGGGCTGCAAAAGAGCAACTATTCCTCCCTTCCTCTCCACCAGCTAATGAGCTCTAATTTCAGTGGTGAAGACGATGAACAGTACCACAACCTCTATGGAACCTTGGTGACCATTGTGTCTTGCTCGAAGCAAGTGAGATCTCCTTCATATCCTTTATATATAGCCACCGAACCATTTATTGCTATAAACGGGTATTATTCGTACGCCATCATCAACGCACCGGCATCGCATATAGAGGATTTTTGCACCATAACCACGTCAACAGTGGCAGCACTTAATTTGTTGGATTTAGAATTTATACAGGAGAAAAGAGCAGAACTATTCGGGGAGAATTCCACGATCTCCTACAGCGACGTCCACAATGCGATGGCCGACGGGTTTAATCTCTCCTACTTGGTTCCACCGCGGAAGAAAACATTTCTTTTTTGCTTCTTAGGTTTCCGATACGGAGGGAAACGATGCATACCCTACTACTACTGTAAGTATGCCTGTCCGTTAGTATATGCCAATATATGGCTCTAGCTGTAGCTCTTGTGCTTTAAGCGCCGGACTGTGATAAAATGAATTAGCTCTCGATGGGATTAAGATGACATGCAAATAATTTGTTCACTAAGATGACATACAAACGCAGTTCTTGAGAGAAAATGATGGTAACAATCGCATCGTGTTGCGTTTTCTTCCCGTTCATACAATTATCGTAGAAACTTGAAATATAGCACCCACTAACATTAAGTTGGTGCTAACTTAACATTTAAAATCTTCACTTTTACTAATAAAAGAAAATTCAATTTTTAATAATAGCTCAAAGAACCTGATCTTTTCAATGGCTAATGTTTATTTTATATCAAGAGTTTCACAAATTGGGGAATAAAAAGCCCACCAAAAAGTTAATGGTGTGTTTTTTTGCCGCGGCCAGGATATGGTAATCCTACCTTATAAAATTCCCTAGATATAATCTTTAGGTTCGAAGAACATATAACAAGTGATGCAACGATACTAGATCGATCTTTGGTTCCAAAAGAGGTATAAAATCAGCATAGCGCATGCCTAGTTATTCACATTGAGACAAGAGACTTGTTGGATACATACAAACTATTGATTATCGTCATTTGAACAATATACTATGCACATGTAACTTTTTATTTAACAGTTATTATTTTTAGTAAATCTTTGCTTCGAATATTCTTAATTTGTACCTAATTTTGTGGTTAATCAGGATAATTATACTGATTATATGTCTTAATAATCTCTTGCTTTTTGTAGACAATTCTTCCTGGGGTACGACGCTAAATGTTGCACTGAATAGAGTTCCAAATGTGGGCTTTGTCTTCGGTATGGATGATTCTCTTTTCCTCACATCTACGAAACACTCGCGCACTATATGTCAAGAAAACACTCTTCGTATGTGCTTTAAAACAAATAAAAAGGACTGTGCTTTTCAATAATTGTTAAGGCAATTTTCTACGCAGCTCACTTCCTGGCAGCAAAATTCATATTCGGAGCTCCATGTGTGTTGATACTTCTAATCTATAAGTGCATGAGAAGGCACCAAGCAATGGACGCAAACATCGAAGAATTTCTACAAGTTCACAACAATTTTTTGCCTATAAGGTACTCTTACTCAGATATCAAGAAGATCACAAAAAATTTCAAACACAAGTTAGGTGAAGGGGGATTTGGTTCCGTGTACAGAGGAATGCTTAAAAGTGGCAATGAAGTTGCAGTTAAGATTTTGAATAAACCAAAATCTAACGGCCAAGATTTTATAAGTGAAGTGGCCACAATTGGAAGGATCCACCACGTTAATGTGGTACAACTTGTTGGTTTTTGTTTTGATTATTCCAAACAAGCTCTTGTCTATGATTTCATGCCTAATGGATCTTTAGATAAGCACATTTTCTATAAGGATGGGGATAACTGTCTTGATCATAAGAAAATTTATGAGATCTCTCTTGGCATAGCTAGGGGAATAGACTATCTACATCAGGGGTGCGACATGCAAATTCTACACTTCGACATCAAGCCTCATAACATTCTCCTAGACCAGAGTTTCACTCCGAAAGTTTCCGACTTTGGACTGGCAAGACTTTATCCCACTGATCACAGCATAGTATCATTGACTGCGGCAAGAGGAACCTTGGGATATATGGCACCTGAGCTATTCTATAAGGACATTGGTGGTGTTTCTTACAAAGCCGATGTTTACAGTTTTGGGATGTTGTTGATGGAAATGGCCGGTAGAAGGAGAAATGTCAATGCAAATGTGAAGAATTCGAGTCAAATTTATTATCCTTTGTGGATTTATGGTCAACTCGACAAAGAAGAGGATGTTGAAATAGTAGATGCCTTAAAAGAGGAAAGAGAGACAACGAGGAAGATGTTAATTGTTGCTCTTTGGTGTATACAGTTGAGCCCTAATGATCGGCCGTCAATGGGCCGAGTACTTCATATGCTAGAAGGAGAGATCGATAACCTACAACTTCCCCCGAAACCACTTTTGTATCCGATAGAGAGGACGGTTGATTATGTCGAGAGTGAGATTGAACTTGAAACTATCTCATCTTCTTCAAGTGTTCCAACAATTTCTAGTAGTCACTGGTATGAGCACGACAACAAGATTGAGGAATCTTGTTTGGTGTGATGTTTTGCCTCCTGTAGAAATTGAATGCAAGTGCTATCACTTGTACTTGATTTACTGGTATAATCCTCAGGGCTATCTATTCGTATAGCAATTGTGATGTATTGGTGTTGAAATAAATGGACACAGATGCCTCACTTACAAGTATTTTGATTCAATATAGGGCACAATTATTCAGTTTGACGATACTAATGCTAATTCCTAGATAGAATGGATTTGCCAAAAATGTCAGACTTTAGCAATTGCAGAGAAGTTTCGTTCCATTTAAATGCATGAAAGCTATGTACAACAATCTCTGCATAGTTTCCACTGATGGAACTTTTGACGGGTCCACAAAAATTACTTTTCTTGACTTGACTATGTTTGTTGGTTGACTTGGACATTTCAATGACAGATCACCCCCAACTGATCTTCTCGATCACGTAACAATGCAATTTCACCAAAACGTGGGAGCGCCAAAGTAATTCAATATCTATACTATTATTTATACCATTGTTGAAAGTAATATCTATCTTCTCGGTGGTGACGTTACTTAGGCTTTTTGAAAAAATTACTTACTTTGAAAATAAACATTGGGAAAAAGAAATTTTCCATCACTCATAATTTTCGGTGGTTTAGTGTGATTTTTAAGTGTATTTCAATACTTCACATACATTTTTGAAAATGTAAAGGCTCCGCTTGTTTCGCGGAAAATATTATGTTTTTGGAAAATGTTTTCCAGGAAGTCATTTTCCTGAAAAATGACACAATTTTCCGATGTTCAGCTAAAATTTGAAAAAGTTTCGAAAAGTATTTTCCACTGTTTGGTATGGAAAAGATTTTCTCCATTGCACTACTTTTAATAATTTTTTATTTTTATTTTTTAAAAATATTTTTAATTTTCTTTTTTTCTGTTTCTTTTTTTTTCCTTCTTCTTCTTCTTCCTCGACCAGTCGCCGGCAGCTGGTGACTGGCCATCTCTAGCTCGCCAGATTCTGACGAGGTCAAGCCTCGCCAGTGTCGCACCGTGCTTTTTTAGACTTTCGGCGGTTGCGCGCTAAGGAGATATTTCTATATAAGGGTCTCTCCTAGATCATACCTTACGTGATTGCAGGTGGTAGTTTTCTATTTAGTCTAAGTTTTCGATTTTGGAGTCGCCACTAGTTATTATTGGTAAGTTGACTAGAAACTTAATCGGGGTTGGGAGAAATACCATGATTCTATGAGTCAGAGCACTACAAAAAAACACGAAATTTGCGACGAAATTTTTTTCGTCGCAAAATTTGCGACAGAATTTGCGACGTATTAAATTTTCCGTCACAAATTTGCGACGGAATTTGCGACGGAAAATACATTTCGTGGCAAATTTTGTCGCAAATTTGCGACGGAAAAAATTTCATGGCAAATTTCCGACAAATAATAATACTGTCGCAAATTAGCGATGGCAATGTTAGTCCGTCGCAAATTTGCGACGAAAACACCCGTCCATCGCAAATTCGTACTTTATTAACCCGTGACATTGCAATCACTATCTCTCTCTCGCTCTCTCTTGCTGTCTCTCGCTCTCTCTTGGTCTCAGTCGTTTTTCTCCCTCTTTCATATATCCGAAATCAGCAAAATTCGTGCATGCACGTATTAATCTCGACGAAGCTTTTGTACCGGTAAGTGCAAAATTGCTAGCTTCATGACTATTCGTCGTTGCATTGTAATTTTTTTTTAAAAAATATGTTTATGTTTATTTTTTTTCCATATCTACATCACCGGTGTAATGACCGGCGACCGGCGACACCTCGCCGGCCTTCGAATGTGCAGAATGGCCATGCCGTTTTGCGACGGATACAATAATCCGTCACAAATTTGCGATGGAGAGAAAACGGTTCCGTCGCAAATTTGCAACGGATACGCAAATCCGTCGTAAATTTACGACGAAAACGGCTGTCCGTCGCAAATTTGCGACGAAATCGTATTTTCGTCGCAAAATTTGCGACAGAAACGGTTCTCTAGTCGCAAAATTTGCAACGGAAATACGGTTCCGTCGCAAATTTTGCGACGGAGAACTGTTTCCGTCGCAAATTTGCGACGGACAACCGTTTCTGTCGCCAATTTGCGACGGATTCTAGTATCCGTCACAAATTTACGACGGAATTTTCATTTATTTGTGACAAATTTGCGAGGGATGAATTCCGTTTCCATCGTACATTAAAAATTATTAAAAAATATTGATTCTTATGTGATTAATCTTTTTTGGGTTTGTGCTTAATTGAAGGTCTCGCAATCTAAGTGGACTTTACAATTCTCATCAAATTCATCACTTTGTCCTATCAATATTTCAATCAAATATTTAGGTAAGTCTTCTTTACATTGTAATTTTTTCTATTTTTGCAATTTCATATTAATTGTTGCGTGAATAACAAAAATTATAATTATCAAAATTTTATAGTTTTAATTAAGAACAATAGATATGATATTTTGAATATTTTACCAGAATTTTATATTTTAATACAGACACAATGCAAAGAGAAAGGGCTTGGATGTATAATAAGAACTTACCTGGACGTCAAGGATTGACAGATGAGTTTCATACTGGGTTGGAACTATTTTTAGAATTTGGTAGTAGTAAATATGAGTTTATGGATGGAAATAAGTTAAGGTGTCCGTGTAAAAAGCGCGGTAATGGTAAATTTCTTGTGTGTGATCAAGTTAGAGAACTCCTTATTAGATTTGGGTTTACTCCGAACTATTATAATTGGACATCCCATAGTGAACCATTTATATCTGACGAAGGATATGGAAGAAGTGATCAATTTTCAGTTAGGGAAGAATGTGGCTATTATGAGCAATTGAACCCATACGAGAGGATGGTGATTGATGCAGCTAGTTATAATTTTGTCCCAGAATCAAATCATGCAAGTACTAGTTTTACTCCTACACGTGAACAAGTGGGTACTAGTCATGCTTCATAATTGGAAGATATAGGAGTAACGGGTTTTGAGGAGAATGTGTATAATGAAACTTTTCAATCTAATCAGTTATGTGATGTGTTGAAAGCAGCAGATGAACTTCTATGGGCAGGTTGTGAGGACCACACTAAGTTATCGATGACAGCCCGACTATTAAATATCAAGGCAGAGCACAATGTGTCTCTGCAGATTACTTCAACTCTTTTGTTGAAGTAATGCGTGAATCATTGCCTCCTGATAACAACATGCCAAGTGATTTTTATGATATGAAAAAACTGGTGAAGAACTTAGGTCTTCTGGTTGTAAGAATTGATGTATGTAGTAGGGGTTGTATGATATATTGGAGAGATGATGTAAATGCAGAATCTTGCAAATTCTGTAGCCAACCTAGGTATAAGATTAACAGGAGGCCGGGTCGTAATCAGAAGCATAGACCATGCAAGCAAATGTTTTATCAGCCATTAATCCTCATATTGCAAAGGCTTTATGCGTCTAAAGCCACTGCTGAACACATGACTTGGCATGCAAATCATGAAACAGAAGAGGGTCTAATGTGTCATCCTTCAGATGCGGAGGCATGGCAACATTTTGATAGAACATATCCTGAGTTTGCAATGGAGCCTCGGAACATCAGGTTAGGTCTATGTGCCGATGGATTTGCTCTATTTTGGAAAATAGAAAAAAGTTATTCATGCTGGCCAGTTATTTTAACGCCGTACAATCTTCCACCTAGTATGTGCATGAAGACACCTTATATGTTTTTGACATTGATCGTGACAGGGCCGCAAAATCCGAAAAAGTTGATAGATATTTATATGCAACCATTGATTGAGGAGTTACAAACGGCTATGGGTTGAAGGTGTCCCGACGTATGACGTTTCTACCAATCAAACATTTGTAATGAAGGTTGCCCTTCTTTAGACGATAAATGACTTTCCAGCTTACGGAATGTTATCTGGATGGAGTACAGCTGGGATTTTAGGATGTCCGATATGTTTGGAGAGGTCAAAGTCATTTAGATTAAAACATGGAAAGAAGTCTTGCTATTTTGACTGTCACAGATAATTTTTGCCGGCAAGTCATCCTTTCAGAAGGAATAAGAAAGAGTTCATTAAGAATAGAACTGA